>CM045767.1:16400635-16904713 GCA_025200525.1 Camellia lanceoleosa | reverse complement strand
GATTTGCTCTACTCCGTGTTCTGTTGGGAAACGGATGAACTGGTGGTAGATTGAAGGGACCGCCTCCATTTGGTGAATCTATAGATGGCCGAGTATGGCATTGTAAGGAGAATGTGTATTAATAACTAAAAACTCTATCTGGAGGGTCTTTGTTCCTGCTACAACCGGCAACACTATCCTGCCAAGTGGTCGTTCTGGCTGTGAATTGAAGCCAACTAATGGAGCTGCCACTGGGGTGAGGTACTGCTCAGAGAGACCGAGCTTTCTGAACAAGTCATAATACAATATGTCTGTTACACTACCTTGATCTACCAGGACTCGTTTTACGTAAAACCGTTTCCCAATTCCCACATTTGTAATGAGTGCATCAGTATGTGGGTATTGTATGCCTTCTAAATCCTTTCTAGTAAACGAAACAATGCACAAGGGGGACTTGGGTACTGCGCGTACCTTTTTTGATGCGGGCTCTACTGACATGACCTGCTGAATTTGCACAGCCTTAGCAATTTCTTCTTTTAGTGTCTCCTCGCGCTCCTGGGTCGTTGTTTCATGGATCACATTTATTACTAGCCGAGGTGGGTGCTCGATGTTCGGTTCTGGTGGTGGGTTCCCCGGTTCGACCACTGCTTTGTCCTGATCAATGTGGTCTCGGAGGTGTCCAACTGCTACTAGATCTTCCAGGTGTTGCTTCAGTGCTCTGTAATTCTGAGTCATATGCCCCCTGTCTTGGTGATAAGTGCATCTAAGCTTCTGATTACGCCGAGCCAGATCTCCCAACATTTTCGGTGACCAAATAAAGAAGAGCTCCCTCTTGATCTTTTCCAAAATACAATAGATTGGTTCTTTGAATACAGTTACGACTACTTCGTGAGATTTGGACTTATCCATCTCATTCACTGTGAGTCCTTGGTGTTCCCTTAGGTCCGTTCTCTTCTTGTGTCAAGATGTTTGTTCTGCTAATGCTACCTTGATGGGGATCTGGTCAACTTCAAGGTGAGCGTACTGCTCAATCCTAGTATGCAAATCTTTCAGTGCTGTGGCCGAGCGCTTGGTAAGTGACTGTCTCAACTTACTTTCCGGGCGTAGACCATGTTTGAAGGACATAACAGCCATCTGCTCACTGCAAACGTTTTCCTCTAAGTCATTGTACTCTTCACAATACCTCATAGCATAATTACGCAGCGTTTTTTTCTGTTCCTTTCGGAGGCCGAACAGTGTATCCGGCTCTTTCGGGATCTTAGTGTTGGAGACAAACCTGGCTAAGAACTCTTCGGAGAGCTGCTTCCAGTCGTAAATTGATCCAGTGGGGAGTCTATCGAACCATCGAAGCCCGAATTCTCCCAAGCTGGATGGGAAGACTTTGCACATCAGTGCTTCATCTCGGCTCCATAGGGACATCATCTGTCTATAATGGCTGATGTGCGTCAATGGGTCTGACTTCTCATCGTATGACGTGAACTTTAGCGGGGTGAATTTCTTGGGAGGTCTCATGGCCTCAATTTCTGAGGAGAATGGGGAAGAGACAAGCCTATCCAACACTCAGTGCTCTCTCTGGTGGATGGTACGGTCTAAATGATCTTGACATTGCTCATTCTACTTGTTGCCAATCAGCCAAGTACGAAGGTCTTGAGGATGGTACTCAGTCTGTTGGCTTACCGTCTTCTACCTCTTAGCCCTTCTCTAGCGTGAGCCACGGGTGTGGCTGCTCGCCGCCTTACTTTGTACCGGGATTGACTGGCTTTGCTGCCCAGATTCATTTTTGGGGATTTTCTTCGCCGATGGTTCTCTAGATGAGCTTCTCTGTCGCAGGCGAGAGGGCTCTGCGTCAGTTCTCTTCTCTATCAGATCACCTAGCACCCTTTTGAGTTACACTTTCAACTCCTGTATCTCTATCCCCATAGAGTCTATGATTCGATCTCTGTAATCCTTTTCCAGAAGAAAGTGATGAGAAGAACCTCTAGCGAAGAGCAATCGATGCTTAACAGATTCGGGAGTCCGGTTATTGTTTCTAGTTTGTTCTTCTAAGACTGTTGGGAGTGCCAAGCCTTTGTCCTTTGTCTTCTCTGTCTGTGGAGTATGTGTCGAAGGTGGGATGTCCTCAATCCCCATCGCCAAAATCGAAGAGCTTCTGAGCTCAGGCCAGCTGCTTTAGTACCAATTGTCGCACGGATACCACACTAGATGAAAGTGGATCAGACTCGCACTCAACTGGGACTATCTAGGAATTGGGGTCTGCAAGAAGGAACATCGTAAAAAGCCGCTTTCGGCGGTTGGTAGGAAAACCCCTCCGATGTGGGAATGAGTAATCGGAGAAGAAGTCCAAAGGTCCTTAAATGTAGAGAGTTGAGTTTTAGTAAGTAAGGTTCAGCTTACATCAGTTACCGTCAATGTGAAGTCTGTGTAGTTTATATAAAACTCCTTGCTTGTTATCCAAGATGGTTTCATGGAGCTCTGGTGCTGACAAGTTTCCTTTTAACATTGCCCAAGGTGGGAGACCATCTGGTAGTTGTCAAGGGGTACATATACTTATTGTAGTCATGCTAATAACAAACCACATTCCTCTAGTTTAACTATTTCCGTGATTCTAGATGTAGGGGATCAGCTGAGATGGCAACTTGCACATGCATATACTCACAACTTCCACGTTTCTTTGAGAGGTTCCCTCATTTCAGATCAAGTTATGCCTCGGTTCAGCCTTTTACAAGATCGTTTACAAAGATGGGCTGGTCCATTTGGATATCTCTGTATGGGCTCGGCCCACTTTAGTTCTGACGATGGGTTCGGCCCATCAGCTCGACCCATAGATTGAGCTCAGTAGCTCGGCCCAACCCAGTATAGTGACTAGGCTGGCCTTTCCACTGCGAGTTAGGCCCAAGTGCTTAAGGGTTAGGGTGGACTGTTAGTAATGGAGTTGGGCTTAGTTGGCTTGCCCACATGTTCATCGACCCATTTAGATTTGGGTTTAGAAGATTGGATCGCCCAAGGCGTGGATCACCCATTTTATATCTAGCCCTTCACTGTATAATTTAAACATTATATAAATAAATATCACATTGAATTATTGAATAATTATCCAAGAAATACTACTACTTCGCATGGATTTGGTTAGCAACTTATCATGGGTGCTCATTTATTACAAAAACTGGATAATGGCTAATTGCAACATTATGTAGACATTGAATAAAGAAAATTTGGTTGGTTGGGAGAGATCTCATATTTTTTGGCTTAGCTACTGCAAACATGATCTTTAGGTGCATGTTTGTTTGGATAGATTGGATTATGTTAGATTAGTATTTTCATGACTAATAGTCCTACAACTCACCCGAATCCCTTTGAATTGTGTATCTTATCCTATGTTTTGAATTGAGTTAGTATTATCGAGGAGAAAGTTAACAAAGGCCATTATCTAATCGATGTGTTGTCTGCAAAAAGGTTTGAATGGATAGGACATGACAAAACATGGGACATCCAATACATTAACCATAATACCTATTATAATTATTGTAAAATTTTTGTACTAGCATGTGTTATAATTTTTAAAAAGAAAATTTCTCTATTGTTGCTCCAAATCTATTTAAATTCATTTGAACAAAATTTAACTTGAGTTTTGTTTAATAGGAAAAATCAAAAATCATTCAACTATAAAATTTATATATACATAAGTAATCATTAAAAAAAAAAATACCTTTCGCTATTTTAATCATCTAATCATTCATTGCCCAAATTAAAAAATTATTTATTTGAACAAAATTTAACCCCCACTTTTTTTTTAATAGAAAAAAATAAAAAATATTCAACTATAAAATTTATATATACACAAGTAATCATTAAAAACTATACCTTGCTATTTTAATCATTCATTATCCAAAATCAAAAAATATTCATTTTGAACAAAATTTAATCCCCTTTTTTTTTTAAACAAAAACATCAAAAAATCATTTAATATAAAATTTATATACACAAGCAACCATTAAAAAATATGCAACTTGCTTTTTAATCATCCTAACCATTCCACTACTTACCCACATACAAAAGACATTCATTTAAACAAAATGTAACTCTTTTCTTTTCAAACAAAAAAAATATCAAAAATTATTCAACTATGAAATATAACTATTTAGAAAAATAATGATATCAAAAATATAGCAAACATAACAAATATATTTATGAGGAAGATATATACAAAATACCAATTATAGACATGTTGAATTAAAGTCTATGGTGATAATTAATGATTACTACCATTCATAATTATTTATAAATAATAATATTATTGTTCCTAGATCATCTCCAACAAAGAATATGTCAATATCATGTTCTTAGTTGCATTTTGAAATTATTTTGGATTTTTTTTTTTAAAAAAAATATTTAATTTTTTAAAAATATTTACAAATTAAAAAAATATTTTATGAAATTTTATTTTTAAATATTTCAAATATTTTAAAAATATTTAAATGAGTTAAAAAAATGAAATCTATTAATTTATGATTTCCTAAGACAACGATAGCACACAAGAGAAAGCGAAGCGAAACTCTACAAAATCAAACTTCTTCAAATATATATAGTCGAGGTTAATTTGGTTTATGTTGATGAGTTAATTAGGACTTTAACGTAATCGCTCCAATTTATATCATATCTCCTCTGCGTAGGATTGAGCAGTCTATTAATAAATGCCATATGTGAGATATCATATCAGGATAAATTATTAGTTCATATTTTAATTTTTAATCTAACATCGAATTAATAATTTTATTAGACTAATAATCTAATTCAAACATATATTCACCTAACCAACAAGACCTAACTGTTAACCAACCAATATAAAGGGAAAGGCCAACCCTATTGCTTGCAATCAATGACTGTCACTAACTCAATTTATATATACATGCATTAAACATGACTTTCTCTAACACTAGTCACAAACTAGGGGTGGATATGCCAGCCGTTCATTCAAAACATTGCATCACCATTTCACGAATATGAGTGCAAAATACCCCTTCTAGGGATAATTACATGCGCAGTTCAAAATAATAATAATAATAATAATTACATGTGGATATTATTGATTGGACTTATATAAAAAATTATAAACACATAAGTCCTATAAATGAAAATTTAGTGCGTTTAGTTTTCAATTTTACGAATTAGGTTTATAGAGGTCGAAATTAAGGTCTGGATTTGGGGACTAGCTATTTTAGCTAAAAAGTCAAAAGCCAACTAAAATAGTCACATCACCTCTACTTTTCTGCACATCTTTTTAGTAAAAAGCCAAAAATTATTAAAATAACTGCTCCTAAACCCTTCTAAAACTGACTAGGAATGAAAAAAAAGAGCATGGGCTAAAACCAAGGAAAGTGAGCCAAGCGTGGGCGAAGCAAGTCAGGCCTTAAGGGTCCAAATGGACTCCATGAAAGAAAATGCCTAAGTTAAGGTTCTGAGGTAACTCATGCAGCAGTCAAATTCTTTGAGGCACTTGCCTCAGTAGCGACCATTCCTAATAATGTCGGTTCAGCCGCCATCTGAAGTTGCTGAGAGAAAGAAAAAGCCGATGTAACTAAGTTGTAGAGGGGACACTTGCGACGGCCAAGTTGCGGAGTACTTTGTCTTAGTATCGCCATTCCAAGTATTGTCGGTTCTACCGCCACAGGAGTTGTTGAGGAAGGAAGCAAAACAACTAAGTTGCAAAGGCACTTTGTCGATGCCGCTATCTCTAATATTGTCGGTTTTTTCATTTGAATTTATGCATGAAATATTGCCTAACAACTCTACAGCCACCATAACCACTTTGAGGAGGGAACACCCTGCCAAGGTGATAGCGACCTTTGGAAAGCTTCTGCAAATCGGCGTTAATGCTTGGTGTTAATAGTAGGCCCCAAAGTTCATTACCTTGGCGTTGATAGTAGGCCGGAGATACTAGTTTATCGCGACAACCCCGCGAAGATGGGAACAAAGGCGGTGAGCACAAGGACTCCTTTCCATTTACCAGTCCGCGAACACATATAGTCGCATGGTAAGACTAAGGAAGCCCCTTAGGCTTGGTACTAAGGCCGCAACATGGTTGATAGTAGGCTTGGTTGTAGCCTTCGCCCTAAGAAGTTGGGGAGTTTGTGGTTTAGGTGACTAAGGGTGGAGGCCGTTGAGGTGAGACGAAAATAGTCGATAGCAAACTAATGGAGTCTTGAGAATGTATGTATTGGCCAAGCAAAGGCAGAAGACAAGTCACGGCTGAAGGTTTCTGCATTGCCAGTGTATACTGTTGAGGTTTGAACTAAGAAGGCAAGTCTCGGTAAACACTCTGTCGCTGACTACACTTGCTAAGGCTAAAAAAAATAGTTGCGAAGGCAAAGCGGATAGTACCGCAGGACATGCATAGGGACCGTGGCACCTTTAGCTGGTAGCTTAAGCGAGAATATTACGTGTGATCTTCACGGGACACATGTCTTCTCTTTATTTGGCCACTTGGTATCCTCTTGGTACCAAAGAAAAGCTATAAATAGGATCCATTTCCTAAGGTTCAAAGAGAAGAATTTTGGGGATTTGGGGAGATCTTTGTCCATTTGGCGCCATACATTTTCTTCTTGAGCTACACACTTCACATACGACTACTCATTCTCCAACTTCCTAGATGGTTACTCTTTGTTCATCCTCGACCATTCCACCATTGTTGGATCATTAGTATAGTTTTGTCTATCTAATCATATTTCTAACCTTGAACTCCCCCTACACAGTTTTTTAAAAATCAAGTTTTTTATTTTTCATATTTTTTTGTTATGAGTGAATATTTTTAAAATTTTAAGTAATTTTTTTACTTTTTTAGATGCATCTTAACTTAGATGTATCTAAATAGTAAATATTTGTGAGAATATTTTTAAAAATTAATAAATACAAAAAATTTATTGAATTTTTTTTTTTATTTTTTATTTTTGGTATTTAGTGATTTTTTTTAAAATTTGTTTTCACAAACATTATACTGTTTAAGTGTATTTATGCTAGGTGTGTTTAAAAATTAAAAATTACTTAAAATATTAAAAAATCATTGAAAACATTAAAATATGGAAAATAAAAAATAAATTTTTGAAATTATTTTCTGAAAACCAAAACCAAATAAGGTGAGTTTTTATTTGTGTGTAGTTGTGAACTTGTGAGTTTTATTTGTTAAATTAATAAATTTATCAATATAACTGTGAAATTTATCATTCTGATAAATGTTTATGTATTAGTAAGATTTATTGATAAATAAATCTAATCAATACTAGCTCTTAACTACCCCTAAATTTAAACAGAAGAATAGCCATGCCTATGTCACTCAAATCAAATTGTGAGCATTATTGGTTAGATTAATAAATTTATCAATGTAGCTGAGAAGTTCATCATTATGATAAATATTTATGTATTAATGGAATTTATTGGTAAATAAATTTGATCCAAAAACTAGCTCTTAACTACTTCTAAATTTGAACACAAGAATATCCATGCCTATGCCATTCAAGTCAGGCATAATGGATCTATAGCCCAAACTTGTAGAGCTTAGGAAACGAAATTATATATTTTTGTCACGGAATATTAGTTTCCCTCCAATTCATCAATGAAGGGTGTTGTTAGTTTCATTGTGAGTTCATAACCTTCCTATCTTGATGATTTAGACCGTTCATCTTGTCCGGTTTGTAAAAAAGATAATCCATGCAAAACACAAGTTGATCGAAGATTTAATAGTCATCTAATTGGATTATCATCCATTTTTCACGTTATTTTTGTGATCTAATTATTTGGACAAAATTTTGCATTAATGATTTTCTCAATAAACCTATAAATTGAAGGGTCCAAATTATCCATTTAGGCCAATAATGGGCCTAAAAATAGTCTAAATAATGGGTTGGAGTGAGCGATAAGTCCTATTAGTTGTAAGTGGTCTACTCTGTGTGCTATTATTCAACGAGACAATTTTGATCTATAGAGGTAAACATGTACAAAACACATAAAATTAACTATAAGTCGTGTATAATCTCAAAAATCAAACATGGTAGGCCATTCCAACCTCTAGAGTAGATGCATGAGGCACACCTAGTGCATGGATAGGTGCCTAGGTTCCTTCTTAACAAATCATACCCATAATTTATAACAAGCTTCTTTAGCATGCTTGATCCTTGTTTGGCTCTCACATATGAGTGCCCTAATATGTATGCCATCCCTGCCTCCCTAGCCTCCATCAGCTCTTGCAACTCCTTTCGGGCACCGACATCGATCTCTGGGCTCTCCGGTATCACAAATCGGACCCTTTTCCTCGGTTTCATAATTGGAGATTGTATCTCCTTGAGCTCTGACGTGCTAGCCGACTCCGGATTGTCTCTCCAACCTCACGCACTTGAATGCCTTTGCCTTCTGCATGAGTTAAAGGCGTTCCAACAACCGCCATTTTCTCACATTCTTTCCCCAAATCTTCATCTATACCGTCACAACCCACTTTTCCAGTCGTATAAACTCCGCTATACTACACACAAGATCTTTCTCGAACTCCATATCGTCCTTCTGAACATCCGATACCCATATCGCACTTTAATGCACCTGTAGATTCGATATTCTCTCGGCCCAATATGGCCCACGAGGCGTTCTTCGTGTTTGACATAGGGAACGGGATGGATTTAATGCAAAGGAAAATTAAGACTTCGTGGAATGCTGGAAGGTTAGTGACAAAGTGGGAGAAAATTGCGGGATTCCAGACTCGAGCTCAGTGTGTATGAGGCCAATGCCACGAACCGTGCAATACCTAGGCTGGGACCCAAGCTGAGAAGCCAGTCGACAGGGACCTTGTTTTGATCATCGAACTCATATTTTCAGTGTGCCATAGTGCCAGACGTACATGATGATCATGAATATGAATCACGAGCGCAATGGGGACCCATGCTCCTTCAAGAAACTTGATGAGAGAAGCAGAAGTAGAGAGCTTCAATTGTTCGAAGAAGAAAAGCGAAGCAAACTGCGAGGAGGACACTCCGGTGCCAGCATAAGACAATAACTATAGACATTAGGCAGGTGGTGACCAGCATGACGGTTATCACTGCTAAACCTGATCCAAAACGAAGAACAAGTAACAGGCTAGTAACAATCACAAACAAAACGATAATTACAAAAACTTGAGTTGGTTTAAGTGAATTAACATGATATATTTATTCATACTGAAATTTAGCATTTTTCAGAATAATAGGGCAAGACACACCAAGCATTCCTCAGCTCGGTATTTCTTAAGTTTTACTTCCACTTACTCTCATATTGCGAGAGAGAGAGAGAGGTGGTCTGGTTCTAGTTTGGTTCCAACGGTTCATCTTGCTGAGCAAATTCTCTCTATGAAAACCCAAAAATATGCAAGCACAAGAATATTATTATCATCTCGCCAAGCATGTTTCAAAATAGCAGCATAAAATGTCATGTGTCCTATATGTTGCATGCACATACCAGGAGTCTAGGGTACTTATGCTTCACCGAAATAGAAGATGAAAAGGAAAACAACAAAAACTTTTTTTTATTAATTTCAGCCTATAGTTTATAATTTATAGGGGTGTTCAAAAAATCTGGAGGGCATCTGGACTGGTCCAAATCGTATGGTTTTTGTACCTAAAAAAAAAATCATATGGTCTGGTTCTAATTTTTTGAGAGGACAGGTAGGTTCAGGCTCAAGTAATTAGGAAACCTTAATTATGGTCCAGTCTTGGATTATGGCTTAAGAGAAGTGAACTGAACCGTTCCTATTTGAAGATTCTTTTACTTGTATTATTGATAAATACATTTATGTAGCACTTGGTGTATAAATACGAACAATTTGATCTGTACTTGCACTTTTTATAAATTAGTTGAAATTTTTGAAGTATGGAAGTTTTTAGAATGCTTTTATAGGTAGAATCAATATTTTATTAAACTAGATAAGCATGATATACTTCAAACAAAAAAAAAAAACATTATCCTAGAAGGGTAGAACTGAACAGAAACCGAAACCACTTTTTTGTGGTTTGGTTCTGGTTTAGTTCCAAAGGTTCTATGGTTCAGTTAGTTCTCAAATTTTGGAACCGTAGTGATCGGTTTGGTTTATGATTCACCTTGATTTATATCCAATTTGGAAGCGGAGGTAAGCAAAATGAAATTACTATTACAATAGTTTGAATGCTTCCATTATTGCCATACCTGATGCATTACCCAAGCGTTTGTGTCTCTGAAACCAATAGTAACAGCCAAGCATAACACCATTAAGATCCAGTTGATCTCCGGGATGTAAATCTGGCCATGTACTTTGGATGAGGTATGGACTATTTTCACCCTTGAGGAAGCAGCCCAGAGCAGCACACTGTTTGATGATCGAGAAAGTTCCGGTGATGATGGCTTGGCTTCCCACCACGGCAGCAAATATCGCAATAACCAGAACCGGCCATCTTAATGTCTCTGACACATTAGAGTGAGATATCTTGGTCAATTCAAATCCATCAATAATTAATAGGATTAATTATACAAATAGTACGTGTTATGTTACACTTTTGTTCCCAATCTTTTAATTGTTCCATTTGGTGCCCAAAATATGTAACCTGTTACACTTTGATCCTAACATCGGTACCATTCAAAATCAGTAACAGAGAAGGGTATTTTCAGAATTTTACAAAGAAAGCAACAGAATTAAAAGTTAGGGATGAAAGTGCATATTTGGGAGACTCGAAAGAAACAAAATGCATTTTTAAGAACTAAAATGCTATAAAATGCTTACTTTGAGACCATGTATATATTTGGTCATTTAATTTTGTCCAAATTTTATATAAAATTCAAAAATATGCCCCTTCCGTTACTGAATTTGAAGGCTGCTGATGTCAGGGACTAAAATATAAATTGCATACTTTGGAGACTAAAGTGAAACAATTAAAAGATTGGGGACTAAAGTGTAACAAAACCTATACTTTGTGGACCATTAGTGTAATTAATCAAAATTCATATGCTTTATCCTTCACTAAGCAGCAAAACAAGGTACCTACCTGGGACAGGAACATAAAATCAATTTGGGGGTCATTTTCATCAAAATGGTGCGAGATAGATCATAGCTTGCCCCATATATGCAAGAATCAGGATGGATAAACAAAAGATGTGAAAGCAATCTGCAGAAACATGACAGTCTATTAGAGAAAGCTCCTTGCATACTTGAGATCATATCTAGTGAAACAGAAAGTGATTTTGAACTTGACATTTGAGAAACCATAAACTATATCCTCAGATTGTTGGAATCACCACAGAAGGACAGTGAAAATATGATCAACCCTAAGCTTTCTGAGATAAATGGCCTATCTCTGAAGGTAAATGCCTCTTCTATTATCTGTGAAAAATAGTCTCTAAGAAGCAGGAACACTTCTAAGTAGAGGTGGTGTGTCGTGTCATGTTTGTGTCGGACACTGACAATCATTGGACACTTCCCAACAGGTGCTGGCCATTTTTGTCACGTGTTAGACACTCATCCAAATGTACCATATAATAATAATAATTAGTTTTTTAATTTTTCAGATCTGGACATGCTTATACACTTGGGGGGACACAAAAAATACAAGTTTGAATAAAATAACCGGGCATAATGATAAAAGAAAAACAATGTAGATTTATATAAATTAATATTATGTGGCAATTTTTTTATTATCTTCGAATGATGTTGTTTATATATATGAATAAATATATAAAACTATATATTTTGAGTGTCCCTCACATGTTGTGTCTTACATTTTTTGAAAATTGGTATGTCGTGTCCATGTCAGTGCTTCTTAGGTAGTAATTGACCAGTTACTAGCACTCTTTGATGTTCATTAGCATATGAGGTGATTTTATAACTCTGAAATGGTGACATCCTAATGCTGGTGAACAGAGTCCCTAATCGGGGTCCTAATGAAGGTGACATCCTACTTAGGTACAATCTTTGGGCAATTTGAAAGGAGGAAGATAGGTTAAATTTGAAAACTGTTTAGCAGAAACTATAACCATTTAGTATTTCTTTTACGGGCATTATTGGAAAAGAAAATAAGCGTTACAAAGCTTCAAATCATCTTTTGAGTTGTGTGCATTATATAACAGTATAGGTAGTATAGATATTTTATTCATCAATCATCACCTTGAAGCCAATGTGAAATAAGGTTGCGACAGGGAAAAAGGTGGTAACAACATTAGCAAAGAATTAAAAAATGGAAAGGTTTACATCATGAAGGAGAAAATGTATAATCATAAAACAAATAACAAGCCATGCCAAGTCAATACAGAAAATAAAAACCACTGATCATATAATTCAGACATTGAATAAAATATACCTTGATTGACAACTGTGAAAAGTGCCTAGATCTGCAAACATAGCTTCCGACCCTGGAAAATTCGATATAGGACTGGGGAATCAAAGAGGGGAAAAAGGACTATTCTTTCTCATAACATGGGTCGAAAATCAGAGGTAAATAAATTACATAAAACATACACTTACCTGTTATACATAACAGGATCCCACCAAGACATCCAACCACCTCTTTGTGTTTTCTTTAAAAATTTGTACATGTAATATGGAGAGAGTGCTTTATACACATGAGGGTTCCAGCGAAAAATGTTATATACACCAATAGTACTGATGCACAACAGCCAAATTATGACCACAGGTGCAAACAAGAATCCAACCCTGTGGGTACCATAATGTTGAAGGGCAAACAAGCCTATCAGTATGATACATGCAATGGGAACTTCTACATCTGCAGAATAATCAAATTTTTAGGAGGCGGTACCAATACATACACATGATTTAAAATTTTAATATAATTCTTCTAGGAACACATAAACCGGTCACAAAATCAGACATCCAAATGCAATTACATTATGGAAAACATTGGTATTAAGATCATTAAAAAAGAACTGATCAGGTTAGCATTGAATAATATCCAACAAACTTTTAGAAATAAATACCAGTATTGCAGAAATTTCAGTCTAGCATATTTAATGACTGAGATTCTAACAACACGGCCAATATAACAGGCTATTCTAAAAACTCGGGCTAATAGAGAATGATGCAACTAAGTAGATGCATTATATTTTGATGGAGGTGGGACTCCTAACCCTTACCCTATCATAGAAGTAGCCCTGAAATCCTTGATAAACCATCTCTATCCCACCCAAAAAATCCCAGCAAGTGATTCCCTTAAATTCCAAACCCGAAAGGGCCTCAAACTTTTGCCATTTGACCTGCATTCCATCCTTAACTCTAATCACAACTTTCCAGCCAACCATATTTGAATGTAGGGCAGCCTACATAACGCTATGTCCTACATCATTCCCCTCTCTGAATACTCCAGGCCAATTTCTCTTTCCCCTGTCTTGACAATCAACAGAATCATAATGATTATTGTCCATCACAAAATGTTAATTTTCTGTTTGATCTCTTATTTCATCCTTGCAGTTCCTCCTCATTATTGTTGTCTACCTAGCCGCCTTCTTCAAGGACTCAGATAAGTTAAAGATCAATGAAAATTGCTGCGGAGAAAATAAATACACAAAAGGTTTAGGACTAAAAGTGAATGCTTCAGCTTGATAAAGGTTCCATACACAGCTAGTTCTAAAATCCATAATAACCTTATTCAGGGGAAAGGAAATAGATTGCACAAACAGAAGGAAAAAAACAGGTTGCCATGACAGCTTGTTAACCTTCCAAATTTGTCCACCACTTTACATTCATAATCATTGTCACACCATGTAAGCTAAAAATCATTGAATCAATAAACTATCAGGAGGGAAGCAAAAGTGGTTATGCTGTGTATTAGCTACTAAGACACTAGACTATACAAAATCTTCCTCCAAATGCGGAATTGCATAATTACTAAATTGTGGACATCAATCATCTGGGATAGCCACAAGCATAGCATAATCAATCTTCTAAATCTTCCAACTATCTATTCCCAACGTTGTGCTGGCATCTAAGCTTCAGTACAAGTTACATAGTCCAAAGTTCTGAATAAGAAACAAATAACCATCATGTTCTATGCATATCAAACACTAGCATTTAGTCTTTGCAAATTTACAGGTAAGCACCAGAAACAAAGCACTTTTGGTTGAAATTGGCCTCTGTCCAACCATGCAGACATGCAACAATTACACTCATTTATGGCAACCTCCAAGTGTCTGCATGCTCACTGATTGAACAATCCAAGGGAGGAAGCGTAAATTCCACATTGGATTGTAACTTTTGAGCATATGATCTTCTTAAAATTCTACATCGACCTTTTCAAGTCCCAGTGATATAATCAGTTAGTGCAGACCACATATCCCACCCAGCAAAGGGAAAGAGCCTCATTCTGTACTCTTCACAGTGGAAAACCCTTCTGATCATGTATATACAATAGAAAATAGTCAATTAACTGACTAACCACATGCATACTCAATTTTGTCTTATCCTCCCCATCGTTTTGAATACCTTATGCTATGTTTGGTTGATTGGTATGAGCTGGAATAGAAACGATCAGTATATAAAATGTTCATTCTCACGTTTGGTTCACTAAGCGTGTGATGAAAAGTGCATTATAAATGGAATCACACTTTCGTCATTGTAAGGAATGGTCATTCTATAAGGAAGCTAAGCAATGACCTTCAATTCCAATCCACCTTCATTCCAAAGAACCAAAACTACCTTAGGGTATTAATAACAACCCGAAGATCCCATTTCAAATATATCTTAACATTCACCATCCAGAGAACACTCGCAAGATTTCTCTGCATTTTCCCAATAATTAACCACATAGACCACCAAAACACTTCACATCAAAGTCAACATAATAAAGCTTGTTTACCTAACCGCAGTTGCACCATTAAAAAATTTCCTTATGACCTAATGAGATGAAAACCTTTAGCTTTAGATGTCAATACCCACACTCATGACATTGTGACTTCAGATGCATGAATTGTTTTTTAGTCAACTGAAAATTCACCTACTACTTAAAAAAGAGTAAGAAGCAATCGTAAGCATTTCTGTCAAGTTGGTAACTGTTCCTTAAATAATTAACCAGGGGATCTAAAAAAATGGAGCACCATGATCAATATGAAAAACTTTTCTAGCTTTCTGCTATAATTCATCACTCTCCACCCAAATAAACTACCAAATCTCTCAAAAATTCTGTAACTGCAAACTTGAAATAAAAAATCGTAAAAGGCCAGATTATTTATATACACTCAGAGAAACAAATAATAGTTCTCAATTTCTTTCTGTATAATAGTCCAAAGTTTTTTGAGGGGTCTTACTAGCGTAGTTCTTCTTTTGGAATTGATGGGTAACTCATTTGCGTGAAAATTATTCATGCTTTCTGGATTATCTATTCAAATGACTCTAATTCAGCATGGGTGCCCAAATTAGATTAAAGCCAAATCCAGAGAGTTCTCATTCGGTAATCCTTTCAAAAATGATAAAAGAAAAGGTGGGGTAGGAGACTAATTAAATTTCTTTTAGAAAAGAAATCTTCTATCAAAAAAAAAAAAAAAAAAAAAGAAAAAAAGAAAAGAAGCATAGACTGTTCAAGACGGTAAAATTTGAATATGTTGGACAAAATACATTATATGACTTACTCCTACCGTAACCAACCAAAATTGCTGGCATGGAATCAAATCCCAAAGATTTGCAAATTATTGTTCTATGGTGTGCCTACTTAACTTGAAGGTATTGACATATACTGAAAACAAAATGCAAAACTTCATATAACAAAGGGGACAAAGGTTGAGAATCTTACATTTGTGATGCTCTTTTGACATAGCAAGCTCCACTCCAGACACGGCAGAAAACACTGCACCACGACAATCAACCAATCAATACATTAACCAATAACAACAAACACTGACAAGCCCAAATTCAATCAAAATTCACAAGAACAGAATGAATAGTTTTCCCAATAAATATTTGGCCACAACAATCAACCAATCCATACATTAACCAACAACAACAAACACCTTCAAGCCCAAATTCAATCAAAATGAATAGTATACCAGATAAATATTTGGCCACAACAATCAAATCAATCATACATGAACAAACTACAAGCCCAAATTCAATCAAGATGCATAAGAACAAAATATAAATATACCAGATATTGCAGGCGTGAGGACGCCATCACCGATCACCATACAAGCCCCAATCAAAAGCCAATACAAGCAAACAATTCTCCAACACTCTATGCCTCTCTAGTGTAGATTTCAAACTTGACCCAAAAGTGGTAGGAGCAGGAGAAGTGACATCCTTCTTGTAATCTGACAGTTCTTCATCTGCTAACTGGCAATTGGGCAGTGAGTTGACTCGAGCGTGTCGACATAGCAGAGTAGTACAAAGCAAATGTGCCCCCTCCACCATTATCATCGGCTCTGAGCACAATGAACACATATTTAAGAAAAGGAACTAAAGTTAGTGTCCAAAACACTAAAGATAGAACCCCAAAAATCTCTTCATTGATCTCTGAGTGTGTAATGTCTTCAGCAAAAGTACTTTTTGTATACATAAAGTGGAGATGTGCTCAAATCTCCATAGACAACTCCAAGGCTCTGATAAGCCAAAATCAATACTGTCCTCCAAGATTTTTTCTGCAACAACAAAAAAAACAAAAACAATTTGATCAGAAAACACATATGGGTTTGTTCCAAAACACAGATTAAAAGCAAACCCATTTCTCAAAAAACACAAATTAAAGGATTACGTATCTCACCTTAACACGATCCTGATAAAACCCAGTTTCTAGAACCATGATGGGTCTCCTCAAAACCTCATGGAAACCAAATTTAACCCCAAATTAGGAAGATTCAAAGATGACCCATTACTGAAAACACCTTCCCCTAGCAAACAACTTCAATGAAATTATGTAGTAGACACCAACAAATGATATACACAAACTAAAAAAAAAAAAACAAAGAAACATATAGTTTAATAAATACAAATTATGTGGACTCTTGTGGAGTTAGCAATTGAACCACCATCAATGAAGAAAAAACACGAAAAGCCACAAAAACGAGTGCCAGAGCTTTCGTGGAGTGAATATGGAACCGGAGAACAAGATTCTAGAATACGTGGCGTATGACAGTGAGAGAGAGAGAGAGAGTTTGTTTTGCAGTTGGTGTTTTTGTATTTACAACGTTACGTTCCTCTATCAAATGGGTTTTGCATTTGGGGCATTTTTTTAGTAAGATACATATATTTGAAAAATTTTGGTGTTGATCTGTGATTCCACTTGGCTATGAGAGAGAAAGAGAGGGAAGTTGTGGCATGGAGAGCTCCCAACTCGCTGATTCAAGACGAGTTGACTCCGAATCTGTGATAACTGACGTTGACACGTGCAATAATCTCACTCATAATTAGGAGAGGAATTGCTGACAATTTTCACATTAAAAGAGTTATTTGGAAACTGTTAAATTAGTATATTTTTTAGGGAATGATTTTTGTCCAGTTCTTAATCGAATTGGACCGTGTTGTTGGGTCTGTGGAGATCTATTACGGATTTTGTTTTGATAATCTAAATCGTTAATGTGTAGAACTGAAAGTCTTATATACGTAAAAATCGCGTTGATCGGATATCGATAGCTATGTGATCAAAATAGATTTTTGTCAACCGTTAATTTATTCACCGTCCACTTTTTTTATACAAAACTGATTTGATCACATAGTTATCGATATCCGATTAATGTGATTTTTTATAGCCATGTAGTACTCGACAAGTTCTACACATTAAATGATTTAGATTATCAAAATGAGACGGTGGGCACCACGGGCCCAGCAATGACGTCGATCCGATTAAGGACTGGACAGAAGCCATGCCCTATTTTTTAACTGTTGAATGATCTAATAAAAAAATGATGCAATTTAAATAAAATAATATGTTAAAATAGTAAGGTTTTATCTCATCATAATTTAAAAAGTCAAAAGTCATTGTTTTATTTAAGTTATATTATCTTATTTAAGTCACATCACCTTTCTACCACATCACTTCAAATTTAATCTATATTTCATAAAAATTAAAAAATACACTTATTTAGTTCATCATAAATCACTTCTAAATGTTATTTTAATACATGTTAAACAAGCTTTAATTGTCTATTATCTAAGGAAAAAAAATGTTAAAAACATTCTCTATCAAAATTTTTATCAAATATACTATTTGACTCATATGAGTTATGTTGGATTCATACTCATATGAGACATTTAAATCAAGTTTGGGAAAACTAAATAAGTGCACTTTTGTCTTTTGGACTAAAAATTGAGGTTGAAAATATGAATGTTTGGATTAACTTTTTGACTTTTTATGGAAAAATGTGTAACAAAAAATTGTAAAAATTAGTTTTTAGAGAAAAATTTGAATTGGGAGTTGTGCAGCCGTAATTGTTGACTTTTGGTGAATAGTGTTAATTTTTTAACTTTTTGAGTAACTTTTAAGATTTTTTGGATTATTTTGCACATCCCAAACTTAACCTTAGCAAATCTTTGATAGATATCCTAACATTACTCTTTATTAATCTACCATTTTCAAATTTTTTATCTAGATATTTTTAAAATATTATTAAAATAGCAAAAATTGCACTTTATTCCATTTATGTTTGAGTTTTTCTTCTTTTTTTTTCTTTTTTTTTTACTTTAGCTTGTAATTTTTTATTTATTTATTTTGGTCTTTCGTATTTCAAGTTTTTTTTTTTTTTTAATAATTTACTCTCAAAGTTAATTTATGTCCAAAATTAGATAAAAATACTACATTGACAATTATGTAACAATTTTTTTAGGGCAAATTACCAACAACGCCCTCGAGATTTGACTAAAATATGAATTCTCCCTAAGGTTTGAGAAATTACAAATTGTCCCGTGAAATTTATATTTGCATAACAAATAAGGGACAATTTGTTATGCAAATATAAATCTCAGAGGATAATTTGTTATGTAAATATAAATCTCAAGGGGCAAGATGTAATTTCTCAAACCTTATCGGAGAATCCATATTTTAGTCAAACCTCGAGGGGGTGTTAGTAATTTGCCATTTTTTATTATATATAACTCACATTTCTGACACAGACACAAACACAAACACAAACCCTAACATAATAATATATTTTATATTATGTGACAATTCATGTAACATTTTCTAAGTAATTTTGAACATAAGTTAGTTTTAGAAGTAAATTGAAAAAAATTTGAAATATTAAGGGTTAAAGTGAAAAAAATAAAATTTTAAGGATTAAAGTGAGAAAATGACCAAATCTAAAACGGACAAAGTGTAATTTACTCTTAAATTTAACTACCCTTTTCCAATTGTTTTTTAGCAATTTTTTTGTTGATTTTTTTTTTTTCAAAATTTTTAATAAAAATTTGTTTTCAGATCTATTAGACACAAATCTAAAAAGTAAGTACAAAAATTTTAAAAAGTGAAAAAGAACCACTAAAGATGAAAAAAAAATTAAAATTTATTTTTGATTTTTTTTGGGTCCTTGATAAACCCTTTAAGCTGCTATAAATATTTAAAAAAATTATAGAAAAATATACAAAATGTTGCATTTGTTCTAGTGGAGTATATGTTTCATTTAGAATAAATGTAATTTTAGTTGTTACAAACACCATATGTTATTTAATTTTTTGGAAAAACTATTAATTTGCTTCATTAATAATTTGACTTCAACTGAGTTTAAAATGATTAATGTAACATGATTTTGTTTTCAAACATAATTTATAAAGTGATGTGAAAGATGAATTGTTTTTATTATTTGATTTCAGTAAGTCTTATTTTAAATATCAAGACTTATTATTGTGCACTACATCCTTTTTAAAAAAAATTATTTTGTAGCATCTCCCTTAGAAGATTGCAATACATCCAACAAAATTATGATTTCAATGCATCAAAAAAATTTGAGTTGATTTTCCAAGCATGATTTTGTGGCTTGATGGCATTTTAAAATGTTTATGAAGCAATTAAAATTATAAAATGAATAATTGACTTTTCAATGGTGGATTTTTAAACCCATGCTTATTCTTTGTTTTGTTTTTTAATGGGTTTTCAAATAAAGCAAGTCTACATATTTAAAAACCGAAATAAAAAAATTATTCAAAATTTAAAATGTAAGGTTAAGATTTATTTATAATATGGCCATACAACCTTAAATATGCACCTTAGATTTAAAATTTCGATATGTTTTCAGAATTTTTTTTTTTTGTTTTTTGTTTAGAGAATATATTTTTTGTTTAAAATATTATGCTTTTAGTCACTGAAGTTCGACTTTTCGTTTGGGCGATGGTGACTTTTTGATTTATTAATTTTTTTGGTTATTTTAGTTTGGGAGTAAAAAATTTAGTTTGGGATGGACTTTTTAGCTTTTTTGATTTTTGTGAAAGAAAAAATAAAATGATTATGGTTTGAATGTGACATTTTATCGTATTAATTTGTTAACTTATTTTATCTTTTTGTAACTAAAATAATCAAAAAAAAAAAAAAAAAAAACCATGCCAAACATATATAACCAATAAAGTTGTTTGTGAAATGCTGTCACTCCTCACTGCCAATGCCATGCATGAATTTTCTATGTAGTCATTTGGGCATTTCACAGCCCATGTTTTTCTTTTTTTGTTCTTTTGATTTACGTAAGGCTTGTCTGACTTGGATGAAAGATTTTCATGGTTAGTTTAGTAATGATGAAAAAAGTGTAAAAGGGTGGAAAATGAAGGGGAAAAAACTTGTTTGTGCAATTTTTCTTAGTGAATGGTAGAAAGTATGAAATATATTTTCTTATAAAATTTGACTTTTACGCCGTGTTAGATACTTAGTTTGAAAGGTTAAACTAGTCTTTGATTGAATTGGAAGAGACATTCAAACTCACGTGACTTTTTTATATTGGTAATATTGTGTTTGATTTACCAAAGAAAACAATATTACTAATTAAACTATATGGTAAGATACGCAATACCACTGATGTCATAATCATGAAATTTATATAATTGGTCATATCACTTCATCTAATAATAAAAAAAGAAATTCTCTATTCTTATCCTTTATGTGTCTAATTTTAATCAAATATTGTATAATTATTTTAATAGTTTTGCAATTACTATCTCATCCATTATGTCACGAACAACAGTTTCAATTTCTTGCCCAAAAAAAAATAATTTTTTGGGTGAAAGTACCCTGTTGTTTCATTTTTTTTCTTACAACCTTCTCACAAAAATTTCATAAATTAAAAAAAAAATCCAAAAAAAAAAAAAAAAATTCAATTCAATCACATATATTTTTGTACTCTAATCAAAGAGATTCCAAAAGATTGAACTTCATATGCTGACAAGGGATTTGAATTCAGAAGTATTTTGAAAAGTTGGTAAAAAGTTAGATTTTTTGCTTTTTTAACCTATTTTGTCTTTTTGTTGGTAAAAAATATGAGAAGTAATGTGACTCAAAATGGATAAAAAAATTAAAAGTTTACTTTTTATTTTGTTCCCAAAAGACCCCTCAATAATCGGTTTGTATGCTTTGGAAGTGAATCTGCATTTGAAACTTGTCCCATTTTAAAAGTACGAACTAAATTAAAAAAAGATTACAAGAGTTAAAAAATAAATAAAATAAATAATAATAATAATAATAATAATAATAATTAAGGTTTTTTAAAGTCCGCTTGTCTGACTAGGTCTCTGAAGGGGCCTTAAAAAATGTAGGTTTATCTAAATCTCTAATCCTAACCCTAGTTTTGGTTGATTAGGATTGGATTGAAATTAACGTAGCTACACTAGTATGCAATGGGAAAGTTTAAAATAATAATAAAAGTGAGTTGTGTTGGGAAAACATCTACTCTCTACTTGTGTTGATTATTAACTAAGCAGGAGATTATTCTAGGATTCTATTTCTTAATGAGTACATGCAAATTCTATGGGAAATACTCTCTCTTGAAATATATTAATTTTTCAAAATAAATTGATTTATCCTAAGGTTTACGGCTCCTATTTATGGTGAAAGGAAATGTCTAATTACAATAGAAAATAAATTAAAAAGGCAATACTTACTAATCAAGCTTAAATTAAAGAGAATACAAAATTTAGTCAAAAATAGAAAGATTCGAGTTAAGCTCAAATTTTGAAAATATAACAAAACTAAATATGTTGGAAAAAACCTAACCTCAAATGGATTCATTTAAACTAAGTAATTAAAGAAATAAATATTTCCTAAAACAGCAAAATCACACAATTAAAGGCTTTAACAAGTCTCAAATCCTTGAACATATGTTTCTTTACTAATCAACTCAAAATTCACTCATTTTGAATTCATTAATACAATTGCAATCTCAAAATTTGTGAATTTGGCACCTTAGAAGAAACTTGTGTAGTCAATGAAATAAATTGCACCAAAAGTAGTCTTGTTTCAATCCCCTAATGCTAAAGTTGGAAACCTATGTCACACATCTTGGCCAAATGATATTGTAGTTGTCTGGGGCTCTTTGTAGTACACACTAACAGTGAACCCAATTCTCTTCCGTTTTCATTTTCACTTCTCTTCAACACGGATCTAAAAAGTCTAGGTGGTTTGAGCAGTTCAGAATAAGCTCCCCTTTGGCCAGTGTTAACGATCCACACAAAAAATCTTTTGAAGAAGAATATCACATGATTCGCAGCACCAAAAAGATCAAGGGCAAGGATGAGATGGGTGCTAAAGATATGGAGACCAATGATGCCTCCACTTCTGTTTCACCAATTTCTCACTGCCCAGGCCCCATACGTGAACTCTCACCCTCTCCTGAGGATGGAACACTTGCCCTACCTAAGCCCAAATCGTTTAAGGATGCACTTGCAGCTCCTAAAAGCAACGATTTTTACTTTGATGATGTGATGGACACCATCTCTCCAGAGGAGGAAGCGAAAGAGAGGGACACTAACATACTAGAGGCAGTACCTCAAGGCATACCCAGAATATCTTTTTCCAAAGCAACTTTTGCAACAAATACGACAACCTTGGACCAACTCACTTATTGTAAGACTTCTGGGCAAAACCATTGGGTATAGATTGCTCTGTACAAAAGTTAGAAGCCTATGGGCCCTACAAGATGAATTCAATGCCATAGATTTGGAAACAACTACTTTTTGTTCAAATTTTCTTCTCAGGAGAACTATGCCCATGTCTATTCGGGTGGGCCGTAGGTTATCCTCGACCATTATCTAACTGTTCACAAGTGGGAGCCTGATTCCAAGGCATCGGAAGCTTTTGAAACCACAGTAGTATGGGTTGGGTTTCGAGCTTTCGATTGAATCTTCCAAGAAAAGGTCTGTATACTATTGCTAAACAACTAGGGCGTCCTCTCATTGGATCTCACCGACCATTGCTACCAGAGGCAAATTTTCAAGAGTTTGCGTTGAGATGGACCACAACAAACCATTATGCCCCCGTTTCTTCCTTGGTAAGAAAAGTTAGAACATTGAATATGAATCTATCCATAATTTTTGTTTTCATTGTGGCAAGGTGGATCATAGGAGAGAGCTATGCGAGCCTGGCGCACATCCACAACAACAAGCACCTCTACCACCTAGCCAGCAGGCGATGGCGGACTAGCCGTTAGCAATCTCTCGAATTTGCACAACCTCAGGCTAACGGTAACCTACAAAAACCTGAGAAGGGAACTGCCAATTTCGGACCTTGGATGCTGGTTACCAGAAAGAACTGAAGACCTATGTCTAATCGCAAAGGACCAGCCCATGGGCCAACTCAAGCAAATAAATTCGCGAAATTGGACTCCATCAACCATGTAGAAAAAAGATCCTTTACTGAGGCTACGGCTAACCTATTGGGCCAGGTATCTGGAGCTTCTCCTTCCTTATCCCCTCATGGGCCTGAGTCACCCCTAGTAATAACTAAGCCCATCACGAACAACACTAAGAGCCCAAGTCATGAGTGATCCCATTGCTTCGAGCAAACCCATATATCCCTATCGTTTCAACCACTAATGGCCTTCTATCATCACGATGTCGGATCATCAATGACATCTCACCTCTGCAATCTCCTCCTCCTTCAAATCCTACTCAACCTAGGCCTAGAAGCCCTCGGTAAATCTCGAGAATCCCAATGGAGAAGCTAAGTAAAGACGAGCCATCGTCATCTACAAACCTCCTAATCTCTACCCAATCTTCATCTCTTAGATCTGAAAAAAGCTAAAGCAAGAAAACCTCCCGACCCACCTTCCAAACATGGAGGAAAAAGCAATACCTCTCCCTCCGTTCTAGTTCACAAGATGAAGGGATATCTGATGGGGTATTATTAGATCAAGGAATGAAGCCATTCATGCGTCGACACAATCTGGTGGATAGAGCAACTAAGATTGAGAATCGAACCAAGTTGGAGCACCATTCCAGGCCCTCCAGTGCACTCAATTCAGATGGCATCTCTGAGATCAATCAATCAGGATCATTAGAGAATTAAGTAGCATCTTGCCCGGGTTGAATCTTGATCCTCCCCCATGCCATTTATGGACTCTCTAAAAATCTTGATCTGGAACTGCCGAGGAATGGGTAATAATACCTTTAGAAGGCACATGTGAGACCTTCTCTGACTGCACAACCCTGGAATACTCATTCTCATGGAAACAAAAAGTCACCTACATTTCGATAGGGAGCTTTTTCAATAACACAGGCTTGGCGTTTACTATTGTCGATCTAATTGGTCATTTGAGGTATATGGGTCATCTGGGATCCTACTCAGTCCTGTTAGAGCAATGACTTCGATCAATACATTGAGCCACGATTACAAAAGCAATTTGTGAGGAATGGGTCTTGAATAGTGTTTATGCTAGCCAAATCAATTGCAAAGATTCCTTGTGGGAAGACCTTGAAGATCTGGCAACAGAATGAACAAAGCTTGGCTTGTAGTGGGTGATTTCAATAACTATGCTAATCTCGGTGAAAGGGCTTCACGCCTTCCTCAAACCTAACGGGGACCCAAGGTTTACTAAAAGGGTCAACAAGCTGTAACCTCCTTGATCTAGGGAGTGTTGGCCTCGCTTTACTGGACTAACAATAGGCAAGGCATGGCTAACACTATGGAGCGTTTGGGCCGAGCCATGAGTAATGAGCAATAGCGAGCCTTGTTCCTGAAAGTCTTGTGCGGACCTTGCCAAGAACCTATTCAGACCATTCTCCTTTAGTAGTCTACACTCAAGGTATGCACCCCTCCAATCCTCAAAATAGACCGTTTAGATTTGAAGCTGCTTGGCCTTGTCATCCCAATTTCATTGATGTTGTTCAAAAATCTTGGCTTAACATGGATTTTAACCTGATTGAAGCCATCAATAATTTCACCCATTCTGTTAAAATCTGGAATAATGAGGTTTTTGGAAATATTTTTAAAAGAAAGAAAAGTCTTCTTGCGCATTGAGGGCATTCAAAAATCCCAAAATAACCATTTTTCTCATAATCTTGATTCTTGAAAAGGACCTTATTAAGCAGTTTAATAAGACCTTGTTCTAGGAAATACTTTTGTGATACCAAAAATCCTGTACAAAATGGCTTACTATGGGAGATAGCAATACCAGATTTTTTCATATCTCTACCCTTAATAAAAGAAGAAAGCTTAAAGTTAGGGTTCTTAAAGATGATAATGGGAATTGGCTCTCCAAATGTCATGACCTCAAAGCTCATATTCTTGACCATTTACCAAGCTCTTTTGACGAGGATGCACAACTCTTATCTAATTGAGTTAACATTGCGAGCTGGTTTCACTAGAGAAGATAATAGCGGATCTCCAAACCCACGTGAGTAATTCTAAATTTTGGAAAGCCATTTACAACATTAAAGCCTTTAAAGCCTGGTAAGGATGGCTTCCAAGAGGTTTTTACCATAACGGTGGACCACTATTGGTCATACATGCGTAATTTTATCAAAGATTACTTCTAACATCATTTTGTCCTTTACGAGATTAATGAAACTCGATTGTTCTCATCCTAAGATTCAAAACCCTGAGTCTTTGAAACAATTTAGACCTATAAGTCTGTGTAATGTTACGTACAAAACCATTACCAAAATTATAGTCAACAGACTTAGGCCCTTTCTTTCTAACCTCATTAGTCCCAACCAAAGCAGCTTTATCCCTGGTTGCACTACCATTAATAACATCATCATCACTCAAGAGATCTTGCACACACTTAGAGGTAAAAAAGGTAAGGTTGGGGGCATGGTTTTTAAAATCGATCTTGAGAAGGCCTATGACCGCTTATCTTGGGATTTTATCCTCCATTCCCTTAAAGAGCTTAACCTCAATCCTGATTGGATCACTCTTATCATGAATTGTGTGTCTAATGTCAATTCTGCTATTATTTGGAATGGTGAGACTCTCCCTAACATTTCTATGGGTAGAGGTCTACGTCAAGGTGACCCTCTATCCCCCTATTTCTTTGTCCTTTGCATGCAGAACCTCTCTAACATGATCAGATCTAAGGTGATAATGGAGAATGGAAGGGTCTCAAGGCCTCTAAGGATAGCCCTTCCATTTCCCATTTGTTTTTTGCTGATGATCTCATTCTTTTTGCTAGAGCTACTAGGAGAACTTGTGCCTGCATTATGGATGTGTTATCTGAATTTTGTGAAATGTCTGGGGCAAAAAATTAATTTTCAAAAATCTAAAATGTTCATTTCCTCTAATGTCCCTAGAAGAAGCCCTTTCTTTAAGTTACATCTGTGGTATCTCTCTCCTTGACAATGCAGGTAAGTACTTGGGCACCTATGCTCTATAATAGAGTTTCTAAAAACTAGTTTCAAGTTATTCTTGACAAAATGGCTCAAAGACTTTACGGATGGAAAGCCAAAAACCTATCTTTTCTTTGGTAGAACAACCACGACTAAGGCGGTCACTTGGCGATGCCTAATCACCTTATGCAAACTATGGAACTCCTCGCCACACTGTGACCAAATTGAGAAACTTAACAGAATTTTCTTTGGGGTATGCTTGACACTTTCAAGAGGGTCCACAGTTAGCGGCATCAAGTGCAAAAACAAGAAGCATGGAGGCTTAGGAATAAAAACATCAGAGCTCAAAATTCTGCTCTTATTGCTAAGTTATGGTGGAAACTTGTCTTCAACTCTAAAGAGCTCTAGTGTACCATCCTCAAAACCAAGTATCTTAAACACCACTCTTTATCTACTTGGCCCAGTGCTAGGAAAGCCTCCCATATCTGGCGCTGCATTGTTAAAAATAGAATTGTTTTGGATAAGAACATTAAATGGAATCTTGAGGAATAGGAAGCTGATTTCCTTATGAAGTGATTGGTGGTGTGGAGTCCAACCCCTGAGCCTTACAAACTAGGGAGCTCCTATTGATGCAGCTACCAAAGTCAGCTCCATCATTGATGAAGAGGGCAACTAGGACTTAACTTCTATCCAGCACCTCATATCCCCTCAAGATAAAGATGACATCCTTAGATTACATAGGCCTAGGTATGTTACTTATAATGACACACCCCATTGGAGGGGCTCTTCCAATGGCAACTTTTCTACAGCTGCAGCCTACCAAGCTTTAACCAACACTAATCTACTGGAACCAACTGGTGTGGGATATGGAAAATCCAGGCTCCCCATAAGCTTAGAAATTTCCTTTGGCTTGCCATGCATGAAAGCCTTCTCACTAATCATATGAGGGTAATTAGACATCTCTCTAATTCAAATATCTGCCCCAGATGTCACTCCACTAGAGAAGATATGCTTCACCTTTTCATCAACTGCCCCAAAGCTAAGGTTTTATGGGTAAATCTGAGGAACCTTCATTGGTGGCACCTAAGCCAACACACTACTCTGCAGGGACTGGATTAGGATAAATATCAAGAGCAAGGACCTCATTCATGATATCCAATGGCCAACAGTTTTTTTGACAACCTTATGGACTATTTGGAAAGAGAGAAATAAAGAAGTGTTTGATAATTCTACTCAACCTCCCCACATCAGTGTGAAAGTCATACTGAATAAGGCTTTGGAAACTCAGGCAACTTTCCAGAATTCACTTCACCCCAGCGTTAAGGAACCTTCACTAATGTCATGGTCTTGTCCTCTTGCAGGTAAGCTCAAGATGAATACTAATGGATGCTCTAAAGGGGATCCAAGACAATCAGGCTATGAAGGACTGCTCCGAGATGAAGTTGGTACTTAGATTTGGGGCTACTTTGGATACTTAGATAACTGCCACAGCTTGGAAGCTAAGTTATGGGGCATCTACTGAGGTCTTACCATCATTTTGCAAAAGGGCTTGGCAAACATACAAATTGAAACAGACTCTCAGCTGGCCATGGAGCTTATCAGAGGTGGAGTTGGGGAAAAATCTCCCTACAGAGCCCTAGTTGAAGATGCCAACTTCCTACTTTGAAGATGCAACTGCACTATAGAAACAATTCCCAGGGAAGCAAACCACTGTGTAGATGCTTTGGCTAATTTAGGAATAAATCAACAAGAACACCTCATCTTGAAAGAGGACCCTCCTGTATCCATTCTCTCTTTGTTAACTGCTGACTTGCTTCAAGTTGGCTCTATAAGGGATTAATTTCCCTAGCCCCTCTATATTTTGTGTTGTTTGTTTAAACTCTTCTCTTGGATCTAAAAAAAAAATGCTAAAGTTGGAAACATCTAGAAAAAGTTGGAAAAGTAAACTAAAAAGCATTAGAGAAAAGAAATTCTTACTTCTTTTAACAACTTTTTTTTTTTTTTTTGTATGCATCCTCTCTAAATGTGAGCACATGATAAAGCATTTTACTTTTGATGATGCTTTTCTCGCCACTTATCATGTTTCACTTTTGATTACGTCTCTCTCTCTCTCCACTTATCACTTTTTATATTGAAGTCTTACTCTCTCTTTTTTTCTCCCTCTCTTTTTCTTTTTTTAACAAGAAAAAAGAATATTCATATTATTTTAATAAATTAGTCTCATTTTTTTAGCAACATTTTATATATGCCCTTCTTTACATTGTGAGACATGAGATGTCATTTCACTTTTGAGGATGACTCTCTCATCACTTATAACTTCCTTCCCCTCTCAAAATCAAAGCAAGGGTATAAGTATTAAGCAATTTTCACTTTAATCCTCACTTCTTTTAACAATCTTCTCCTACGTGAGGGCTCTCATGTGGTAGATACTTTTTTTTATGCCCTCTCTCATACGGTAAAAGATTAAGCATGTACATGCGCTCTCTCATAATATAACCCATTCTTTTTTATGTCATATTTCAAAATTGTGAGATGTGACGATAATAGTTTTCTTACTATTGATCACTTTCTCAAATCTGTATATTTATGAATTGGAGTATCTTTTACTCCTTATCTAAAGAAATTCATTGTTTCTCTATCTAAGAATATAGTGGTCACATCCATTTAACTTCTATTGTAATTTGAGCATTTGTATAATCTATTGTAGACCTACCAAGAATATTGAATCCACAATAGTCATCACATTATGTGACAATCACATGAAATTATTTCTTGTACACGTGCATTTTGAAAAATTAATTTTCTCTCATGATGTGGTTCCACGTGTTAGAATGAAATGAGGAATATGTGGATAACATTGTCTTACGTTTATTATAACTATAATAATTCTTGAGAATCTAATTTTTTTATATTTTAATTAGTGATTCTTACGGCAAGTCTTTCCTAAAAAATGGCTAAGCTATTCTTTTGGTGTAGCTTCTAGAAAAGCTAGAGCCAATAATCTAAAATATATAATAATAAAAAATAAAAATAAAAAACTAATTGATAGGGCTTTTGAAGTTTAATTCTATCTCTTAGTTTGAGTGTTTTGTTGATTCTGACTTTAGAAAATTAATTCCACACCCATTTTTCAAAACACCTACTTTTTAATATCATATGTCACATCACTCAATTCAAACTCTTTTTAAAACTCATAACCAAACAAATTTTTCACACTCAAATCATAATTGCAAAACTTACAAATTCAAAATATAACTCTATTCTCAAATCATAATTTTAAAACTCTACCAAACACAACCTAAAACATTTCCTCTTTAGTTTCTTTACAATCAAATTTTCTTTACCTTATTTTAGTCATTTTAGACTTACAAACAATAAGTAGAAGTTAAACACTTTGTGGCATAGACTTTTGCAATAAATAAATTATATGCATCTCATATAAACCGCACCAAAATTAAAAAATAAAAGATTGAAATCATATATATATTATCTTAATAGTTATGTTTAAATTTAATTTTTTTAAGGTAGTGATAGTTATTCATCTAAAAAAATGTAGAATTTGTTTTATTTTGTTACACGGTAGAACATAGCCTAGGAGAGAGCGGGAGTCTTGTATATAAAAAATGCATATTATTGATCTACTTACCAAGTTCAAGAGATCCCAATTAATTTAATTAGTTCCAAAAAGATCAATTTAGTTAGCTCGTGATCAAACCAAAATAATGACTTGCATTGCAGAGTTTTGAGTCAACATTTGCCCAATAAAAAAAATCTAATGTTGACATTTCTAAATTTTAACCATGCAAGATAGCCTTTTAATTTTAAAATGAGTCTAATAAATATATCAAGTTGGAACAAAATTTTATCATATCATAATTTTGGTTTGTGCTATCTAAAATTAAAATTTACAAACAAACAAAAAGGAAGAAGAAGAGTCCAACAAATGAAATTGAATAAGAGAATGGTGAGACTGTTGCCTTTTGAAAATGAGGTCCCAATCAAAAGGGACCTTGATCAATTGATTCATTCAATAAGGGCCAACTAAGCTTGACAATGAAATTTGATCAAAACATAGAGCCATTAGAGACTTCTCTTCCTACTCCCAGAAAACATACAAATATCCCATGTAGCATATGGGTGTTTGAGAAGTGAGTTTTTTTGTAAGTTTTTTTAGTTATAGGATATTATTGGAGAAAAAAATTTTGTGTTTGGAAAGGTAGTTAGGTTTTTTTGTGGTTGGATGTGATGTTTGTAAGAGAAAAAGTGAAATGATTATAGGGTTTGATGTGATATTTTGTTTGGATTTATTTATTTTTTATTTTGTAATTAAAAAAAATCAAAAAAAACCAAAAAACCTCCTTCCCAAACATAGATGGAGAAAGCCCACTTCTTGTGCATGTTTCATGGACATGGATATTATATAAGTAGTGCAAAGCCATTTGACTTGGGCTTGTGCTTGGACTATAAGAGGTAACTTAGCTTGTGATTTTTCTTTAAACATTTTCTATGTTTGCTATCTTTAAAAAAATAATAAAGAAATAAATTTCAAAGAAAAATAAATAAATTACATTGATCTCTCTTGAGATTAAAAAAAAAAAAAACAATAAATCTCATAATTTTGACATAATTATATTGAGTTCTCTTAAAGTTTTAAATTATATAACACTTAGACCATTTTTCAGCAATAATTTTTTTGAGTTTAATGACTAAATTACTATTTTTCAATCAGTTTTACTTAACAAAAATAGATAGATAATTTAGACTAAAAATAAGTCAAAAGATTAGGGTTTAAATTGATAAAATTAAAACTCATAATTTATTTTGTTATAAAGATCAAACCTTAGAATTTCTTTTGTAATTCTAAAAAAATAATAATAATATTATTTCTTTTAGACTGAAAAAAAATATATATATATATATATATTCTTTTTATCATTATATTTTCACACCAACTGTATTATCTTTACAACTTTCAAATGAGGAAAAAAATTATCTTTCAAATAAAACCTACTTCATTTGGTGTTCCACAACTATAGCATATAGCTAAACCAAACCAAGAACAAAAAAGATGGTGGAATGTCTTTATCTTTGCTGACAAATGGTATGTGGCAAACTACCATGCACAGAATTAAGAAGTGTTATGCATATTTTTTAAAATTAAAATGACAGAAATTTTACAGCATATATAGCTGCATTTTATCTTTTATACTACATGTTATAATTATTAAATAACTAATTTATTTAAGACTGCCAAAAATAATTTATTTAAGACCGCGTGAATAGGTTACATAAGCAAGATGACAATAACAAAATAGGTTCAATTTCTCTTTAATGTTCTAAATTATTGTCATTTTTAGGGAAAATTACACTGATTTCTCTTCAAATTTAAACAAAATACAGTAAATCTTACAAGTTTGATATAATTATATTAATCTTCTTTTTAGTAAGATTAAACAAATCGGAACTAATGTAAATGGTGTGAAGACACAATGATAAATAAATTAAAATATATATTTTAGTGTAAAATAGATGACAATATCATTTTTTCATCCATATTGTTGGAGCAATCTTCTGTTTAAAATAAATAATTTGAAACTAATCAAATAAAATAAAATAAATTACTTACAGAATTTATTTTACGAAATGTAAAAGTACAAAAGATCCAAGTCGAGTGTGTGACACTCTGTCTTAAAACAATTCGCATTCTGGTGCTTACGGATAAAAGGCGTCTATCTCCAAAGATACAATGATCTTCACAAATTGTAGTAGTACTCCAACCAATTTGTACGGCGAACCAAACCTATGTTCTATACTCTCTTAATTTTTTCCTAAAAACTAGTATGAAGAGAATTTATGCAAATGAGCAAAACCAGGAAGGGATCAAGAGAATTTCAGATTTTTCTGAATATTTGTGATTGTGAAAAACCTGCTAGAAAGTCTTTTATTTATAGGACAAATGGTGACTATTCAGATCTGTCGAGCAGATATGAAAAGGAATGAGCAGGTGCAATTCAAAATTTGAGCAGATACACGCTATTTTAAGCAGATAAGCGATGCGATTTTAAATAAAAGCTGTTGGGTAGTTTTAAATCTGAGCTTGTTAGGCTTAAGCAATTTTAAAACCGTAAAAACAGTTTGAATCTGTTAGGAATTTCGGTCTGAATGAGGTAAAATTTGGACAGAAAATTAAATTCAATTTTGGCACAAAATTGGAATTTAATTTCTTTAAGAATTTCTCGAAAAAATTCAAATAAATTTTGTTCAAAAAATTAATATTAGAACCGACCCGACCCACAACTCACACTCGCGCCCCGCACAGCTCGACTCGACTGGCCGATCAGACGGATAGCAACAGCTGCGGCGCGTGTGTGGTGGTTTGAGCCAAGGTTCCATTTGTCCATAACTCCTCCCTTCTACAAACTTAGGGTGCCCCTTGGGGCCCAACCCAAGTGTTGTCACCTAGAACTTATATACACACATAAGTTCTCTTAAGTTTCCAATGTGGGACAAGCCTTACAAGGAAACCCACATTTAATTCTTGAATTGTCCATTCCACGAATCCGAAAACGACGTCAAGTTCTCATTCACTCATAAATAGTTTTGACAAACTATCTTCACCGTGTGACTTGTCATGCGGTAAGGAACACGTCACTCTTAGAGCCACCTCAAAAGACGTGTGGACCCTACTTAATTTTGGGCTCAAAATAGGTCCAAAATAAGACTATAAAAACTAAATTTCCAACAATCCCCCACATGAATGGAATTTGACGAAAAGAAATGCAACAACATGATGATTCTAGAGAGAGTATAGAAACTGAAGATATTTTGCAAAGGATAGGTAGCTTTTGGCTTTGGACCTTCTCTTGGGAGACACTATAGGATTTACTAGCTGATAAGTGAACACGTTGTCTTGAACTATTCATCCTTTTGTGTGAACCAAGACAATAGAACCCACACAGCATATTTCTAGACACAATTTGGTTCTCATGATTGTGTTCATTTTGGCCTTGAATAACTTGGTACTTCATCAGTGCTCTAGAGATTTTTGGCCACAACAATTCTCATAGAACCGGCCCAGTTCACACTCGTATAAGTGATTCTTATGAAAGGCATCCTGCCATACTTCACTAGGTATTCCTAGATGTAAGAATCATTAAAAGCATTACTTACCGTAACACGTTGTAGACATCAATATTTCATCATAGAAATCAGTAGGAGTTTGACTCCCCAGTGATCCTTATGAATCACAAACAACTTAGTTGTCCCTTTAAACCTAGATCTTGGGATCTCCAGTCAACTAGGTTGGGTTAGCGTTGTGGTGACTCTTAATTTATAGGCTTAAGTCTCATTCTCCTCGATGAATTTTCAACTAACTCACTTGCTAAGCCTTTGGTTAGTAGATCTGCTATGTTGACTTTAGAATTCACATATTCAATGGAAATAATTCCATTAGAGAGTAGTTGTCTCACGGTGTTATGTCAACAACGAATGTGTCGTGACTTACTGTTATACATATGACTATGTGCTCTACCTATTACTGATTGACTATCACAATATATGTATATAGCAGGTACCAGTTTTGGCCACATTAGAATATCTTCAAGAAAATGACGAAGCCATTCTGCTTCTTTCCCAACTTTATCTAAAGTTATGAATTCTGATTCCAGAGTAGACCTAGCAATGCAAGTCTGTTTGGAAGATTTCTAAGATACAGCCGCCCCACCAAGAGTAAAGACATACCCACTGGTGGACGTGGAGTCTCAGGTATCCGATATCCAGTTTGCATCATAGTATCCTTCAAGTACTGTTGGATATCTAGTATAATTTAGTCCAATGTTACGAGTAAATCTGAGATATCTTAGAACCCTTATAATTACTTTCCAATGTTCTATTCCTGGATTACTCGTATATCTATTTAATTTACTTACTGCATAAGCTACATCCGGGCGAGTGCAGTTCATCAAGTACATTAAGTTTCCAATAAGTTGGGCATATACTAATTGAGAAATATTTTTTTATACATTCTTAGAAAGAAACAAATTAACATCCACAGGTGTTCTAATAAAATAATCATCATCTTTGCTGAATTTGTCAAGTATTTTCTCAATGTAATGAAATTGTGACAAAGCATAACCTTCTGATGTTTAGGTAATTTTCATACCAAGAATTACATTAGCAATCCCCATGTCCTTCATGTCAAAATGTTTATTCAACATTTTCTTGGTAGTTTTAATCATGTCATTATTACTACCTATGATGAGCATATCATCCACATAAAGATATACTATAACATAGCCTTTGTTTGTGTTTTTAATATAAACACATTTGTCACATTCATTAATTTTGAATCCATTTGATATCAATGCCTTGTCAAATTTCTCATGCCATTTTTTTGGCTCTTGTTTTAAACCATATAATGATTTAATAAATTTACACACTTTGTTTTCTTTTCCTAGAATAGAAAATCCTTCTAGTTGTTCCATATAAATTTCTTCATCTAACTCACCATTTAAGAAAGCGGTTTTCACATCCATTTGATGAATTTTCAAATTGTACAAAGATGCAATGGCAATTAGTATTCTAATGGATGTTATTCTAGTAACTAGTGAGTATATGTCAAAGTAATCAAGACTTTCTTTTTTGTCTAAAATCTTTGACCACAAGTCTTGCCTTATATTTGTCAATTGATCCATTCGTTTTTATTTTTCTTTTGAAAATCCACTTGTATCCAAGAGGTTTACAACCTAGTGGCAAATCCACCAATTCCCAAGTGTAATTTTGCAGGATGGATTCAACTTCGCTATTTACAACTTCTATCCATAAAGGAGCTTCAGGACTGGACATAGCTTCTTTAAAAGTTAAAGGCTCATTTTCTAACAAAAATGTAAGGAAATCTGGACCAAAATATTTTGAGGTTCTAGCACGTTTACTACGCCTAGGTTTCTCTTCCTCATTTTGATCTATCTCTTACTCTTATTCTTGATCATGACTAGTAACAGCATCATAAGATCTTTTATTAGTACTAGTCTCTTGTTGAGTTTTATTTGGAAACACATGTTCAAAGAAAGATGCGCATTTCGAGATTCAATAATAGTATTTACATGCATTTCGGAATGTTCTGTCTTATGAATCAAAAATTGATATGCACTACTATTCATGGCATAACCAATGAAAATGCAATCAACGGTTTTAGGACCTATCTTAGTCTTTTCAGGACTAGGAATAGCCACTTTAGCAAAACACCCCCACACTTTTAAGTATTTGTAGGATGGTACTTTCCCATGCCACATTTCATAAGGTGTTTGATTCACTTTCTTCCGGGGTACTTTATTAATAATATAATTAGCAGAAAGTATTGCTTCCTCCCACAAGTTAAGTTCGAGGTAATCCGAACTCATTAACATGGCATTCATCATTTCTTTTAAAGTCCTATTTTTCCTTTTAGCAATTCCATTTCTTTGAGGTGAGTAAAGCGGTGGTTTGATGAATTATTCCATGTTCTTTACAAAATTCACCAAAAGGTGATTCATATTCACTACCTCTATCACTTCTAAGTTTTTTAATTTTCTTACCAAGTTGATTTTCAACTTCATTCTTATATTGAATGAAAGTTTCCAAAGCTTCATCTTTGGTTGAATTAAATAAACATAACTATATCTAGTATAGTCATCTATAAAAGTGATAAAATATTTTTTCCCACCTCTAGTTTAAATTAATTTAAAATCACAAATGTCACTATGAATTAATTCAAGTGGTTCATACTTTTCTCAATTGAATGAAAATGAGTTTTAATAAAACACAAATTTCACATTTATGATTTAAATTAATGTTAAATTTAGGTAAGTATTCCATATTAATTAATCTACGCAAAGATCCATAATTAACATGTCCAAGTCTACCATGCCATAAATTTGAAGACTCAAGTAAGTAAGAAGAAGATGTATTATTATTAATAACAGATGGTACAACAGTCATTACATTCATTTTGAAAAGGCCATCAGACATGTCACATTTTCCTACATACATCTCGTTTTTGGTAAGTACAAATTTGTTACTTTCAAAAACTAGCCTAAACCCATTTTTACTCAACAAAGATCCGGAAACAAGGTTCTTACGAATATTCGGTACATGCAGCATATTGTTGAGAGTGAGTTCCTTTCTAGATGTCATCTTCAGAATAATCTTTCCTTATCCTTCAACTTTAGAAGTCGAGGAGTTGCCCATAAAAAGTTGTTCACCGTTGTCCACTACTGAATAAGATATAAATATCTTTTTGTCGGCACAGATGTGGTGAGTAGTACTAGTGTCCACCCACCATTCTTTAGGATTTCCGACAAGGTTTGGCTCGAAACAAGCGTAGAAAGATTTATGTCATCAACTCCATTGGAATTTTTGTCCACTTCGATCATATTGGCTTGAGCAAGCTTCTTGCTTGATGTTTCTTTGCATTTGCGTTTGTTACGGCAATCTTTAGTCCAATGTCCCTCTTTATCACAGATGTAACATTTGCCATTAAACTTGTACTTTTTAGTTTCCTCCTCCTTTAGAGCCTTGTAATGAACTTTCTCCAGAAAATTTCTGTTTCTTTACTTTTGGAGCATGTTTCACCATATTTGCCTTAGACTCCATTAGATGCTTACTAACCCATTTTTCAGAATTGCGGTTGTCCTCTTCAATCCTCAAATGCACAATCAATTCTTCCAAAGACATTTCTTTGCGCTTGTGTTTGAGGTAGTTCTTGAATTCTTTCCAGCCTTGTGGTAATTTTTCAATTAAGGCAGAAGGATTTACTGAGAGACATGCCTTCTGCATGAATGTCATGCAGAATGAGTTGGAGATCTTGAACTTGGCTGATCACAGTCTTAGAATCAACCATCACAAAATCCAGGAATTTGCCAACCACAAATTTTTTTGAGCCAGCATCTTTTGTTTTGTACTTTTTCTCCAAAGACTCCCAAAGTTCTTTTGCCGTTTTCAGAGGACTGTAAACATTATATAATGTGTTGTTAAGTCCGTTCAAGATATAGTTCCGGTAAAGGGAATCAGTATGTTTCTAGGTATCGACATAACAACTATTTGTTGGTCGGTTTCATCCTCGTTCGAGTAAGAGCATTCTCACGGAGGAAATGAGTCAGGTTCAGAGTTGTAAGATAGAACAGTATTTTTTGTTACTATCTTTTAAAATTAGTTCTTAAGAACTTCTTTGGGTTCTCACTATGATTGACTAGCACAGTCACAATAAGAGGAGGGTTGGCAATTGGCGCACCACCACACTAGTACTTGTTTGAGCATTAATTTGACCAATTTAGGTAGCCATGAATTCTAAATTATAAAATAAAATTATAATTAGAATTTTATAACACATAGAAAATTTAAACCAAAACCATAGAATAAAATTCTATAAAAATAAAAGAAACAAGAATTGTAACTTTTATTTCCAATTAATTTGAAAATAAAATAAAATTTTATTTAAGCAAATTAATTCCACACAAAAAATTAAATTTCTGTAACACTTTAATAATTAAAATACTGAAAACAAAATTTTAATTAATAAACACTCAGAAATTATTTCTGAAAACTAAAATTAATTTCTAACCAACTTCATAAATAAATATTCTGAATTGTTAATGACACCGGTATATTACTACTAGTTGTTAAAGAAAATAGACAATATATTACTACTATCTGTCAAACAGTATATTACTACTATTTATTTTTCCAACAAGAATATTATTTTGTAAAATCACAGAAAAAAAATTTCTGTAAGAAAAAGAAAGAGAAAAAGAAACAAACGAAAAATTCTGTATAAATAAAATAATTCGAATCTGTCTTAAGATTGTTGGAACAATCTTCTGTGTAAAATAAATAATTTGAAACTAATCAAACAAATAAAATAAAGTACTTATAGAATTTATTTTACCGAAATGTAAAAGTACAAAAAGATCAAATAGAGTGTGTGACACTCTGTCCTTAAGACAGATTCGCCTCACTGCTGTGCTTACGGATAAAAGGCGTCTATCTCTCAGGATACAATGATCTTCACAAATTGTAATAGCACCCCAAAAAAATTGTATGGCGAACCAAACACATGTTCTATACTCTCTTAATTTTTTCTTAAAAACTAGTATGAAGAATTTATGCAAAGAGCAAAATCGGGAGGACAAGAGAATTTCAAAATTTTGGATGTTTGTGATTATGAAAAACACGCTAGAAAGTCTTCTATTTATAAGACAAATGGTATTTGTTGAGATCTGTCGACAGATATGAAAGGAATAAGCAGTGCGATTCAAAATTTGAGCAGATGCACTATTTTAAGCAGATAGCTGCTGCAGTTTAAATCTGTAACTATTGAGCAGTTTTTGGCAATTTTAAAACTATAAAAACAGTTTGAATCCGTTAGGAATTTCGGTCTGAAGGAGGTAAAATTTGGACAGAAAATTAAATTCAATTTTGACTCAAAATTGGAATTTAATTTCATTAAGAATTTCTAGAAAAATTCAAATAAATTTTGTCCAAAAATTAATATTAGAACCGACTCGACCCACACCTAATGCACGGACGGATGGCGATAAGCGCGCATGTGTGTGATGGTTTGAGCTAAGGTTCTATTTGTCTATAACTCATCCTTTCTACAAACTTGGGATGCCCCTTGAGGCCCAACCCAAGTGTTGTCACCTAGAACTTATATACACACATAAATTCTCTTAAGTTTCCAATGTGAGACAAGCTTTACAAGAAAACCCACATTTAATTCTTGAATTGTCCATTCCACGAATCCGAAAATGACGTCAAGTTCCCATTCACACATAAATGATTTTGACGAACCATCTTCACCGTATGACTTGCCATGCAGTAAGGAATACGTCACATTTTTGGACCCACCTCAAAATAAGTGTGGACCCCACTCAATTTTGGGCTCAAAGTTGGCCCGAAATAAGCCTATAAAAGCCAAATTTCCAACAATAACCAACTAATTATTGATGAAAATGGGATTAAGTGCTATGTGAATTAAAATTTTAAAAGAACCTAATATTATTATGCTAAACTTGTGGGATTTACTATTTTTTCTCCAAATCTTAGGGAAGATCAGTGTAATGTATTCTTTTTTCATTTCATTCTAAAACTATTCAGCATGCTTGGTTGCCGTTTTTTGAAATTTTTTTTGATAAAATGATTTGAAAACTGCTTTTTGAAAAAAAATGCTTGTTTGGTTTTCAAAAAAATATATCATTACAATTTCAAATTTCCCTCTAAATTAATGATTGAAACAATTAAAAAAATACAAAAAAATCACATCAAAACATTTTTTCAGATTTTTTAAATATATATACACATACATATATATACCTATATGTACCTATTCTACTAAAGCCTATCTATCTCATTTTCAAAGCCTACCTATATGTACCTATTATACTAAAGCTTACCTATTTCATTTATTTTTTTGAAAACATAACTCATTTTTTAGAATAACCAAACAAATTGTATAAAATTTTCAAAAAACCATATTCAAAAAATCATAACCAAACACAGTGATTAATTTTATCTATTTAATCCTTAGAATTTTAATTTTAGCTAATGTGATTCAATTGGAAATAATTGTCCAAATGAATAATTCTTAATACTTAATTTGATGGGTAAAAAAAGTCATTTCAAAATTTGAACAATTTAAACTATACAATCAAATAATCATTTTTCACTTCTCTATTGAAATGAGGGGTGGAGAACAAGATGAGTGTTTGGTTGTAGGGGGTAAATTGTCTAATATAATTAGATGAGTATTTTGTTATATGATTTAGATTGTCTAAATTGTAAAATTATAATTTTGCCCATTAGGTAAATTTACTAATTGAGATGAGTTGTCTCTAATTAGTCCACATGAGATAAAATTGAAAATTATATGAACTAAATAGATGTTTGATCATTTGACGATGATGGAAAATATCACAATAATTTAGGTTATAAAAGTAAAATTAATCCTAATGACATGTTATTATTCTTGAAGTAATTATTCAGTAGTATTCTTGAACTATTAATCTTATACGTTGATGTGCCATTTTTCATCCAATAAAATTACCAAGCATGAGATGATTGGAATCGACTTGATCTATTTTAATCAAGTGGATAAATTTTTTATATAATCTCATTAATCAAGAGTACCACATATGAATGCCGACGAGATGCGATGATCCTTGGAAAATATTGATTGTTAGGTAAAGCATCATGCTATCAGGAGCAGCAGGCTACCTAGCAGTTTAATTATTGATTAATAAATATAATAGATAGTAAGTAAAGATCCAAAATGGGACCATAGTAGGAGGAGGGGTTGGGAGTGGTCCATTATTAGCAACCAAATTAGCAATTTTAGCAATTAGCATAACCTACCCTTAAATCCAAATTTCGTGGTTTATATTCTAATCCATAGTCGGTCCAAGGACATTTCAAGCCAAATTTAATCCTTGGTTTTCTTGATTAACACGTCTTTAACATCTTAATAAATTGTCTCATTTGGGTATTAGGTTAATTGGTGTTGTTGCCCTCTTTAATCACTTTTATTGGATTTGTGAGACCCATCCTAGCTCCCTCTTTGTTAATCTCAATCTTCATCCTATTCATTAAAACAAATCATAATAATCACATCATTTTATTATTTTGGAAGAAAGAGGGAAGTATAATTTTAAAAATAAATTATTTATTTTTTGAAGAATTTATTAAAAAATTTTCTTTTAAGTACTTGTATTCTAATTAGTCTATAAGATATTTTTGTTGTCCAATAAGTCCTATTGCTTTCGACATTTGATCCACCAAATTATAATTTTCATATTTAATGTATTTTGTGGATAATGTTATTCTTACAAAAAATATTTGAACCCATAACAACTTAGTGATGTGAACATTCACGTTCACATCATGAAACATTCATAACGTCAATGTAAACATTAATACGCGCTCCACCCCATTACTATTAAGAGTATTTTGATAACTATATTACCCATGAGATTTATTGGAACATAAAAAACTAATTTGAACTAAGTAGAATATAAATAGTTAAAGAGGGATATATGAATAAATGTCCCTTATTTTTTAAGATAAATATGACAAAATTATGTAACTAAGATTACCAGATTAATTTAATTTTTTATGTAAATATTCTACACACAACTCAAAAATAAACGTTTGAAATTATCAAAGTGAAATTTCATGGTAGACTGTACAGAACCAACTAGACGTCTAATCTACTTTGGTAGACTGAAAGAAGCTGATTCTTTTAAAAAAAGAAATAAAAAAAGAAAATGTATCAAGTTAAAGTGTGATATTAGGATATGTCTGCTATGAGTAAATATTCAGTAATCTTTGAGTAGCATGTGACATTATTCATGTGTTAATTTTAACCAATGACGTAACAGGAAAAGTTATAAGTATGACAATACTAACTCATTTTTGTTAGGTAATCCAGAAATCATGTAACACTTTTATAATTTTTAATTTATTGAGAACATCATGTAATTAATTTTTCTTTTATGTTTTTTTAACTATATGATAAGATGTTAATTAATGAAGTTAGATTATTATAATAAGCAGATAGCCATTAGATAGGTAATGAAAAGTTTCAATTACAAATATGAAATAGAAATTATCAAAATTTGAAAGGACTTATCTTATAAGTACCTAAATACTTTTTATAGTTTACAATTTAAATTTCATGTAGTCGGCAGATATTGAACACTCTTATAAATTTCCATCTTTCCTTCAAACTTATCCACTTTGTAAATGGATTGATATTGAAATTTGAGACTTTTGTTGCTTTTCATATAGACAAATCAAGATGAAGCTATTCATGCTCATGATATTTTATTTATGGCATAAGTGGAAGGACCATGATGATTGGATAGTTGCTCTAATTTTATTTTCCTTTTAAATTAGGGGCCCATTGAGATATGGTAGATTGATGATTTGACCATGTCTAAATGATTATTAAACTGATAAAAACTAGTTGGTACTATATAATTAGTGACCAATACAGTGTGTACCTAAATTTTGAGTGTGATAGATTGAAGATTAGTATACCATAAGAGGTTTTTGATTGTGGGTACCTAAAAATAATGAGTGCTTTGATTTGTGGGGTCCTTAATATATCCTTTACCTAAATTTTTCAGTGCCGACTTGCTCTTTTTTCCCATATAGTCATTGTCTTATGACATCAAGTTTGACACCATTTGGATGGTTTGAATTGCTATCATAGTCACAGTTGGCTCCAACTATGATTCCAAATTCAAGGATTATACTTTAAAAAATAAATTAAAACTACAAAAATCACTTCAGTACATTAATGACGAGTAAGATTGATTTGAAATATAAATAGATTGTTACGGCGTATACGTAATAAGCACCATTAAATTCAATGATAAGTATGATTATATTATTTGATAAGTAAAGTTAATAGCAAGTAAAAATTATAAAAATCGCTTCATTAGAGTATTGTGTGTCTATTTGCTAATTGCTAAAAGTAAAATATAATTGTGTGTCTTGAGTATTTATTAATTTGAGGAGTGAAAAAATACTCAAATTAATAAATACTTCAAAAATGTAGCTAGAATGTGTATTATGTAAAAAAAATTGTCAACCCTCTCCCCCTTTCTCTCTCATGTTAATCGATTGTCAATCTCTCTCCTTTTTCTCTTTCTCCTTCATTTCTTCCTCTCTCTCTCTCTCTCTCTCACTAAAAGATTGTCTAAAATGATCTAAATAAGTGTATTTTTTTTACTTTTTAAAAGATATGTAAAAAAATAAAGAAGTGATGTGATCTAAAAAAGATAAAAAAAATATAATAATATAGATCATGCCAAACATTCTCTAACAAATCCCTTGACATATCCATTAGAAGGGAGGGAAATGCTTGAAGTTTTGCTAATTGCTTTTAGTCAGTTAACATGCGACACTAGCAATAGGTTTAACACATTAATTGGAGATGCTTTAAGTGGTAAAAAGAGTTAGTTCTAATAGTAAGGTTAATTATATTATGTGATAAGCACAATAGGATTCAATGATAAGTAGAACCATATTGTGTGATAAATAGGATCAATTTTAGAAGTAAGAAAATGACGTAAATACTTCATTGTCTAAAAATAGTTAAAAATAGTAAAGTACTCAAATTTATTTTTTTTATCTTTTGGGTACTATAGAAAAATCCTTAGATTTTGGGCATTTGCGTGTATAATTATTATTTGGTACTATTGTCATAGCATTTTCTTCCATTTTCAATGTTAAATAAAATGAATGGAATAGTCTGGAGTTATGTTATACTTGTTAAATTAATTGAAGTAGTTTATATCATATGTTTATCCATTTTGATTTATTAGAAAAAAAAATTAAAAAAAAAAGTCATTTATGAAATTTTTGAAAAGGATACGAATTACATAATTTTAGTTTTATATTTAAAGTACTACCGAATTTTAAAGGATGGATGAATAGGAAAAAAATATTTCATTTCTTATTCCTTGTTGAGACTATTCCAAAACTTTGACCCAATAATTATCTATTAAATATTAGACGAAAACACAAAATATAGCCTAAGACTAAGTCAAAACGAAGAATAGAAGCATACAATAATAATAATAATCAAAATAATAGTAATAATAAAAAAAAATTGTAAAAGATAATTATTAAACCTGTTGTCAATATTAAAATGTGTTAAAATGTATGAAATATATAAAAATATTTTGTAATATGTAAATAGTGTATGAGATTAAAAATATTAACAGATCCATAATATATAATGCATTCTGCTAATGATAGTTTTAAGAGTTGTCAATAAGCATCACAACTGGTAAAAAAATTTACAATCCCATTATATTTTTAATAGATTCTAACATATTTTTATACATTTTTTACATATTTTTTAACCACTAACAAAAGTCCTATAAGACTAGTTTTAGCATTTTTCATACATAAGAATAATAAATGTACACGAGTCTATGATGAAAGCAAATGAAATCTCAATACACTTGGTTGATTGTTGATGGTGGTAGGTTAGACCCACCATTCTACTAGTCAATTTTCGTGAAGTAATGCAACCATTCACTTTGTCCATTTCTTGCTTTCTTTTCTTATTAGCTCTCATAAAGAAATTTCAAGAAGTGTCCAAGAAATGGGCTAGGTCTACAAGGTTAAAATGGATTGAAGTTTATTTGAAATCCATGCTTTTTAAAAAGGTTGTATCTTGGGTGGAATGAACCCAATCCAAGAAAGCCCAATTTGAATCATGACCAAAGTTGGCTTTTAAGACTCACAATGTGTCAACACTCTCCCTCTTGCGATTTTGTAAAATTGTTTGCCTTCAAACCTCTCTCAAGACAAATATCATGAAATTATCTTGGTAGTAAGGTGTTTTCTTACCGCATGGGTCATGTTTGGATTACGTACAAAAAACTATCATGTAATCATTTGTCCATTAAATAATAAGAAAACAAATGATCATTTTGTCTGAAAAATAAAAGACAAAGTGATCATGTATCCCCTTACTATTAAAAGAAAGTTATAAATTACACCTACTAGATAATTTCTCTACTGTTGTGGCTTCTTTTTTTCCTACTCCCCCTCATATCGATCGTAAATTAAAATATAAAAATAAACAAATGAACTTCCGAAATATCTTTTAAGAATAGACAATTTCTCATATGAGTGTAAGACTCACAAAACGTAAAACATACTTCATATGCTTCTGTCTCCTTCATGGAGTAATTAAAAAAAAGAGAGTTGAAAACAATGAAGCTAAGCAAAAAGCATCCAAAAACTAATGGACAAGGCAAATCAGAGTCTTCTTCATCATTAATACCTCCAATAACACAACATCCATGAGAAGACTTTCTCTTTCTGAAGAACCCACCATAACCTATAGAGCTAGAAACAAGAGGAGGAGGAGAAGGAGGTCTTTGACAACCACGCCGTCCTGAAGAAGGAGAAGATGGAGGTATCTGGCATACTCAAAAAGGCCTTAAAAATCTCAAACCAAAACACCAATTTCACAATCTTCATCTTCTTAACCTCTCTCCCACTTCTCATCACCATGGTTTTCAATGAAGTAATCTTTCAAAGAACACTTGTTGAAGCCTCAAAAATGCTATTCAGGTACTTCTACTATAATTGGCCAGTACCAACCTACATACAAGGTGGGTCGTTAAGGTACTTTGGTTTTAAGTTGATTCAACTGGGTTTTCTGTATCTATTGCCTCTTCATCTCCTAGGACTCTTTACCATGATTGTCACTGTTGATTTAACATCAAAGCTATATAGAGGGGAGAGACCATTGACATTCAGGTTTGGCAATTTTTTTTTTATAATTATTTTTACTAGACTAGACAGACTCGAAAAAGTTTTTTAAAAAAAAAAAATAAGAAGAAAAAGACTCTATTGTCTTTAGTGATTTTTTTTTTTTTACTTTTTAAATTCTTCTAGACTAAACAGCCTTGAAAAGAAAGACTTTATTGTCTTTAGTGGTTTTTGTTTACTTTTTAAATTCTTCTAGACAAACAGTCTTGAAGAGAAAGAACTTCTAATACAAATTTTAAAACTAAAAAAGTTGGAAAAAAAAATATGTGAATTTTTTAACTGTTGCCAAACACAGAGATGGGGCAGAGGTCTATGAAGGAAGCAAGGTTCAAAGCTCCTTTTATAACATCAATCCATGTTCTCTACTTGTCAACTAGTACAATACTTGGATTGACATTGTTGGTGACACTCTGCTACTTCATTTCAAGAAACATTTTCTATGGCTATTTCTTTGTTGTAGCCTTTGCAGCTGTTTTTGCAGCAGTGCTAAAAAAGTACTTGGAAATGCGTGCACTGTGCAACATGAGTATGGTGATTTCTGTTTTGGAAAGGATTAATTGGGCTGAAGCAATTGCACTCTCAGATTACTTCAGAAGAGATAGCAAGAGACATGGACTGTTTTTTATGCTTGCTTTCTTTGGTTGGGGATTTGGGTTACGGTCACTATGCCTTGTTTCTGGCTGCTCCAAGAGTGTGGGATGGGTGGTCGTGCCGGTGAGCTTGCTTTGGATGGGGAAATGTGATCAAGCGGGTGGCTTTCACGATTTACTTTTATGATAGCAAAGAGCAGACTCTGGAAGTCAGTGGAGAGGAGGTTGTCGATGCGGAGGCAATGGTTAGGGGTAGAAATATTTCACGAGAGATGATTGATGAGAAAACAAACCCAGAAGCCTTAAAGGCTCATAGACTATAGTATTGCTTCTATGTGAATTAGATCATTGTATCTTGAGAGACAGATGTCTAAGAAGATCAATACGAGAGTCAAATTATGTCTAAAGTTAGTGGTGTCAAATGCTAACCTTGATCTATCGCTAAGTTCTACAAGTTTATAATTTTTTGTAATTTACTACATTTGTTATATATAACAATTTCAATTTTTTGATCCATCTCCGAGTTCTATAAGTTACAATTTTTTGTAATTTACTGTTTCTACTATATATAAACAATTTCAATTTTCCAAACCAATACGCATCTCAAATTTTGATCACTTTCTGAGTACATCGCATTGTTTGTCTTTCCTCTTTTCGGCAGGAATTGTTCATGATCTTTGAACTTTTCTTTGTGCCAATCTTTGCATGTCAATTTCTAATGACTCATTTGTGATGCTTTTGGTGCAAAGGACAGTAATCTCAAGTCTCTTATTGAAGGAAAAGTAGAGGGGGCAAAAAGAAAAGTTAGAGAGATCCTCTATGCCCTACAACTAGGTCAAAAGTATACTTTCACTTTGCATGCCCTAAATTAGTTTGGTGCATTGCACATGACAATAGTATGCATGCATAATTCACCAAAAGCCCCACCCAAAAAGACAGATCCTCGTTATGCCCAACTAGTATCGGTCAAAACTCCATCTGACAAACTCCTTTCAATTTCACCCCACCCACTCTTAGCATCGTGCATTACACGACAGTGGTTTGGTTCACTGCTAAAAGAATATAATAATAATAATAACATATTAAGGGTTCATTTCACTTTTATCGATTAATCTATCCCCATTTTTTCTATTTCAACCACAAACTATCAATTTTATCTATTTAATTATTAAAATTTCTAATTTCAATTCATGTAATCCAATTAGAAACGATCAAATCAAACTTCAACTATTGTTATTTTGTTTGTGTCTCTAATGAACCACATGAACTGAAATAAGAAACTCTAGAGACAATAAACAAAATTCATAGTATAAGAACGAAAAAAAAAAAAAAAAAAATTACGATAATTTAGGACATAAAAGTATTAACAATTCTATTTGACAAATGTACCATCTATTAAAAAAAATATTTGTAATAATCAACTGTCAATGCAATTAAATGCTAACCAGCAAACACTTTTTCAAGTACCAAACATAAGAAAAAGGCAATCATCCCTACTATGATAACTAAATCAACTCGCCAAAAATAAGACAGGGCGGCCTACTCAGAGCATGAAATTCAACCCTCAACTTATTCTAGATCCTTGGCTAGAAGGACCGTTTCAGTGAGGTGAAAGCCGGGAGCTCTACAACAGCTAAATCCTGATCCTCAAATGCTCCAAAAAAATTCCCTCATTTAGATTTGGATTCAATCACCTTCTTGGCGAAAGATGGCAAACAAAAAGCTGCTGCATGAATCTGAGAAGGAAAATTATCCGAAAATTGGGAAAACAAAAAGAACAAACTCAAATAAATAAATGAAACCATGCCTATAAATGTAAAGACAAATTCACTGGACTGGGCAGAACCACACCTCTTTGTTGTAGAACTTTAAGGGCCCTTTTGATTTGCAATGGCTCTCATCAGCATCTACTGGGTTGACAGGATGCTTGAAATCCACAGCCGGCCCCTCAGTAGAGCAAAGCATGAAACCAATCACCCCACTGAAATAAAAAAAATCACCAATAATAACATGCAGATATGCAAGTTAAATTTCCAATCAAATGTCAATCACATTACATGAATTAAAATATATATGTAAAAAAATTAAAAAAAAAAAAGAAAAAAGCATCTACCCCAAAAAACAACAATAATAACAATAACAAAAACAGCAGGGTTTCAGTTTACATAATGGAAATGCCCCCTTGTTAGTAAGAGAGTTAAGGACATTAGGTGCTGTTTGGTGCAGCTTATAGTGCTGCTTATAGCTTCTTTTTTTGGGATTTTGTGCTAGAGTGTTTGGTGGAGCTTTGTTTATAGCTTATGAAGCAGAAGTAGTTTAAATAAACTGAAAAAAATATTAAAAAAACTGATAATCTAGAAGATGAGGAAGGAGTACTTTTAGTTTTTACTTTATGATTATCAACTTATAGCTTAGGAAAAGTTACACTGAATAGGCCCATAGAAAAAACAATTGAAAACAGGGTGCCCAAATGGCATACAAACCAACTTTAGAAAATTGCAGTCCTACAGCTGCCCCTTGCACATAACCCATGCTTGCAAGCAAACATGCAAATTGTGGAGAGAGAGGGGAGGGAGTGTTGAAGTGCATACCTTGGGTATGTAGGAACTGTTGTCCATGCATAGTTAACGGAGCCTTTGAATATCTGGCGGCAGTTCACAACAATATCTTCGATTATGTGCATGTGAAGCCATATGCTTTCAGCTTGAGTGCACAAAACCCCTCCAGGACGAAGAGCCTTTGCCACCAACTCAAAGAAGGGCTTTTCAAAAAGCTCTTGTGCGGGACCTGATTACAATATAACACAACTTCAGAACTTAAAAAATAAAAAGGTATAGGTTTCAGATGAACATAAGAAAGTAGCAATTGCATACAAAGACGGTTTTATAACCAATTTAAGGAATATAAGGAGGAAGCAATTGAATCAACTGAAAAATCAATTGAATGCAATTAAGGAATCAATTGAATGCAAAGATATTATTACCAATTGGATCAGAAGAGTCCACTATAACAGCATCATAAGTTCCTGCAGGAACAGCTTTCAAAAGGCAACTCCTGCGTAGGAGATAAAACCCATTAAGGCATGGCTTAAAGAAAGAAAGGATGACCATGTTGACAACAGGAAGTATAAAAAAATGACCATACCATCACCAATATGGAGTGCTACAGGGATCCTCATATCCAACAGCAACATCAGGGAAAAATTGTTTAGAAACCTAGAAGATAATCAAAACAAGGAATTATGTTGCAATCATGTCCAAAATTGACAAATACATTAATCCAAAAAACTCAAATGGCTAAACCCACAAAAGCTAATCTCAGTTGGAGGCAAATCTCTGTTTGTGTCTAAAGAAAACATATATAAACAGTTTTTTTTTTTTTTTTTTGGTTACAGAGATGAACATCAATTGCTATCTGAAAGTAAAAGAATATACAACTAACTGAAGCCAAAAGAAAAATATAGTAACCAAATCTTTTATCACTCACATCAACAACCATTTTATCAATTTCACAAATATCTACGTGCTCAACAGAAGAATGGCGAGACACTTCACGCAAAACACCACCATCTCCTCCTCCAATAACCAAAACCTGACACATGAAACAAGGACAAGCGCCAAAAATAGAAGGCAAAAAAAGGAAAGAAATTAAACCAGTAACTGTAATTATATAATGTGTGCTTATTAGTTTCTGTGACAAAGCTTCAATATAATTTGAACAGGTGTAAAAGCATGACGGGGGGGTAAAGCAGCACTACATGCTCAATTTAGACTGTATTCTTAACTAATAGACTAAATTTACAAACATAACTAGCCTTGGAATGACAAAACAACAAAAGAATTCCAGTTGTGTAGCTAAATATTCCGATGGATCTCATTAATCAATTCCAGGTTTAAACAACAAATCTTAGATCAAAATTATGAATAAACCTCTCAAAATTTTACTTGAGTTTACCCTTGTTCCCTGCATGCATAAGTTCAGAACTTGCTTACCAAATTATAATTACCCAATATAAGAACCTCCATTTAGACTTAAAGTTCCACTAGAAAAAAATATATATATAATAGACATATGAACCACTTAAATTAAATCCACAATAGTTACTGTAAGAAGATGCAGTCACCCATATGCCTTGGCATTATTAATTAATTAATTCTCAAAGGATGAAAAGACCTTCTTTGGGTTAGGAATCGAACACAGTGGAAGATGCGTAATCATTTCTTGGTAGGCGCATTCATCCCTCTCTGTCAGTTGAATCACACCATCCAAAACAAGAACCTTTCCATATGTCGAAGACTGCAGCAGTGCAATAAGAAGCAATTATGTCAAACACGTCCAGCATCACACAATATGCCACCCATAATTAGTATAGAAGTGAATGAAATTACTCTTTTACAAGCATGAATGCAAAATAAAATTTTAAGTTCTACAATATCAAATACCTGAAAGACCATGACATTCTGGTATTCAGATTTCCCTTGAAATAAAATCTTTTCCACCTTCAATGAATGTGCTTCTCCTGTATTCATTCAGAAATAAATTTCACAAATAAAATCATGTCATAAAGACATAAATAGACTAAAAAACAAACTCTTTTAAAAGAAAAGAAGTTACACTAAAATCCTGATAAGGCTAATAAATAGTTATGACTAACTTAGCAACTCTTTCATAATAATAAATTAATAGAATAAATGGCTGTCTAGTGCTGCGTAGTATTCAAACCAACAAACCACTTAGGTCAAGTTTGGCTACTCAAAATAAGTACACACTTTTTATCTTTTTATCTTTTTTCTATCACATCACCTCTTTATTTTTCTGCACATCTTTTCGTAAAAAGACAAAGAGTATACTTATTTAGGTCATCCCAAACAACCCTTTAACATTGGGCTAAAGTGAACATATTAAATAATAAAAACATAAATGTTAATACTTCCAAGACAAATCCACCGACCATAGTCAGTGCTAAAAGTATCTTATTCAAGCAATGGAATTAACAACACAATACTGACTCTAGTTTGTTCTTCTTGTTAGAATAATAATTCACTGTTTACTTAACTTAATGCAGTCTTTCAAAAGCCCATTGTTGAACATTTTCTTTGGCTGGTAAGTTTGTTTTGGTGTAAGGGATCAGTCCCTCTGTTCTATTATATTATTCATTATATATTTGCATATTTTGTATCAAATAAAATTTAAATTCCCACAAAACAAAACCCACCTTCCAAAATAAATATTATTCACAATATATTCAATCTTCACTTCCAACAAATCTCTCAAACCCAATCATTCATTTGTAGTCAAACAGAATTTAGCTTCAACAAAACATATGATTTTCTTTCCCTTCCTTTCTTTCACCTCATGAATCTTCAAAAGTGTTGATGTAATTACTAGAAGGAACCTAAAAACCCTAAAACAAATCCAAAAAACAGTAATTTGAATACAAATGGTAACAGATATTTATTTTTATTTTTATTTTTAACAAACAATCAAATAATCATAGCTAAAATCATACATACATACATACAGACCCATATAGGAAACTAAACTATAATCTCAAATCAAACACAAAAAGCAAAGACCTTGAATAACAATCTCAATCTACAGACAATATATAGTAGATATAATTCATGTATGCAAAGGAAACAAACCAGGCCACATTGGGCTAATCTCAGAGAACCACCCAGGTATAACAGAAGATATATAACCGGCCTCTTTATTGCTGTTATTATTGTTATTGATGTCCTCCATATCTACAGAAACAGAGACTCCGTTTTCTTCGTCTTCTCTCGGCCTCTTCACAGCTCCACTCTCCTCCGTCATCGTCTCTCTCCGTCTCTCTAGAATTTCTCTCTCCAAAAACCCTAAAAACAGAGAGGGGTACGTGTGTATGGTTGCTTTTCAGGTGAACCGATGGGAGACCACACAATCGACGGTGGCGAAGAGAGAGAGAGAATTATTGAAGTAGAGAGAGAGAGAGAGAGAGAGAGAGAATCTGCTGAGGAAAGACGCGTTGGTGTCTTTATTTGGTTTTTTTGTTTTTTGAATATGCCAAAGTACAAATATAAAATGATAGGGCTATCAATTAGGGTTTTGGGATCTGAATATTACCAAAAAAAAAAAAAAAAAAAAAACTTAAAATTAAGGCTTAGTTTGGAATGTTTTAAAAAAGTGTATTTTTTAATTTATTGACTTATATGAGTTGAGTTTGAATTAGATTTGATGTGATATGTTATAGAGATGATGTAATTTAAATAAAATGATAAAATTTAAATAGAATAGTAACTTTTTAATTTTTTATATTATTTAAATTATGTCAAACTTAATTTAAAACAAATTAAATAGTTAAATTTGGATTTGGACTATTGGATGTGCATCTCCACCCTTGTAACTAGAGAGATAGTGAGAGACCAATGGGAATATCTCAATTTTGGATTAGGTAGTTGGATTTCCCAATATGTCAGAGGCAATTTTTGAACATAGAATATTTAGGATAAATTATATAAATGATTCTTGTAATTTATACGATGTGTTAATTTATTTTTTGTCATTTTAATTTGTTTGATTTATCCTTAATTTAATAGATTATATTATATTAGTCTAATAAATAACAGTTGTTAAGTTTGGTAGATAAAAACTCAAAAGATTTTTAATTTAGTCATTATAATTTACACGATGTGTCAATTTGGTCTATATTGTTTTAATTTGCTCAATTTCAACAGGGACTAAATTAACACATAGTTTGAGTTTTCATCTATCAAACCTAACAGTCGTTATTTATTAGATCAACATGACACAATCCGTTAAATTAAAGAACAAAATTGAACAAATTAAAATAATAAGGATTAAATTGACACATCGTGTAAATTATAGAGACCATTTATATAATTTACTCGAATATTTATGATAATTGCATAATCCTTTTTTTAAGTTCTCAAAATTGCACCGACTCCTTTAGGGAATTTTTTGGCCTATTTTGAAAATTAAGTTAAAAATCTTTTCTTTTTTTTAAAAAAAAAAATACCAAAAAAAGTAAAAAAATGATATAATCTAAAAAATTTGAAAAATTAATAAGTTGGCTTTTAAAAGAGACCTTTGTTAATGTTAACACATGGTTAATGAGAATTTCTATATCGCCGCATTCGATTGCTAAATTTATTTTTTTATGAGATTATGGATTAGATATATGATAAGATTGTGAAAATAAGTTATACTATAACAATATATATATATATGGAATAAATGGTTGAATAAAAAAAAAGATGTTATATTTTGTTAGAATAAAATAAAAAGATATAATTATTTTTGACTGTTGGATGAAAAAAAACATCGGAGAGATTTCAGCTTCATTTGGTTTAGTTTTAGAATCATAATTTGAGTGTAGAGTTATATTTTGAGTTATGAATTTTGAGTTGAATTTTGAAAAGAGTTTTGAGTTGTATTTCGAAATTTTTTAGATTTATTTTTTTTAAATATTTTTAAAAATTCTTAATTTTATTTTTTTAGGTTAAATATTTTTTATTATAAATATATTTTTTTTTAATGTGTGTTGTATTTACTACATGTATACATTGTATTTTTTAAAAATATTTTTAATATTTAAAAATCTAAAATGAATTGTATTTTTTTTATTTTAAATATTTTTTCATTATTCTAATATCACACTACCTATGATATTATTTAATCCCTCCATTTTCTTTTATTTTCATTTCACATATTAGTATTAAAATTATTTAAAATTTAGTACTATGCAGAACAACACACTTGGACATATTCCTACTAATTCCTTTCTTCTTGTCGCGCAATCAAACACCAAACTAATAATCTAATAAGCCCTACGTGTTTTCTTTACTTTCAATCACACTAACAGTGAGACAGTCAAACATGACCTATGTACAATACATTTATCTTCTTCTACCTATCTTTTAATTATACTTCCCTTCAAAATTTAAAAAAATTATTTTATCTCTTTATATGCCTCTTAATTACATTCATGTCATCATCTCTAATTATATCCTCATCTCTAATCTTATAACTTCTCATTGCATCTTTTTCAAACTATGAATTTACTTCATTGCTAACCATTACCTATGCCCATCTCCAATCACCAATTCCTAGCCCCTTCTTTCATCAATAACTCACTCCTTGGCACCCCCTCTTCCACTACAGCCTCACCAGTCTAGTCCCTCTGTAACGCCCTTAAAAATACATAAAACCCAACAGTCTTGATATGTATATATAGACATAAAAGAATAAAGCATAATTTCATTTATCAGAGTATTCATTACAGAAGTATTACATGTTGACAACAAAAGTAAATACCCTATGGGCTTACAACTTTCCAAGCCAACACTTGGTTACACAAAAAGAGAGTACTAACTCAAATACACTTTGAGCCCTTAGCTTGAATTTACATGTAATACCAAAATAACAAAGCAACAAAATAGTCTTCAACTCCCAGAACCTTCCAAGCTATGTCTTTGGAGGTGGCATATCACCTGAACCTGAAAATGATATCCCATATAGGGTGAGCCACAGCCCAATAGAGATATACTAAACCAAGTATGAGAAATAACTAAAACATTAGCATTCGATAAGTGGTTAACACATATACGTCAACCTATTATACAATCTAGTTCTATGACAAATAGTCCATGTTTCATTTCTCTTTCCATTACTTATATAGTTTCAATTCACAAACATGGCTCAGAACCTGGCCAACCAATTCAATGAGACTATAACTCATTTTAAAACATTTTCATACTTCACAATTCATATGAGATAACGACTCATAAAGAAACACTTCTGTCACGACCCAAACCCACCTCTATGGGTTTAGTACCATAACCGGCGATGTCGAATGATTACGAAGGTGCAACAACAATAAAAGATAATACAAAGTTCGGTGGCGAAGCCAAAAGCGATAATTAAAAGATGTCCAATGAGCTGTGACAGTCTGTATGCAAAAAGACTTTTCATACACGTTCACATAAACAGTACATATACATTCATATACAATCATCCAGGACAGGGACCTAATCCCTATTAGAACAGTACAGTACAATTATCATTCAATCTATACATAATCACAAAACGAAGACAAAAAGTGGGAATCTAAAACACCCCGAACAGCCTTGGCTCGGTCAGGCTTGGAACCTCGCAGTGAGGCACAGTGGTTGGCTTGACAAAAATGGAGTTTAACCCAACGCTCCTAGCTCCGATCCGATACCTGGACACCTACATATATATATATAAACAGTGAGCTAAAACCCAGTAAATAACATATGCGTAAAGAGGTTAAGAATGAATGTCCTTTCGATGTTAAGCAGTCATTTATCGATATATCAATCATTAGGTTTGTGGCTCATATTTCATGCCATAACGATCATTCATAAATTATAATAGTCATATGTGGTACATCCAATAGCAAAAGCGATCGATGGGTCTTAATAGACCGAGCAGGTCAATTGATGGCCATCATATCGATGTGATGAGTGGTTCCAACATAGGGCCGGCGAGATCTCTGTGACGATGCGATCTGATGCGATACTGATGAAGTTGCTATGAATGCCACGAATACAGTTCACAAATAAGACAAACATTCATTCAGTAAATGGTGATATTTCATAAAGCAGTTCAGTCATTCGTTCAGAAAGTAATTTCAATTTAACGTATCTTTACAACATTGTTACTCACAGAGTTCTAGGCTACAGATAAGCTCGTGCGCGTCCTCGGATGCCAACCCTACACAGTTACAGGATGAATACACACTAAGTCACATACTTGGAAATCAAAGACTTAGTCCCTACTTAGAGTCGGTGTGGTTCTACATTAATATCCTCATTAAGATGCCTTAAATTAGGCCTAAGAATGCCTAGGATAGAAAGATGATGCAAAGATGTACTTAAAAACACTTTTCAAAATTTTCAGAAAACAGGGGTCTCGCTCGAGCGTGTCTTTCTATGCTCAAGTGGACATGCAGACAAAAGAGATCCGCTCGAGTGTGACTTCCGTCGCTCGAGCGAACTGCAAGCTACAGTAAAAATACTGGATGCTCAAAATTCATGCTCGACGGGCGCTCGACCCCCACTCAAGCGTGAGACACAAGTCCTCGCTCGAGCGTGAACTCTGGACTGTAAACTCATGCAAAGTACTGGATACACGCATTTTACGCTCGAGCGTCACTTTACTCGCTCGAGCGGACAACATGATCTCAGATTGTACGCTCGAGCGTGGAGTTCCTCGCTCGAGCGTGGGTCTAAAATCTGAAAATTTCAGATTTGAACCTCAAGCTCAAAATCAACTTTTAATGCATCAAATTCGATCCTTTTGGGCCAATTTTTTGGAAAACACTTTTAAACTCATAATATAACACGTTTCAAAGATCAATTTGAAAAATCGAAACCCAAAGGTAGTTCAATTAAATACAATTTCAAAGAAGTTTTCATTAAACATGAAGAACAATATAAATTCAACACATGCATGGGTTCCTTGGAACTCCAATGTGCTAAAACAAGATCAAATACAAGATTTAACTTCAAAACATGGTGAGTTCATGGATCAAGACCCAAAATATAAACATGCATGCAAGAATTTCCATGCAAACAACTTAAAACTTTAAGATATGCACATGCATGCAAGATTAAAGCTCCAATCCAACAATCTAAACCAAAACTTGACTTCAATCTCTAAACTTCCATGAAACATGCACTATATGACTCAATTTAACAATTTAGAGGATAAATTCCATACCTAGGTTCCTCAATTACAAGAATGAAAGCTAAATTATGCAATCAACCTTCAATTACTCCAAGTCTCCAAGTTAAGTTTGATGAAATCAAGCCTATTCTCCTATACGCTCTTTCTCAATCGGTTTGTCTCTCAAAATAAACAAGAATGAGATGCAAGACTAAGCCTCAAACAATATTGGTGAAGCGGCCCACTAGGTGGCAAATTAGTAAATAAAGCCAACTTATGTAATTTAACATTATTAAATCTAATTTAATCATACCAAATCACATTTCAATTAAACATGCCATAAAATCACATTAATTCTAATTAACATAAAGCACTAATTCATTTTTGATTCGGCCGCTGATAAGGCCTTTAATTTGCAGTTTAAAACATAAAACATGAATAGATCATTTAACAGTCAACAGATAGAATTGCATTCAAACTAACACACTCAATCAATCAGTTCAGAAATTTCAATCAATTAACATACTTAATCATAGATTAGCACTAATCAGTGGTATTATCAGTAAATAATGGTGAGGGTTGTCACAACTTCCATACTTCACAACAAGTACACATATTTGTTGTACTAGTGGAGTCCATCCCCTATCTCCTCCCAAACAGGTTTGAGAGTCCATCCCCTATCTCCCCTCAAACCATGGAGTACATCCCCTATCTCCTCCCAAACATTATGCATATATAATGTATTTAAACACTTGTCATATACAACAATCAATCAATACACATATTTGTTGTATTATTCCAACCGTTATATTCAATGACATATTCCACATGATTAGTTTCAGTTTTCCGTAATCAATATACAGTGTCTACAACAATCAAGACTATCCTCCACCGATAGCCCAAAGCAGTTATTTCTAAACAGATAATAAATGCATCAAACAGATATAACATTAATATTTACATAGGTGAGCGATTAATTAATCCAACTACACCATTCAATCCCATAATTTCCCGATTTCATTATCCTCAACTCAATTTCATATTTTCTCAATTTCTCCAAATTAATTATACAAATTAATTTATTACAACAATTAAGGTATTTTTCCCTTTTTCTCAACTATTGCCCCTAAGGCTAAATTTCACCAATTTAACTCTCAAACCCACATTTCCAAGGCTTTAAATACACATGGAGCTTTAAAACATAAAACCTCTCTTTTACAAATTACACAACAAACCCTAACTTTTCCCAACAACACCAACTAATCAAAATGACTAAAATTTATATTAAAACTCATAGAATATAGTAAGTTATCCCTACCTCGAAATGAAGAAACCAAATGGAGAAGATGGTCAAAACCCAAAGTGCTCCAAATCCAAGATTGTTTAGATTAAATTGAAGCCCACGCCACCCTCTATCTTTCTTACAAAGAGATTACGGTAGAAACACTCAAGAACTAGATGAAACCCTAGAGATAAGGTATATGTAGAGAGAGAGAGAGAGCCAAATCTAGGGTTTGAAATGTAAAGTGTATCAAAAAGTGATAAAGGAGACTGCTACTGCCAACTGATATAATCGAGGCTTGCTCGAGCGAATGAGCGGTCGCTCGAGCGACCAGACACAAAGAAACCTCGCTCGAGTGTAGAAAGTCTTGCTCGAGCCAATAATTCGAAGCTTTAGGTCTACAACCCAGAAGCACGCTCGAGCGAAGAAAAACTCGCTCAAGCGAAGAAACTCAAAACATAGACCTTGCTCGCTCAAGCGAAGGAAAGCTCGCTCGAGCCAAGAATTGCAACTTTCAGGTCCAGAACCAGACGCAGACGCAAGCTCGAGCGCAAAACTTCTCACTCGAGCCACCAGACACATCACCCAACTCTCGCTCGAGTGAAGGAACAAAAGCAAAGATCTCACTCAAGCGACAAAAGCCTCGCTCAAGCGAAGACACCAAAATCTGGACATCAACCATTTGTTCCCAAACACAACCAACCTGTTACAAACCTGCCCAACACATCCTAAAACTAATATACAAAGAATTGAAGGATGAAGATAAAATATATACAACAATCAACATCCACGGAACCAAGTCCGGATTACAACAATTAATAGACGGAAAACCGGGATCGCTATAACCTTCCCCCCTTAAAGAATTTCGTCCCTGAAATTAGATACAAGTTTTAAAATTGTAGTACTCAGTTCTCAACAATATTACAATTCAACATACAACATCTTGACCCATTACCGATCCTTCCATCTCTATTCAAGAGGCATTTCACAATATAATTTTCAACATGAATTATCAACATGTATTCCTTTGAATTTCAACAAGTTTCAATATCATAATTCACAATTCTAAGACATATGCAACGTTAATAACATACTTGCATTTCTACAACATATTTAACATACACAATGTTAAAATAAACTTTCATTCTCAAGGAATACTCAACCTTCACAATACTTCCATAAACCAAAACATACACAATGTTCTTAAAGTTCATCAATACAACAAAATTACCAATACATGGTTAAACATTAACAAACAAATTCGGATATTTCTCACGGACATCCAACTCACGTTCCCAAGTGGCTTCTTCCACTCCGTGATGTTTTCACAAAATTTTTATCAAGGGAATGGTCTTGCCTCGCAAGACTTGATCTAGCCTATCCAAGACCCGAACCGGTCTCTCCTCATACGAGGCATCCTCATCTACCTCTAAGTTGGTCCAATCCAATACATGTGACGGATCCGGCTCGTACTTTCGAAGCATACTAACATGAAACACGTCATGTACCCCGGACAACTGCAGCGGCAAAGCTAAACGGTAGGCAACCTCGCCAATCCTCTCAAGGATCTCGAAAGGGCCAATAAATCGAGGGGATAACTTCCCACTCTTACCAAACCTCATCAATCCCTGCCTAGGTGATATTTTCAAGAAAACATGATCACCCACCCCAAATACCAAAAGCCTCCTCCTACGATCAGTATAACACTTTTGACGACTCTAGGCTGTAACAAGTCTCTTACGGATAAACTCAACTTTCTCCGTCGTTTCCCGAACCAACTTCGAGCCCAACAAAGGTGTATCACCCACCTCGGCCTAGCAAACTGAAGACCTACACAGTCGGCCATACAAGGCCTCAAACGGTGCCATACTAATACTCGATTGGAAACTGTTATTGTAGGCAAACTCCACCAAGGGTAAGTGCCTCTCCCACGACCCACCAAAGTCAAGGACACAACCTCGAATCATATCCTCAAGGATCTGAATAGTATGCTCGGACTGCCCGTCAGTCTGAGGATAATAAGCCGTGCTAAAGGTCAACCTAGTGCCCAAGACACTCTGCAAACTCTGCCTCAACCTAGCAGTAAAATGAGGATTTCTATCTGAGACGATCGACACTGGGACTTTGTGCAACCTCACTATGTCCCGAATATACAAGTCGGTAAGATGATCTACCAAATTTCTCACACGTATAGGGATAAAATGCGGCGACTTAGTCAACTAGTCTACAACCACCCAAATAACATCACTACCCCGCTGAGTCCTCGGAAGACCTACAACGAAGTCCATAGTGACATGCTCCCACTTCCACTCGGCAATAGGTAAAGGTTGCAACAAACCCGCTAGCCTCTGATGTTCGGCCTTCACTTGCTGACAAGTAAGGCACTTAGACATAAAAACTGCCACATCCTTCTTCATATCCCGTCACCAAAACTGGCGACCCAAATCACGATACATCTTAGTGCCTCCCGGATGCACCGCAAGGCATGAATGGTGAAACTCTCAGAGTACCTCCTCTTGGCAAGACTCCAGCACAAACAAACGGTCTCGGTATCTCACACTCAAGTCAGGATACACAGTCAAACCCTTCTCAACCTTCCCACTGGAGATCTTCTCCCGGAGGGATTCTACCTCAAGGTCACCTCTCTGTGCCTCTAATACTCGGGTCATAAGTGTAGGCTGCGCAACTACAGAAAACAAGGCCGCAGACCCAACAAATTCGCCCAAAAGCAAATCAAACTCACCAAGTGCACCCAGCATCTCCCACTCCCGAATGGCTATACAAGCTACATCACTAATGGATTTCCTGCTAAGGGCATCGGCCACAACATTGGCCTTCCCCGGATGGTAATGCAACTCGAAGTCGTAATCCTCAATAAACTTCATCCACCTCCTTTGCCTTAAGTTCAAGTTCTTTTATGTAAACAGATATTTCAAACTCTTATGATCCGAGAACACCTCGAACCTCTCACCATAAAGGTAGTGCCTCCAAATCTTCAAGGCAAAAATCACAGCTGCCAACTCTAGGTCATGTGTAGGGTAATTCCTCTCATGTAATTTCAACTGACGTGAGCCATAGGCTACCACTTTCCCCTCTTGCATCAACACACAACCCAAACCCTCTCGTGAGGCATCACAATAAACCGCATAACCCAAACCTCTCTTCGGAATAATCAATACTGGAGCAATGGTAAGTCTAACCTTAAGTTCTTGGAATGACTTTTCACAAGTCTCACTCCACACAAACTTGACCCCTTTTCGCGTCAATCTAGTCAACGGCGAAACTAGCCTGGAGAAATCTTTCACAAACCGGCGGTAATATCCAACTAATCCTAGAAAACTACGGATCTCAAAAACACTCTTAGGCTGTGCCCAATCTTGCACTGTCTCTATCTTGGATGTATCAACAGACACCTCTTCCCCGGAAACTACATGGCCTAAGAATTTAACCTCTCTTAGCCAGAACTCACACTTCGCAAACTTGGCATACAGCTTATGGGCTCTAAGCAACTTAAGCACCACTCTCAAGTGTTCCTCGTGCTTCCCCTTCAAAGGCGAATAAATCAGAATGTCGTCTACAAAAATGACCACAAAGCGATCTAAGAATTCCCGGAATATCCGATTCATCAAGTCCATAAACACTGCCGGTGCATTAGTGAGCCCAAAAGGCATCACCAGAAACTCATAGTGGCCATATCGCGTACGGAATGCCGTCTTCGGAATATCTTCCTCCCCGACCCTCAACTGATGGTAACCCGATCTCAAGTCTATCTTAGAGAAACAACGAAACCCTTTCAACTGGTCAAACAAATCATCTATACGGGGCATAGGATACTTATTTTTAACCGTAGCCCGATTCAATTTCTGATAATCGATACAAAGTCTCAAAGCCCCATCTTTCTTCTTAGCAAAGAGGGCCGGTGCTCCCCACGGTGAAGTACTAGGGCGAATAAAGCCTTTATCAGGCAAATCCTAGAGCTGAATCTTCAACTCACTTAACTAGGGCAAAACGATAAGGTGCCATAGAAATCGGCGCTGTGCCGGGCACTAAATCAATAGAAAACTCCACCTCTCGATGGGGTGGCAAACTAACAAGATCCTCAGGAAAGACGTCCGAATACTCACAAACCACTCTCGGTAATATAATCTGGGTCTCATCACACTCACTACTCATACAACTAGCGAGAAGACAACTAAGCTCACTCCGCCCTTGTGGATCATACAATTGTGGCAAAACACTACCAACCCGATCTCCCAAGAAATGGAAACAATCCCCGCTCAAGGTACACATAGTAACCCGCTGGCCGTAGCAATCAATAACAGCCCGGTATGACGATAGCCAGTCCATACCCAAAATCACATCAAAACCCAACATAGCGATAACTACAAAAGAAAATAGAAGCCGGCGGTCGGCGACCTCTATATCATAACCCCGATACCTTTGTTTCAAAATCAATTCACCCCCAATAGGTAATACAACACATATAGGAGATGCTAACTGCGCCAACTCCAATCCCAAAACAGATGTAAATGCAGCAGATATAAAGGTATGAGATGTACCCGTATCAATCAATACATTGGCAACCGAGTTGCAAAACACAAAGGTACCTCTCACAACAGATGGAGCCGGTACAAGATCCTGCGCGGTAACAGCATACACACGCCCTGAAGGTCTCTGATCTACCTGCTCACCCCTAGGAACAAAAAACTGCTACACAGACTGAGATGATGAGGCTCCCTAATTGACCCTCGAGGCCTGAATTGACTGAGCTGGCTAATGGCTTTGAGTCTGCCTCAAACCAGATGTGCCACTCAACTGCGGGCAAAACCTTTTCAGGTGCCCACCGACCACGTGGTAACAAGAGATGGTGACCTACCTCGACTTTGGCTCTAAGGTCGAGCCGAAGATGAAGCTGCTCTCTGCCCTCCTCCCCTCTGCGGGCAAGCTGGAGACTTGTGGCCCAGCTGACCACATTTGTAACAGGTAATGTCTCCCTAACTGTCTCTCTTAGAACCTGAACTCGGCACTAAAAAGATAGACCTCACAAAAGCACCCTAGGATTGCTGAGGGTTAGAACCCCTCTGCCTCCTACCATCCCCCTGGCCATCCTAACTCCTTTTGGAGCCCCTCTGTCTCTCCTTCTCCTCTTGCATGATAATCTCAAGATGCGCTGCAGCATTCACAAGGCATCCATAATCCCGAGTCATAGACCCCGTAACTCTAGTCTTGAGCCCGTGCCTCAACTTCTTCTCAAACTCAAGACAACAGCGTTCCTCAGACGCTAGTAACTTAGGTGCAAATCTAGATAAACTGGTAAATGCGGCCTCAAACTCGGCCACTGGTGTACTCAATTGCTTAAGCTGGCAGAATTGATCTCTCAACTTCTCCCTAACAGCGCGAGACAGAAACTTCTCCTGAAAGGCACCAACGAAAGCCTCCCAAGGCCCTCCAATACGGCCCCAAACAAACTTCCACCACTGACCCGCGTCTCCCTTCAACTGGAAAGATGCTAAGGTCACCTTCAATGCCCCGTCTTCAATGCCAAGCATCTCAAACGTCTTCGTCATCTGCTCAAGCCACTCATCAGCCTTCAGTGGCTCTTTCGAATCCCCTAGAAACTCATCTGGATTAGACCAGAAAAACTCATTCTTCAGAAAAGAAGGCCCTGCCTCAGCAACATGGGCCTGGACTTGATTCTCAGTTCTGAGAATGTCCATGGATGCCCTCAAAGCTCCTGCCATCTCGCGGGCTAAGGCGTCCATGGCTTGCTGACTTGCTGGCTCGGCCATATTGGCTTGACCAATCCCCTCCTGCTGTGCCGGAATCTCATCCGGTATAAGCATCTCTTGCCTCCTAGGCCTACTACGCCTACCACCTCGTCCTCGTCCTCGTCCTGACATCCTAATAAAGGTAACGAAGAACATTAGCACATTTACAAATGTGTCGAAGCTATTTCACTCGCGTCCTAATGCATTGGACAACAGCAATTCATTCCATGTAAGCACATAATCACATAAGCACTTACAAATTTCATTTCCGGATAATGACAGTGTCACGACCCAAACCCGCCCCTATAGGTTTAGCATCGCAACCGGCCAGTAATCCTGGGATTACCTACGGCCTCTGAGACAAATTATCACAATATTAGGGGCTAGTGGAAGCAAATAAGAATATACAACAGACTTATATGAGACAGAAAAATTTTAAACTTTTTATTTACATATATACACATGACTTGAAGAACCAAACAAGACAACATAACTTAAACTTTAAATTACATAACAATAACACTTAGCATATCCGGAACCTCTACGGGAGGCACATAGGTTGGTGACATATGATTCTGAAGCCTCTAGCACAGCGCTGATCACCTACATACATAAATAATACAGTGAGTTAAAGCCCAGTGAATAACAACAGAGTAAAGGGTTTTAATGAATGAGTCCATACAGATTTCAGAAATCAATTCATATTGTATCAAAATCATGCTTGATCAGATCGAAATCATAATTCAGTTTTATCAAACTCATGCTTGATCAGATCATATAATCATAAGTCATAGTTACATTCGTGATACATCCATTAGCATAACTAACCGGGCGCGCAATGCGTAAGGTTATGAATAACCTCCTTAGCTCTGTGAAGGAGAGCCTCTAAGCCCGCGGGCCTATAGTAAAGCCCCGGGCGCATAAGCGTGGGTTACAACTAACTTTGTTCCACAAAGGAACCTTCCACTCTGGGTCACTTTGTAAATCTCACTTGGTACTAAGGATGTCACGAATACATGTTAGAAATTGGACAATCATTCATTGTACATAACATATCATTTCAGAAAACAGATCTCATTTGTCACACAGAAAATAAGTACTGTTGAACATATCTTTACTAAGTTATTACTCACGAGGCTGTGAAAAATCGAGACAATTTGGACATATCGATATAAACGGCGGAGACAATGGCGCGACCTACACAATCACATAACATATACACATAGAAATACAATGTTATTTCCTTGATCAAACTTGACTTTCCTGTCTTTTTTGCCCAAGTAGTCTGAGATTCTACTACGTGTATTCTTTCTTATTTAAATAAACCAGGTTCTTATTTCACATATTCTTTCATTACTAAGTCATTCTTTTCCAAATAGATTGATCCTTTACTTGGCCTCTTTAACAATTACCACACGATCAATAATTCATTCTTTAACTAACTAATCTATGTTGATTAGTAGCTTATTAATCTTTATTGAGTCATAAATCATGTCTAGAATGTTTTGGAAAGAGATGAGAATAAAAATATGAACTAAATGCAACCTTCCAAAATGTGCTGAAAATGGGGTCTTAAGTGAGTGCTTTTTTTGCCACTTCGGCGGTACGTAAAATTTGAAAAACTCTTTGGGAGCTTGATTTTTCATTTTTCCGAGCGAGACTTCCCTCGCTCGAGCGAACAACAAAAAATTCTGAAATTCTAAAATTGAAATTAAAGTTCAAATTTGGTATTTAAAGCCCCAAAACATGTACTTTAGTATACAAACATAGAGGATCCTTTATTAGAGTCATAATTTGCTAATTCATTTATTCAAAAATCATGTCCCAATTGCCAAATTTAGTTTTAATAAAATTGTTTTCAAGCTCTTACTATTTTCCTTCAAAATATGAAATCAAAGTCATAAATTCCTTAGGAAATCATTCACATGTATGGAATTGACATCCAAATTACTAGTTTTATATTCCTATAAATTTTCCCACTAATTTCCATAACCATGAGTCCACTTAATTTCTTATTTAATCCATGAGACTAATTTCATAGCTTTCTTAATTCATGATGCATGTAACTTATTTTATATTTGACACCCATTTTCATCCTAATTCCATGAATTAAATCTCAATATCCAAGTATTATAGGATGATTCTACTAAATCAAACCGAAGATAATTAATTTCCACTTTATTTTCCATAACTACTCACATGCATGTAACCCAATTCAAATTAATTCTTATAATCTTGAATCTAATTCAACTTTATCATTCTTTTACTAATTTCTCTTAATTTACATGAAATTGAAGTTATATGACTCTTAGGAAAGATTTGCATGTATGGGATTAAGATTAAAACCAACTAATTTCCTATAATCAAAATCAAATCATCATAATTTAATTCTTAATTTAGCCAAACTTAGGTTAAATTAATTTCCTTCATAACACACCCAAAACTTAATTCATAATCAAAGATGTTTCAAAATATGTTTAATTTAAGTCAAACTCTTAGATTACATTACATGCATGGGTTAATATAATTAAAATCAAAACCCCTATTTATTCTTTAATTCCTCCAAATTACATGCATGTAGAATTAAGGCCCAAATTCATGCAAGATTACAAAATTAAATGCAAAATAATTCATTTCTAAATTGATTTCCATAATCATTAACCTAACTCATTTGCATGAACCAAATCTTTAATAAACCTTGTTGCATGTAATTTATAGAACCCAATTTATGAATGATTCTCAAAATCAAACTCAAACATAACAAATTTAAGGACCATAATTCATATTTTCAACCTAATTTGATTAAACATGCAAGACCCAATTTCTATGAATTTATATAATTAATTCTCAACTAAAATCTTGAAAATTCACAATTCATGTAAGAATAAACTAAAAATATGTGAAGGATGAAAAATATCAAACCCAAATAATTAATTTCTAATTTATTTTCTTGCTATTAATTCCACATGCAAATCCAATTTCTTACAAACCCATGGAATTGATCTTAAACTCCTCTTAATTGTAAGTGTAATACATGAGCTCTACAAAATCAAGGTTGAAGTTCTTACCCTTAATCTTCCATGGCTGAATTTCTTTTTAGTTCTTTGAGTCCCCTCCTTCATCTTCACTTAGATCTCATAAGTTCACTTCTCCAAAGCCTTTCCAGCACAAAAGTTGAACATCTCTCACTCACTCTCTCTCTCGGTTCACCTCTCCCTCACCAACCGTACCCAGCAGAAAAAAAATGTTTCTGAAGAAGAAAAGGAGCAAGCCTCCTTTATCACTTGAAATAGGCACTACAATTATCAAACCCACTTCCTGATTCACACCATTCACACGTGCACATGGTTCCAATAACAAAAGATTACAAGGGTCAGTTTAATTAACTAAATTACTATTTATGCATTGACTTAATTAAACCTCACTTTGTCTTAACTAATTATAACTAACACTTGATTAGTACATAATTTAATTAATCACAACTAATCAAAATCTCACATAATTTAATTAATCTAATCAACTTCCATTAGAGCCTAATTAGATATATTTAAATTTATCGATCCGAATCAGATTTTTAATCAGACTTCCAGAATGCTCCAAATAATAAATCGAACTTATTTCCAACCTCAATTTTGGTTTCTTAAATCATTTAGGCCTTCAATTTCTGATCAGACTCCAAGTTTCCGTCAATTAAATTACATATTCAAATAGGACAATCCATAAATAAATTCAATTCACAATAATCACAATCCTCGATCCTCATAATTTAATTAACTTGATCATCCCCAATTAAGATCTAATTTATCGAATCTCAATTTTACTAAACTGAATCGAATATTTAATTAAACTCCCAAATGGGTCCGTAATTAAGATTAAATTGACCAACTTTTTAACTCCACTTCCTTAAGCCAATTGGACCCTTAATTTCTAGTTCCAAAATAAACCTTCAAGAAAATCATATACGAGTCAGATTCCACCATTCTCATAAATCTCAAATAACTTATAATAGTCGGCAATTAAATCTCAAATCTTCTTAATTAATCAAGTACTAATCATTATACGTGATGGGGTTGTTACAGACAGTCCCAAGGCGTTGCTAGAGTTCCGGTTAGAAACAACATTGATCAAGAACTTTTCCAACAGGACTCCCAGAAACCCAAGGATCCAATCAACATCCTAGAAATTAAATCGCATACCCATATAGTCACATAAGCATGTTATCACATAAGTACATAACATTACACTTAAGTCTCTAACAAGCGAGACAAACCCATTGTCGTACTAACCACTTCCCACGTACCCAAAGTATTCAAACCCGGTATGCTCTGATACCAAGTTGTAACGCCCTCAAAAATACATAAAACCCAACAGTCTTGATATGCATAGACATAAGAGAATAAAGCATAATTTCATTTATCAGAGTATTCATTACAGAAGTATTACATGTTGACAACAAAAGTAAATGCCCTACGGGTTTACAACTTTCCAAGCCAACACTTGGTTACACAAAAAGAGAGTACTAACTCAAATACACTTTAAGCCCTTGGCTTGAATTTACATGTAATACCAAAATAACAAAACAACAAAATAGTTTTCAACTCCCAGAACCTTCCAAGCTCTGTCCTTGGAGGTGGCATATCACTTGAACCTGAAAATGATGTCTCATATAGGGTGAGCCATAGCCCAGTAGAGATATACTAAACCAAGTATGAGAAATAACTAAAACATTAGCATTCGATAAGTGGTTAACACATATACGTCAACCTATTATACAATCTAGTTCCATGACAAATAGTCCATGTTTTATTTCTCTTTCCATTACTTATACAGTTTCGATTCACAAACATGGCTCAGAACCTGGCCAACCAATTCAATGAGACTATAACTCATTTTAAAACATTTCCATACTTCACAATTCACATGAGATAACGACTCACAAAGAAACACTTCCATACTTTGCAACAAGTACACATATTTGCTGTACTAGTGGAGTTCATCCCCTATCTCCTCCTAAACAGGTTTGAGAGTCTATCTCCTATCTCCTCTCAAACCATGGAGTACATCCCTTATCTCCTCCCAAACATTATACATATACAATGTATTTAAACACTTGTCATATACAACAATCAGTCAATACACATATTTGCTGTATTGTTCCAACCGTCATATTCAATGGCATATTCCACATGATTAGTTTTAGTTTTCCTTAATCAACATACAGTGTCTACAACAATCAAGACTATCCTCCACCGATAGCTCAAAGCAGTTATTTCTAAACAGATAATAAATGCATCAAACAGATATAACATCAACATTTACATGGTTAACATTTAATTAATCCAACTACACCATTCAATCCCATAATTTCCCAATTTCATTATCCTCAACTCAATTTCATATTTCCTCAATTTTTCCAAATTAATTTATTACAATAATTAGGGTATTTTTCCCTTTTTCTCAACTATTGCCCCTAAGGCCAAATTTCACCAATTTAACTCTCAAACCCACATTTCCAAGGCTTTAAATACACATGGAGCTTTAAAACATAAAACCTCTCTTTTACAAATTACACAACAAACCTTAACTTTTCCCAACAACACCAACTAATCAAAATGACTAAAATTTATATTAAAACTCATAGAATAGAGTAGGTTATCCCTACCTCAAAATGAAGAGACCAAATGGAGAAGATAGTGAAAACCAAAGTGCTCCAAATCCAAGATTGTTCAGATTAAAGTGAAGCCCATGCCACCCTCTATCTTTCTTATAAAGAGATTAGGGTAGAAACACTCAAGAACTAGATGAAACCCTAGAGAGAAGGTGTATGTAGAGAGAAAGAGAGCCAAATCTAGGGTTTGAAATGTAAAGTGTATCAAAAAGTGATAAAGGAGACTGCTGTTGCCAACTAATATAATCGAGGCTCGCTTGAGCGAAGGAGCGGTCGCTCGAGCGATCAGACACAAAGAAACGTCGCTCGAGCGTAGAAAGCCTCGCTCGAGCCAACAATTCGAAGCTTCAGGTCTGCAACCCAAAAGCATGCTCGAGCGAAGAAAAGCTCGCTCGAGCGAAGAAACTCAAAATATATACCTCGCTCGCTCGAGCGAAGAAAAACTCGCTCGAGCCAAGAATTGCAACTTTCAGGTCCAGAACCAGACGTAGACACAAGCTCAAGCGCAAGACTTCTCACTCGAGCCACCAGACACACCATCCAACTCTCGCTCGAGCGAAGGAACACTAGCTTGAGTGAAGGAACAAAAGCAAAGATCTCGCTCGAGTGACAAAAGTGTCACTCGAGCGAAGACACAAAAATCTGGGCATCAACCATTTGTTCCCAAACACAACCAACTTGTTACAAACCTGCCCAACACATCCTAAAACTCATATACAAAGAATTGAAGGACGAAGATAAGATATATACAACAATCAACATCCACGGAACCAAGTTCGGATTACAACAATTAATGGAGGGAAAACCGGGATCGCTATACCCCCTCTTACAAACCTCCTTCTCTACCGACAATGACTTAAAAAATATATATATATATCCTAATTTTTCCTAACTTTTTAAGGGCCATCTAGGAACATGGGTCAAAAGTTAAAAGTTAACTTCTAACTTATTTTTAGTCACATCACCTCTCACATCAAACAGTTAAAAAAGCTAAAAAATTAAAAAGTTAATTTTTAACCATCTTTCCAAAACACCCCAAAGTGGCTATACTCCACCTTCTTGGGCAGTTGGACTTTTTTCCTCCCATTTCATTGATTTTCTTCTTTTTTTTTAATTAAAAAGATATTAGCAATATTGTATGTATTAAACATAAAATAACTTTGTTACTTATATATACTATATATAATCAAATCAAAATCATCATATCATTACACTTATGAAATGGAGATCTTCACTCCATTTTATATTTGATTCGATACATTATTTTTTTATGAAACCAAATCAATTTGATATCTCTTCTTTAATCTCTTCTTAAATTATTTTCCTTTCTCTTTATCTCTTGTTTATATCTTTTATGTAAAACAAAGTAGCAAAATCTTTAACATGACACGGTGAACAAAATCTTTACTACTTGAGCAACACATTAGATTTTTTCTATGGATCTTGACGGGCATGACTCACATGGCCTAGGACAGCCCAACTTACAATTGTCTTGGGTGGCTCAAACGATCATTTAGTTATAATCTAGTAGGTGAAACTCAACAGTAGGCCCACCGAAGAACCCATATTGGTCCAAGCCTTGTGGCACTGAGATACCTGTTAGATAGGGAGTTAGCTACGTGGCAGATAAAGATCCTATAAAGTTATTGAGCCCAAGAATCAAGCATTAAATAAGGATGTCATGACATTAAATGCAACAAGACCTCTCGTTCCCTGGTATGGTGAAACTACCATGGCCGACGGCGAGTAGACTATAGACTTTTGGCCAATAAGACAGCTTGAATGGACAAGGAAATGATTAGTAAAAGATATAAGGAAGCTTGTGAAGAAAGTAAAAGACAACAAGTAATACTCTCTTTCCCTCTCTCTCTTCTTCTCAACTTTCTTTATCACTTCCAATCTAACTTAATCATCGGAGCGTCCACGGGGAGAAACTACTCCAGTTCTAGTACCTCTCCACCAAACCTTTTGTAGGCGCGCATCAAGAAAATGAAAGCCAGCAGACCCGTGGAATACGTGGATAAGTCCGACCCATCCTCCATAGTCCGTATAGCATTATCAGATCTTTATCTCAGAAAAGTGATAGAAAGATCAAACTTTTTTCGTATTTTCAAAAACTTTGTAACTGTGTGAATAGATTTTGGGAGATTTATGAATCGATATTTATTTCAAAACTTATTAACCCATTAAAAAAATGAACATGATGTATAAATATTTAAGTTCCTTACATAATCCTATATTATTGACTTGCAATTAACTCTAGATTTTTTAATTATTAAATAAGACCCAACATGTGTTTGATATGTAGGTGTGTTTGGGTTGTTTTGAGAACTTAGCTAAAAATCACTTTTTTGCTTTTAAAGTAGGAAAAATTATTAGAAACTCCCATTTTGGAGAGTTGTAGTCTACTAGGTCCTTTTTTAAAATTAATACACATCCAAGTCATGTTTTTTTGGTAATGTGATCCGAAGGATCCCATTATGTAATTGTGGAATGGTTTTTGTGACCAATGTACCTTTTTTTGTGTGGTTGGAAACGGTTTTTGGAAGGGTGTTTGAATTATTTTGATTGCGTTGATTTCAGTGTGCACTATGGGAAGATCAACTGGGCCAGATTTTTAAGGATGACGAGGGTCATGAGTATTTGAATGTTGCGTGGTGGAGGGGAGGAGAGGTTAAGGTGTGTGAGTTGTGTGGTGGTGTACTTAGTCACCTGCTTCGACGTTGTTGGCCGTGGGGTTGGTTTCTTTGATTGCGGCCACGGTAATGTTGTTGGGTATTTGTTATGTGTGTTAATGGTGTTATTTTGGGGGTGTAAACGTTGTTATGATGTTCGCAATGTTGGCGGTGTGCAAACACATGTATCATTTTCTGATGTTTACATCCCACAAATAATTGATGTGTTCTATTGGTGTTTGCGGAAAGCATAATGGTTGAATGTTTTTACATTTTCCGAAGTTTACATCCCACAACTAATCGATGTGTTCGATTGGTGTTTGCGGAAAGCATAATGGTTGAATGTTTGTATAGTTTGTTCGATAGGTGTTTACGGAAAGCATAATGGTTGTATGTTTTTATAGTTTGTCGGTGTGGTGTTTGTAGTGTACTTATAATGCGAAGCGACGAACATGATTTTCCATATTTAATCTTCATTTTTCATTCTGTTTCGATACAGGAATGGCGGACAACATCATGTTGTTGTGTTCATACGAGATTGAAAATGTTGCCATTGTGGTTGCTACTGATTACATGTTTAGCATGTTGGTTGATTGTATTTCCAGACGTTTTGGTGGGCTGCATACTGATTTCGCGTCCATGTCATTCAAGATTCCTGGGTACAATAATTTCAAGATGGAAAATGATTCCGATTTCAAGAACATGGTATGTCTCGCTAGGTCATTTCGATTGGATCATATCGACCTCCATGTAGAGGAGCGTGGTGAGTCACGGGGACTCAAACGTGGCAAGGGTGTGAACGACGTACTCAAGGACATAGTTAGTGATGTGGGGGAAATGTCAGCATATGTTGATGAGGAGGCTGATTTGTTACCTAATTTTTGCCCACACTCCGGCAAAGTGTTATTGTCGGCGGATTGGGTATATGGCATAACTAATATCGGACAATGTTTCGAGGGTGGGGCAGATGAATTTCGCAAGGTACTCATCAAATATGCCATTGAATATGGGTTTCAATTTAAGTTCACGAAGAACGACTTAGTTCAAATTACGGCGGAATGCATGTTTAAGGAGTCAAGAGGATGTCCATGGTTCATGGTGTTGAATACGAATGGATATTTTTACCTCAAAAATGGCACCATCAGCACACTTATGTGATCGCTGGGTATACTGACCAAAACCCGCAGATGGGGTCCAAACTAGTTGCGGACGTTATTACAGAACGTTTACACGACAAACCATTGACTCGCCCAATCGATGTCAAATATGATTTCAAAAAAGAATACGGTTTGCAAGTTAGCTACCACGTAGCTTGGTTAGGGGTCGAAAAGGCGAGATGAGGACTTTACGGTGATCATTCGATGTCGTTCGACCAATTGCGTTGGTATAGCAATGCCGTTATGGAATATAATCCGGGGAGTTATATTAATCTTGACTTTGATGAACACAACACCCGTCATTTCAATAGGCTTTTCATATCATTCAAAGCATGTATTGATGGGTTTAAGCACTGTCGGCTGTTATTGTTTTTGGATGGTACCTTTTTGAAATGGCAATTCAAGAGGAATCTATTTGCGGTGACCGTAAAAGATGGGAACCAAGGTAATATACTCACTATGCACGTTATGCATTTTTCAGGTTCATAGATTTATTTATTTTTTTTGCTCGCCGTTTGGGATTGGATATCAAACGTGGGGTAGTTATGTGTTTGAATGGCTGCTAATTAATATTTATGTTATGCACACAGGTTTGTTCCCGGTTGCTTTTGCAATTGTTGATTCTAAAAACGCACAAAATTGGGCTTGGTTCTTACAGAACCTAGCTAACATTGTTGATGGGGATCGGGTTTTGACGTTTGTTTCGGACTGTCACGTCGGCATTATGGAATCCATGCATGTTGTCTTTCGAACGGCCCACCACGCTTTTTGCATGCAACATTTACAGAGGAATTTGAAAGACAAGATGAAATATATGAACAAACTATACCGCATTGGAATGGTAAGTAAGTTGTGTGCTTGTGCATATGCACTGAATGTCACTACCTTTAATGAAAAAATAGATGTATTCATACAGTCCGGTCGGCACATCGCTATAAATTTCTTAAAAGATTTAGAGCCACACCGATGGGCCAACGCATACTTCAGGTAAGGGATACCATACAATTCGAAGTTCATTCTTTTACACAACCTTTCACCGTCTATGTTTTTGTGCTTTTGCTGGTATGTCACACACCCATTTTTGTTACTCACGTTTTGCAGGGGCAAACGTTACGCCAAGATGTGTTCTAACGCCGCTGAATTATTTAACAATTGGATAAAAGAAGTACGTAATTTACCAATCACTCGATTGGTTGACGCAATCAGGACACAAATAATGAATCAGATGTCTGAACGTAGGGGAGCGTCAAGTACGTGGGCTGGTGCCATATGTCCGGTCATGGAGTCCAAACTGGACAAGGCGTACAAGGATGAAAGGTCGTGGATAATCAGTCAGTCGAATTATGACGTGTACGAGGTCCACTCACATCCATCAGTGTTAGTGGACATTGGCAGGTGCACATGCTCATGCTTCCAATGGCAAATCAATGGGTTTCCTTGTCAACATGCAATGGTTGCCATCTGCAACAGTCGCAGTGACTTGAATACATTGGTTGAACCTTATTTTTATGTGTTAACCTATCAGTTATCATACTCCCACACCATATATCTAATCCCAACAGTTGAAAAACCACATGCTAATCTCGAAAATTATGTTATTCTACCTCCGGTAGTACGACGACCACCTGGCAGACCAAAGAAGAAACGGATACTGTCTAAAGGTGAAAAAGTGGAACAGATTCGATGTGGCCGTTACGGCTGCCTGGGGAACCATAATAGGAAGACATGCAACGAACCAATATAATGCCAACCATTGTGTGGCCATGTTTATTTTTGAACTATTTCTACAATTTCTAATGTTTTATGTTAGTTTAGTCATATGCAATAAGATATTTCAGTTTGAATTTCAGACTACAATAAAGTGGTTAGTTCATTTTTAATGTTGGTGTTACGATTAAAGATTCATATCATGCTTTTTTCGTTTTGTTTTAAAATTTTGGCCCTTCTACATTTGGTGTTATGTTTTACTTTCAGACCGTGCTGTTTGTGTTGTGTTCAAAAAAATTTAACATGTTTTAAACGAACAAACGATGTCTCGTCTTTTGGGGGTGTCACATTCAAATTTGCTGACATGCCTTAAACGGCAAATTCATTGGACTCATTTAACGCATAACTCAGCGACTCCACCACAAGACTGTCCAACGCCACAATACCCCATCAATAATGTAACAACCCCAAATTACCTACTCAGTCCCCATAGCCATCAGCCCCCAATTTCTAATCAACTTTCACACCACAAACAACACAACAACTACTCCTTCATATTTTCACTAACAAACACAAACACAGGACATTGTACTATTGGAAAACCCATGCTATAATTATGACGACTACTTTGCAGCAAATCAACCCACATAAAACAGTTTTGCTCTTTTGAATTGGCGCACATAATTCCCAGACGCATTGTGACTGGATGTATAAAATAACCTGCATGACATTACGAGGACATCAGAACGTATCTTCCAAGTTACTTCAAATTACATAATCAATAAAACCAACCAACAACTAAACACACCATAGTGTTTAATTAAACAAAATAAATGGGAGCATTAATGTTCTAACGTCAGCCACTTTCATTGCATGTCTCCAATGTCAACAACGACACCACATCAATATGAGTCCATTAACCAAAAACTTGCACCCTAATTATAATGCAACATTTGTATGTCATTAGCCCATAATATAACAGACAATGATAGCGCAATCAGGCCTATTGTTGATAACCACACCACATACAGCAACAAACATTTCATATTCATTACCCCATCAATATGAGTCCATAATTCAAGTTCGGTTTATTAAAACATAAATGTTATTTAATGAACCAAGATCCCAAAAAAGGACTTGGACGACAATACCTTGCCACAAAAATCGTACCATCAAAATTACCGTCATTGACTTTCTAAACAATATCAAGCAAAACATAAGTTACCCAACAAAACAAAAAAAAAAAAAAAAAAAAAAAAAAAAGGAAATAAACCAAAAACAAAACACCACGTGCTGTATTTAGCCACATTCTGTAGCCCCCTTATATGGTCATCTACAAATGCTTCCACCATCGTCGCCCGCGATTTGACGCAGTTCGTACCTTCTATTGTTTTTTTGATCCCGTTATGATGGACATATTGCCGTATAACATAACAGACGATGATAGCGCAATCAGACCTATTGTTGACAACCATACCACGTACAGCAACAAACATTTCAAACTTAACAAATGCTAATTGTAACAAATACGTAATAACTTAAATTTACAAAGTACACTTACGAATCCAATCGCTGTTGTAGGGAGTCAGTTACTACTTCCAGTACACAATCTCAATCCTGCGTTAACACCACGTCACCACCACTGCTTGAAAGCTGCTTTTTTCATACAAAGTTAACCATATTTTCTTTTTGTCACATTTTAAAAAACACCGTCATCACGTAACATCACACATGCTTACCAAAACAAAGAAAACAAAACTTCAGTAAAACACAAGCCACCTGTAAACTTACAACCTCACATCTTCCAACAAAACTTACGAGCACCAACGCCTCGTTGTAGTATGTATCTTTTGACCCGGGGCGCGACCTAATTGAATTGTAATGCTTCCAACTGCCAACTTTTGTGTCATAAACAACTAAGGTCAAGTGTGATTTGTGGCATATAGGAAAATGCTAGAACCTGCAACTAAATGATGCACGCATGTTGGCCTCGAGATACCGATTCCTTGTTGTTTTGCTTATGTTATTCACCATACCCTGTGTTTCAGATCGTTTCCAATTATGTCAACCAACATCAAACTCCCTAAGACCTACATTTACAAACGTGAACTTTCTCTATACTTACCAAACAGATGCTATTGAAGAAGTACGACTTTTCAGGAAAAACCATACCGACAGACAACATATTCTACTCATTCACTAGAAGCTCTGCACATGCGTCAATAACCTGCCATTAGCCAAATTAACACAGCAGCAAAACGCAATACAAACATGAAGTTGATAAAGAACTGTCTGGAAACACAAATGTGTGCAATGAGTGTTGAAGGGGGGAGTTTAAGCAAAATAAATGAAACATGCATTTTAATCATGTCATATTGGTTGCCACGTACATTCTCCCTTATCACAGATTGTCGCACTAAATTTTTGATGTCTAAGAAGTAAACAAATACATCCCCAGTGCTTCCAGTCCACACAACGGCCCTGCAAAAGTACCACCCACTAGTCAAGCTTGGATAATACACAACGCATATACTATAAATGTGACACGTGACTTACTCGTCTCTATCTCTGTCGTACGCGTTACTAAGTTTACGTTTCACTTCTTCATTCACTAATTTCCACACAGCGAGACGATTATTTAACCCAAGCCCTGACCTTTTCTTCTCCTGCTCGCCAATCCCATCAACATCAATCACATCATCGCACAACATAATCTCACAATTGCTTCCACCATCGCCTGCAACACGTTTCCCATCATTTGAATCCACCTTAAGAAGCCACCCACGCAACATAGGGTACTCAAATTCTGGTAACTTTCTCTCTCGTCTCATTTTGCCTTTTATGTTTCGGACAAATGAATTTCATTGAACGCCCCGAACCACACGCCTCTAACCCGCCCCTAGAGGCCTTCAACAATACAAGGCCTTCAGTATCTAGATTACCAAAAATAAAAGGCCCTGCATGACGAATAAAGAAAAAAGAAAAAAGGTAAACTAGTAAACAAGAAGAGCATTTGCATACATTTACATGCTTACATGCCAAAAGATGAAGTTAATTACCCACTATCACTACATAACATGTGATCAACAAAACATACATATTCATATTCAGATGTTGCATCAGACAATCCAAAACAAAACAAGACTGACTCCGCGGCCTTCAAAGCCAGCCTCCATTTTAACTCCTGAGGTTCGGAGGTTCACAGCTAGCCAAGACTCGGTCAAGATCACTTATAATACAAATACAAACAATCAGCTAGAATACATAAGCAAGTAACACAGATGAACAAAGAATAATTAAAGTACCATGTTAGTAAACGGAAGTCCAAGTCCAACATTTTATATATACAAATATCCATAAATAATAACATAATCCATGTACCTTATAATATTTTCATAACCTTTAATATTTTCATAACCATTCCACAATCGTAAACACATACCGACTAACTAATACCGAGATCTAAATATAACACATAATGGATCTCGTAAATAGAACATTATAGATGCCATAAAGATTTATCATTTCAAAATCATAACATAATAATCACTTTTGAACATACTTTCATAATATAACATTTCACTTTCAAATAACAATCACTTTTGAAATTTTCCAATACCGGTTGTACGGATTGCCAAATCTTGATCACGCAACATTAACATTAATACATTCTCAATACACATTAACATCATACATTCCATTCATCTTTTCTTTTCTTCTTTTCATTTTCTTTTCTTCATATTCTATTCATATATTCATTTCATACATTCCATTTCATTCTTATTCATTCATTTTCTTTCATTTTCATGTTCATTCATCTTCCATTCATTCATGTCATTTTTTCATGTAAATCATAAGGTAAGATAAGAAAATCATCGTAACATAAGAGAAAATCAACTTCCCAAACTTTTCTAAAATACATTCCCACATTTTACATTTTAATTTAAATTTCTAACGTAGGTCTTTAACATTTCGGCCGATTCGGCTTCCCTCCCGCCGGCTCAAGCCGGCTTAGAATCTTCTTATCTCAAGCTTTTCCCAAATCCACTTTCACATTTATGAACATCAAGTCCCAAAATACTTAAAAAATACATAATTTCATCATCAAAACTTCATTCAAAATTCAAAAACAAGATCAACCCATGAAGTAGGATGAAAAACTATGAACTATACATACAAGCTTCATGTCTCCATACCATGGAGGTTCTTTCTCAATCATGCCAAATAATCATCATTCATCATGCTCAATTAAACATAAATTCCCTTTCCTATCACCTCTTTTCCATGAAGTTATGGATGATTCATCCTTATAAGAAATTAGAAATTAGAGAAGATCCTTACCTTGATTCTTGAATTAGAGAAGATTTTAGCTTTTCTTTTTCTTCCCTTTCTTCCCTCTTTCTCTCTCTCTCCCTCTCTTCTCTCTTTTCCTCTTCCATTTTTTTTTTTTTTTTTTGTGAGTCAAATGGTCAACAATCTCTATCTCTTAAGTCTTATATATCATATACACAAATAGCCAAAACAACACTTTTAAGCCCATAACTAGAGCCAAGCCTTAGCGATTGAGCGATTCGATCTTCAATTTCAATTTATCGAGATAGTTCTAAAATTCTAAAATTTATCACATAAACATGTTCAATTTCATTTTACGAATCAATTCACGGTCATCGATTCGAGTCGAAGGTTGTCGTTACAACGAGATATCATTACCAATCAAACAGATAATTCTAATTAAATCACACTAAAAGCATATTTAATTTATGATTATGATGATACGATTAGGGTCCTTCCTGACAAGAAGTGTCGGTTTGCACCTCATCGGCGGTCCCCGACAAGTTGTAATTTTGGTGCGTCTCATTAAATGCGCTGCGCATTTTCCAGTAACCACATGTGCGCCTCCAACCACGTTTGCCACCCCCGTGGCTTCACTCCCAAAGCTAAGTTGCTCCACAGCATTTTGTGTCACATCGTGAATCACTTCCTCCGTATTTTTTTCATCAGCAAATGCAAATGAATCAAAATCGTTCCCTCCAACATCTGTATGCGGACTTCTTCTAATGGTATAACCAGCGTTTGCTCCAATTTGCACCTCAAGCCCAGTTATGGTTTTCCTCAGATCGTTGATAACATTTACCATCCGTGCAATTTCGTCTTCTTTCACCTTGAGGCAATCATTGAACCCAACAAACAACTTCGACGTTTGCTGCTCAAGTGCTTTCGTTAATTTTGCAACTTGGTTCTCTAATTTGGCAATCACAAAATCTTTCGCTTTCAGCTCAGACTCCAAAACAATGATTCTTCTGTGTGCATTGTCAGTGTTGGAAGTAACAAGTATACTGTCACCACTTGGGCAACGCAGCACATTGCCTTTTGTCATTTCAACTATCCCATTTGATTTACCACTTTGCTGTTCATATACCGATTGTCCGCCCACAACAACACCATCACCAACCCCATCACCAAGCACACTACGATCATCGTTTGCATCTTTCACAGTTCCACCGAGTGCTTCACATCCCTCATTACCCACTGTATGCACATCATTCACATCAACAAAGTCGTCGTCACCCAACTCCATCTCGCTACATCCCCCGGACAGTTGCGCCCTCTCATACGCCGTGACTTATAATCTATCCGGGCTGACCTGTTTAACCATGCCATAATCACTAAATTACACACCTATGCGTTCATTTACCATTCACACAACAACAAATGTGAGACTTAAATAGGAAAGGGTTACCTGAAATGCATCACCATCTGTTAACGTCACCATACACATCTTCATCAACAAAGCACTAACATTTCATTTCAAGAATCTAGGGAACACATTGGGGTTAGCAGCATCCACTAATGTCGTGTGCTCACATAGGAAATACTACAAAACAAACATAACAAATTCAAGAAGCGCGTACTAACACTACAAACAAACACAAAGTTGACAAACAATAACGTAAATCTCAACATCACACATACCAATAGTACAACGACGCATCCAGTTACTTTTTTTGGTGTACGATGAAACTCTTTAATTGACCCCATCAGTGAGCTTCGTATCGCAGCAGTCCAATTATATAGTTTCATAGAACTTAATTTGTCTATCAGGCGAATAAACATCTAGCTCATAGATTCGCCAGACGTAGAAAAGAAAAGTTTGACACATGCATACAACGTTAATAGCTTCACAACATCTTCAACATCAATGGGGGAAGTGCCATGAATTGCATCAAGGAACAGTGTTTTTACGAGCTTCGAACTAATGCGGCAAGACCCACACCTCCGCTGAATGAAGTTGGAAGCCGGCCGGGGCCCGGATGCCATCACCAACGGCTGGTCACCACATTGGAGCCCAAATATCAATTTGACGTCACTGTCCCTCAGTGTTACCATGCCATTTCCAATCCGAAACAACCCACTACTCGGTACGTACGTTTCAATCAGCTTGAATACGAAGTGCTGTTTTGGCAACACACCAAAAACGCAGCTTTTTGTGTGTGTTGTCAAAAACGCCAGGTTGCCCAAAACGCCCCATATCCCATTTAGGAAGACCAAAAATGCAACACCTAAATTTATTAAAATATCCTTTGGAATATTTTAATTAATTAATTTAAAAATTAAAAAGTAAGGATATTTTGGTCATTTTAGAGTGATGTGACACTTTTAAAAAATATTAAACCAAAAATCAAAAAAGTCAGTTTTTTACCAACTTCCCAAATCACTTCCAAAAAAGCCAAAAAGCTTAGTAAAAAGCCAAAAGCCAGCTTTTTACTAACTTCCCAAATCACTTCCAAAAAAGTCAAAAAGCTTGGTAAAAAGCCAAAAGCCAGCTTTTTACCAACTTCCCAAAACACCCCTAAGTCATCACATTTTCTGAAATCTTGTTGCTTCAGATCATGTTCCATAATTGCTTCAAACAATAGTCAGAATGGTGTTTTCTTCATATGGATACGATGGGCCTCTATCAAACTTGATGTGGACACAATTTTCACAATTCCTACAATGTTTGACCGATAATTTAATCGCATTTTTCGACATGTTGGACTTCCCGCCACACTTCTAAGGGGTTTTACCTGTTTGAACAATATTTGTCCTTGGATCCTTGGCCCAATTTTCTTCGATAGTGAACCAGCAACAACACACAGACGAGTCCTGTCTTTTGATCTTGTCCATGGACTCGACGTCCTCACACTTTCTATAGTACAAAAAACAGACAACCATCATATTCCAACACGAAAATGCGTAAAAACAACAATCTTGAACAATCATCAAAATAATGTACATATACAACAATAACAACCTGCGAATGTCATACACCCAATTTTTTGCAAAATATTATGTATATGTCACCTAATGAATATTATGCATATAACACACTCATGTACCACACAAACATTACAACTACAAACGCCCCTCGCCCATAACATATTCACTATATACCCACACCATGTCCAATATTCACAGAGCTCGTTACGATCATACTAACAAACATAACACACCAACCACCATTGTTCCCTTACACCTCCAACCATGTAACAATACAACAGATACGTTACGCCCAAAAATACAACCACCACGCTAACACCACAGCCAAACAATCATTAAAACAAATAACAACCCTAGCCCAAAAAACACCCGTCGAACAAAACACTCCAATGTACACAATCACAAATTGTGTACCACACTACAGAACCAACAGAACCAACAAAACAATCACCCTAAATAAACTGCAAAGCTTTCCCCTCTCTCAATGTTTCTAATACCACCAATCACCCACCCCCCACACTTATCGGAATGTTGGCCACTCCCGTCCAACGGTCACACATGCAGAATCCACATCAGAACATCGCCCTAACAGTATCCAAAAAAAAACTCAAACATAAACATAACATCCCAACTATGGTTGTGTACACTGATTTCACAAAATAAATTTTAGAATACTTTTTCCCCAAAACACAATGTCAAACCACATTCCAACATCGCACTAGTAGTACCCCCAAAACAAATACAAACAAGATATGACATCACAACACACACAAACACAACACTTATTTGACAAAACGTTTTCAGAATAGAGAAAACTTACTGTTTCGCGGAGTCCTCATCGTTTGTGAGATCCTTACAAGCACAACGCAGTGTATCACAATTGTTGCAACCACGACGGCCACACTTAAATACTAGTAAATATCTACAACTTATAAACCTAACTAAAGAAAACAAATCTACCCAAAACAATTCAGAGGTTTGTTTTGCGTTTCGAATTTGGGGGGATTTTAGAGTATTTACTGGTGTAAATCACTCAATCGGAAACGATTCTATCAAATATTTACACCGTTAAATGTCAGATCTGGTTATGCGGATTACAAAGACAATACGATCCTCCGGTTTTGGAAACAACAATTCCATTTCCAAACCCTACACTACTCTCATCACACCATGCTACCCGCCGTATTCAAAGTTATGAGAACACACTTGAATCACTACCAATCTTCAAAGGCTGTTCGTAATGTGGAGCTTCAGAGATTGGGCTTGCGTTATGATGTGGGCCATCCAAATATGGTTTGCGAAGTTGATGCGGGCCATCAACTTTTGTTTCATCAACTTGATGTGGTCCACCAAAGTATGATTTTTGCAAAATGATGGGTTGTGTTCAAATGTGGGCATTAAAAATTATGTGGGCCACCAACGTGTTGGTCATAAATAACGTGGATTCCCCTATATATACTACTAAATCTAAAAAGAACTATAGTAAGTTTTCTCCAAACGTTATATACATCCACATCATTCAAACATAATATCACCAAACCAAGAACAGTACGTTCATAGGCAAAATTGTCCACCTCTAAATAATAGGACCTGTGAGTGTACAAAATTAAATATGAGACTGATTAGATTATAATTCCACTTTTTAGGATTTATGGATCAATTCTCCTTTAAATTATATCATTTTTTTATACATATTTTTATAAAAAAAAAAAAAGAAAGTTAAAAGATTAATTTTTAGCCTATTCCCTAAAACCTGTCCCGTTTCATGGGCTTGATTGTGTTTGTGACGTACTGATTTTATTCCAATTCGGGTAAGGCGGGTTGGCCCAAGCTAAATTCATAGAATATGGGCCGAGCTTGTGAAGGTTGGGCCTGAACGGGCCTGGCACCTCTCATCCTAACCGAACCAGCCTGCGTTGCTTTGAGTCGGTTCTCTCTCTCTCTCCCCCCTTCCCAGTTCGACCGTTCTGAGTTGAGAAAGCTTTGATTAGCGTTGATCACAGTTTCTCTCTCATAGGTTTATACCTATATCAACTACAGAGGAAGGTTGTTTTCAGAAGATTTTGTTTAGTTTCAGGTAATTTATATCTCTCTCTCTCTCTCTCTCTCTCTCACAATTCTCTAGGGTTTCGTATTTGTTGCTGTATCTTATTTCCCTCTTATTGTTTCCTCTTTGAATGCGTTTTCTCATAAACCAAACAGAGCGCTGTGAAATCTGTTTAGCATCTCCAATCCTTTTTTTTTTTTCCCTCATCAAATTTGAGTGAAAATATGGTTAAAAGCTTGATCTGTTATTTAACACTGAAATCTGTACTCTTTTTATAATTTCATCAAATGTGAGTAGAAGTGTATGACTATTAGAAATTTGGCCAAGGATTTGGTCCTATTCTTTTGATTTGATACAAGTTTGATGAAATGATTGGATCTCATTTTTAGCTCTGTATGAAGGATTGGAGATGCTCTTCCTACTATCATTATTTTATTTTTTATTTTTATTTTTTCTCTGGTTTGAAGCTTTAGTTAACTAGAAATTCATTCTTAATTTATTGTTTAGAGCTATGTTTGATTTATTTTAATTAATTAATTATTTATTTGTTTGGTGTGGTCAGAATAGCCTTTTGGAAGCTCGATTCTCATATCAGAGCACCATTCCTAGAAGTTTTAAAAATGGTTAGTTTTCGCAATTTTGATCTGTTGCTTTCATAGTATCATAATTACCTGCTTCACTTCTGTCTTTTTCATTAAAGTGTTGAAACTTGCTCCTTATTACTTCATTAGCATCAGCATGTGTAGGTTAGTTCGAAGGCATGTATTGAATGATAAATATTTGTGATAGGTTACACAAAGCCATCAAAATACCATCTTTGTGCATGTGTTCGAGATGTTGAGGTAGTGTTTGGTTCACTAGAATGAAGATAGAACGGAATAACGACCATTCCATCATAATGTTAATTCTCACATTTGGTTGGTTCACTCTAAAAAAATTAAGGAAAGTGCATTTTAAATGCAATCAGCATTCACCTATGCCTCCTTCATTCTAGTAAACCAAACATTACCTATGTGTGATGTCTAACCAATGGAAGAGCTTGTGAATTACCAAACAAGGAAGATAGCTGGTATACTGTTTGTCTTGGAATTGTCGTTTATTTACCTGCTTATTGTCAATGCAACATAAATTGTTTGAACTCAGAGCCTTTCCGTCTTTGATGAACATTTAAATATGTGTGAAGTGTCCACTCACAACACTACATTGTTTTGACATGGAATGTGGTCAACAAACCTGATTCGAGACACTCAATGGAAGCATCCACCATCCAGCAAGGAAAGAGAAGCATATGTTTGTATTACTGTTTAGTTTTCCAGGGACCAGGACACTTTCTTGAATGTTATTTCATTCCATGGGTGTTTTAGTGCGAGTAAACTATGTGTTTTGTTTTTACTTTAAGACCAAGGTGAAGAAAGAATTTCTCCTTGGTGTTTCAGCAATTGTTTGATGCCCTAAAAATATGAGAATAATGAATGTAGTAGCTTCTTGAGCAATAGAAACTCCATTTCATAGAGGTGTTCGGTGCTTGCTTCAAACATATTTGCTTCTTTCTGAATGGGTTTTATTGATGGTATTAACTATTTGATCAAGTTTTCAGAATTTCTGTGGTGGTTTTGTGTACAACTATTGCAAGGTCATAATGATGTAAAAGAATGTACCCAATTTTGATTTTAATTGTTCTTCTATACCTCTGCACTATCACATTTGTTTGCCATGAGGACCTTATCTCTGCTGTCTGTAACTATGTAATTTGTTGAATTGAAATGGATTCAATGATGAAGATTTTCCTTTTTACATTTCTATGCTTGTATGTCCTTGAGATCATGAGACACTAAATGAGAACCCTTTTGATTTTGATTTTTGTCGTTTTTTAATAAGCTTCCTTCTTTTTATTGTTTAGAGATGCTTGTAAATTATGCTTGTCAAGTAGGTTTATTGGCAGACTCTGTTTCATCCTAACAAAATATGCCATGTTTGGTTCAGGCAACTCTTGCTGATTCTTTCCTGGCTGACCTTGATGAATTGTCTGACAATGAAGCTGAGCTTCTTGTGAGTATCTTTTCATTATTTAACTTGTATTTTGGTCAGGTTGTCACTTCATCATTCTTCTCCTTGGGCATATTATGCTTGCATATGGCTGTTACTAATATTGGTCATTTTTTGTGATAAATTATTTCCTTTAGGATGATAACGTTGATGCAGAAAATATGGAAGAAGATGTTGATGGGGACATGGCAGACATAGAAACTCTTAATTATGATGATTTGGATAGTGTCTCTAAATTGCAGACAACGCAGCGTTACATTGATATCATTCAGGTTGATTTATGTGTTTTTTTCACATGTTGAATAACACATGTTTTCTTGGTTTCCTGCTGCTCCTTTTTCATTTGAGCTTTAGTTTCTTATATCTTTCCCCTTTTTTTTTCTTTTTCTTTCTTTTTTTTTGTAATTTGATTTATTGAGGAACTTGTATTTATTTGCGAAGGGTGGGCACTAAGCTTGCACAATCATACATATACACATTTAAATTTACATTTAACTCCATGCGTTTGGTTTGCCCTTTCCTTCTCCTACTTAAAGTTATTGTTCTTGTCATTGTTGTTCACTTGTAACACTGCAATTTACAAGCTCTGCTGAGTTGTGCCATTTTGGATATTTGATTTGATATTGGAAAATGGGTGACATGGTCTCTCTGTTGCAGAAAGTGGAAGATGCTCTCGAGAAGGGGTCTGATATGTCAAATCATGGCATAGTTCTGGAAGACGATCCTGAATATCAACTTATAGTAGATTGTAATGCATTGTCAGTTGACATTGAGAATGAAATTGTTATTATCCATAATTTTATCCGGGACAAGTATCGCTTGAAATTTCCTGAGCTGGAATCACTTGTTCATCATCCAATTGATTATGCTCGAGTGGTTAAAAAGATTGGGAATGAAACAGACTTAACCCTTGTTGATTTAGAAGGGCTTCTACCTTCAGCTATTATTATGGTTGTCTCTGTTACAGCATCAACCACTAGTGGTAAACCACTTCCAGAGGAAGTCCTCCAAAAGACAATTGATGCATGCGATCGTGCTCTTGCTCTTGATTCAGCAAAAAAGAAGGTCCTTGATTTTGTGGAGAGTAGAATGGGATATATTGCACCAAATCTTTCTGCAATTGTTGGTAGTGCAGTTGCGGCAAAACTTATGGGGACTGCTGGTGGCCTTTCAGCTTTAGCTAAAATGCCTGCTTGTAATGTTCAGCTTCTTGGTGCTAAGAAAAAGAACTTGGCAGGGTTTTCTACTGCAACATCCCAGTTTCGTGTAGGTTATCTTGAGCAAACAGAAGTTTTTCAGAGTACACCCCCTTCTCTAAGGATGCGTGCCTGCCGGCTACTGGCTGCAAAATCAACACTTGTAGCACGTGTAGATTCTATTAGAGGAGATCCAACTGGGAAGACAGGCAGAACCTTTCGGGAAGAGGTTCGTAAGAAAATTGAGAAGTGGCAAGAGCCACCCCCTGCAAAGCAACCTAAACCTCTTCCAGTTCCTGATTCTGAGCCCAAAAAGAAGAGAGGTGGTCGTCGGCTGAGGAAGATGAAGGAAAGGTAGTGTAGTTCCCATCTTTTCCCAAAATCTCTCTCTCTTTCTTGATTTTGTTTCTTTAGGTATAGTATGGCTATCTTAAGTTCTTTACTGTGTCATATAAACTTTTGCACCTCAGATATGCTATAACAGACATGAGGAAACTAGCGAATAGGATGCAGTTTGGAGTTCCTGAAGAGAGTTCTTTGGGTATGTATCACTAATTTCAGATTATCTAGTAATAAGGGTAACAGTACCTATTTATTTGCTTGAGATGCATTTGTCTTTACCTCGGTACGATCTTATATTAGAAGATGCTGATTGATTTGACCTATCCGAAGTAAGTTTCTTTGGAACCAATGGGGCTAGCCCTGCTAGACCCATAGTTCTAAATCGCGGTATCGGGTAACGTAACGGTATCGATCGTGAAGTATCGGTATCGGTAGTATCGGCCGGTACGTATCGGGAATCGGGTGTCGCGGCTGTGAAATTTTAAAAACATTAACAATCCCTCTAAAACTCAATTTTATGCATTTTTTTTTTACTCTTTTAGCCTTAATTTGTCACATTTTAATCAAAATTTTGATATGTAGGTACACTTTTGACTCATTTTCAATTAAATGATATGTATTTATTTTAGTCTCAATTATAACTTTTAATTATTTACAATAACAGTTTTCAATTGACAAATATTATAATTCTAATTTAGTTAGTAACAATAATACATTTAAAATAAAAATAAAAAACTGATTAGAATAAACCTCTTTAAAAAATAAAAAATAAATAAAAAATCTAAATTTTAAGCATTTACACCAAACCAAGACATAAACCAAACCAAACCAAGCCTTAAGTCCCATCAAATGGGGTCGGCTACATGAATCCTTCTTCTCCACGTGGCCCTATCAAAGGCCATTTCATTTGTCAAATTAAGTAGATTCATATCTCTATTTATAATGCTAGTCAACGTTAATCTAGGCCTACCCCGTCTCCTAAGACTTCCATCTACCGTTACAGTATCGCATCTCTTCACTACTGCCTCTATTGGTCTCTGTTAAATATGACCAAACCATCTCAAACGATTCTCTCTCAACTTATCTTCTATCGGTGCTACTCTTACCCATTCCCGAATACACTCATTCTTAATCTTGTCTTGTCTAGTCTTACCACACATCCACCTTAACATCCTCATCTCAGCCACACTCATCTTATCTACATGTTGTTTCTTGGTTGCCCAACACTCCGTCCCATACAACATAGCTGGTCTAATAGCCGTTCTATAAAACTTACTTTTTAGTCTAGTGGGTATTCGTTTATCGCACAATACCCCAGACGCACTTCTCCACTTACACCATCCCGCCTTAATCCTATGGGCCACATCTTCATCACTCTCTCCCACTGTTGTGATAATCGACCCTAAATAACGAAAATGTTCACTCTTAGGCAGTTCTTGGTTCTCAATCTTCACTTCTCCTCTGTTTTCATTAATACTGTTACTAAATTCACACTCCATATACTCTATTTTGGTTCTGCTTATCCGGAATCCTTTAGATTCAAGAGTTTTTCTCCAAATCTCCAACTTTGTGTTAACTCCTTCTTTAGTCTCATCCACTAATACAATATCGTCTGCAAAAAGCATACACCATGGCACGTCATCATGAATATTTATCGTCAACTCGTCCATAACTAAGGCAAAAAGATAAGGACTTAAGGTAGATCCTTGGTGTAACCCTACAGTGATAGGAAATTCATTTGTCTCTCCAGCTGGCAATCTAATAGTGGTCACCACCCCTTCATACATGTCTCTAATCACGTCAATGTAGCCTTTTGTCACCCCTTTCTTCTCTAACACCCACCATATTATATCTCGGGGCACTCTGTCATATGCTTTCTCAAGGTCGATAAACACCATATGAATGTCTCTTTTCTTTTCTTTATACTTTTCTATTACTCTTCTCAAAAGATAGATCGCTTCCATTGTTGACCTACCAGGCATAAATCCAAATTGATTCTCTGACACCTCTGTTATGTCTCGCAATTGGCGTTCCATCACCCTCTCCCACACTTTCATTATATGACACATTAGCTTGATTCCTCTATAGTTGTTACAATTCTGAACATCACCTTTATTCTTATAGATTGGCACTAAAATACTTTTCTTCCACTCATCTGGTATGTTCCTAGTCAACAAAATTTTGCTAAACAACCTAGTCAACCAAGCAACTCCCTTTTTACCCAAACACTTCCAAGCTTCAATAGGGATATCATCGGGTCCTAAAGCCTTATTTGATTTCATCTTCTTAAGTGCAATCTCTACTTCAAAGTTCCTAATCCTGCGACAGAACCTATAGTCTTGGTTTATCATATTACTGGCTATTTCTTCCCCTATTGTCGTACTTTCATGTTCCTCATTTAACAGTTTCTCAAAATAATTCTTCCATCTTTCCTTAATCTCATCATCCTTCACCAATACCTTAGAATCCTCACTCTTGATGCACTTTACTTGATTAAAATCTCTTGTTTTCCTCTCCCGTATCTTAGCAAGTTTGTATACTCTCTTCTCTCCCTCCTTACTATCTAGTCTAGTGTATAGGTCATCATAAGCTTTCAACTTTGCCAATCTATAGCTTTTAAGGTTTTTCTCAGTTCTATCATTCTGCCACTTTTTAAACCACTCTTTTTTTGCCTTAACTACCGCTTGAACCTCTTCCCTCCACTACCAAGTTTCCCTAGAGCTGGGTCCCGTTCCTTTCGACTCTCCAAGCACTTCCCTTGAGATTTTCCTCATACAATTGGCCATCGAATTCTACATAGTGTTAGCATCACCTTCTAAGTCCCAAGTACCTTCCTTATCCATTCGATTCTTAAATATTTTTAATTTATCTCCTTTTAGGTCCTACCATCTTGTCCTACGACGCCCACCATCCTTCTTAGCTTGGTATTGCCCTCTAAAACATAAATCTAGTACCAAAATCCTATGTTGAGAGACCAGACTCTCTCCAGGAATCACCTTACAATCATTGCATTTTAGGCAGTCCACTTTTCTCACTAAGAAGTAATCTATTTGGCTCTTAACTAATCCATTCTTAAAGGTTATCAAATGCTCCTCCCTCTTTTTATACATAGTATTGGCCACCACCAGGTCAGAAGCCAACGCAAAATCTAAGATTCTCTCTCCAGTCTCATTTTTGTCACCAAAACCGTATCCACCATGCACCCTTTCATAACCTAATTTATCTATGCCCACATGGCCATTAAAATCTCCACCTAAACTAGGTTCTCTCCTACGGGTATCTCCTGTAAGATCTTATCCATTTGCTCCCAAAAATCTCTTTTAGTCTGATCATCTAACCCTACTTGAGGGGCATAAGCGCTAATAATGTTCAGTATATTCCCTCCAATAACTAGTTTAACTAGCATAATCCTATCTCCTTTCCTAGTGACCGCAACCACACTTTCCACAAGACCCTTGGCAATTATGATTCCTACCCCATTCCTGCGTCTATCCTTACCACTATAATAAAGTTTAAAACCAGTATCCTCAATTTTCCTAGCTTTCTCTCCCGTCCACTTTGTTTCTTGTATGCAAGCTATACTAACTCTCCTCCTAATCATAACATCTACCAATTCCATTGTCCTACCAGTTAAGGTTCCTATATTCCAAGTGGCTACCCTAAACCTATAGTTTTGGACTAGCTTCTTTTTCCGCGCTCGTCCAGAAAAACGCGGAAACCTTTGCCCATTTTTCACCGCACCTAGGCGTCGATGCGGCGCCCCTTGCTCACTTTTCGAAACACCCGGAGGCAGGCGCAACGCGTCACTTGAGGGGAACGAGTTAGCATTTAAACGATTCAAAGTAGGATTCATTCTCATAAGGGATCCGAGCGGCTTTTTTACGTGTTGGCAGTCGGCTACCTAACACACAACCATCCTCCTTAACCCGGGCTTGGGACCGGCGAAGTTGTTAACAACCCCGGCGGAGTTACCAAACCAAGACACAAATAAAAAAAAAAAAAGTTAGTACAAAAACATAGCACAAAAATAAAAAAATATAAAAAATAAAAAAACCTTTCCACTAATCCAAATAGAAATATATATATATTAATATAACTAGTAGTGTAGTGTAGGTGTATAAACAAATAAACAGGAAAAAAAAAAAAAAAATCGTAAACATTAGCACAGCAACTAAACAGAGCATAGTAGCTTCAGGTTGACCAAAAACAGAGCATAAGCAGAAGCGAAACAGAGCATAAGCATAAACACAAGTTATAACTTGCAACTCAGGGACAAATCTTCTTTGAAGAAGCTTGAAGATCGAAGTGAACTCCATAGCCCAAAGAAGCTTAGATCTTGCAGGTTTTCTGCGCGAAGTTTCATCCGTATTGGCGACAACCAATGTGTATCGGACTGTATCGCCGTATTTATCGGATTCAGGCCGCCACGTACTGGGATTCGGACGTTACGGCTGCGAATTTCATTCTCACCGCTATATCGGTCTATATCTGAATCGGTGCTTCGATTTTCCGGTACGAATCGGCCGGTATTTAGAACTATGGCTAGACCTCACTTTGGGAGTTGTCTTCCAAATTCCATTGTACCAAAAAGAAGTTAATTTAAAAAAAAAAAATAGCTTATAAAACATAAGAAGTAATTTTCTTCAGCCTCCCTGCCCTCCTTAATGTTGTGCATGCATTTTTAAGGATTAAACTAAACATTGGTTTTCACAGCTTTATCAGTACTGTACTTAAAAAATGGATTCCTGTTGCCTTTTTTGTATTTGAAGACCACTACAAATGGGAAGTTATTTCATGTTCTCTTTCTCAATGTTTACATGCTGCTTCTTGAAAATAGGTGATGGACTTGGAGAAGGATATGGAATGCTTGGTCAGGCTGGTAGTGGCAAGTTGCGCGTATCTGTTGCTCAGAGCAAACTTGCTGCAAAAGTTGCTAAGAAGTAGGTTTTCTTTTGCACCTCTTTATTCCTTACTGTTCTAGCCAAATTGTAAATTCTTGTAGCCTAAAGTTTATAAGCATTTTTTTCATCCTATTTAAGTTGGATAAATGTGAATCTTATTTATTGAGTCATTTTTATACTCAATGTCTTCCCTTCCTATAAGATCTCATGGAGTTTGTACTGTTTTCAGGTTCAAGGAGAAGTATTCTGGAAGCAGTGGTGTTACCTCAGGACTTACTTCAAGTTTGGCCTTTACACCTGTGCAGGTTTATTCCACTTCTTACCTTTCTGAACAATCTCTGTTGTTGAATTTCATTCAAGTTTTGTTCTAGTGATACTGACATTGTTAACCATGGTCTGGAAGAAAAATTGCTGATTAGTGTATAGTAAATTTTAAGGCATGATGCATGATTCTATATTATTTGGCCAGACAAGATATTAGCAAACATTTCATGTCTATACGATTACTCTGTTACCCTGAAAATATAGAACGTTGTAATGTCTTTTACTTGAGATAGATTATGAATTAGGTGATTGGAGTTCTTTTTTCTTTACTTTTCCCTCCCCTTTTTCAGACTTCAAAACTAAATCAATTTGAAATGAAACTTATGTACTTTTTTCAAAACTCAAGTTTTTTATAACTAGGACTGTTCTTTTACCGTATTGATTTCTAAAGGTTAACAGTTCCTGGGGCAACATGTCACCTAACGATTTGCAAATACAAGCAATGAATTAAGTTCGCTGATTTCACCATATATTTTTTTTCTACATTACTAGACTCCTCTATCTATGCTTTTTGATAAAAAAGCATTCCGAGTATCCGTACTTTTCAGGGGAAAAAAAGAGTTCCATTTACAACAAGTTAAAAAGAAGGGGGAAATAGGAGTGTTATACACATTATTATGTCAAGTTGGGGGATGTGGAAGCATGATATTTCATTATGTAGTGAAGGCAGCTATGAGAATAATTATTGTAACAAAGCTAACCTTTTGTTGGTGGGATTTAAATCTGTGTGGTGTCATGAGTTCTTAAAATTGTTGTATATATGTTAATATATAAATATATCCATATATAATTATAGTTGGTTAATATTTTCATTTGGTGATTCGGAGTGATGTTTTCTTTTTTGCAGGGGATTGAGCTGTCAAATCCACAGGCACATGCTAATCAGCTTGGCAGTGGAACTCAAAGCACCTACTTTTCAGAAATAGGGACATTTTCAAAGATCAAGAGGACCTGAGTCACTCCATCATATATTCTATATGTTGCCCACTCCTAGCTGGTCTAAATACATTGGAAGTGAGGCTTTTTGAGGAAAATCTGAAAAGTTTCAATGAATATAATTAGGGATATACTTTGTTATAATGAAATTAATAATGCTGTACTATTTTCTTTTGACTGATTACTGCCCTTGCTTGACCCTAGTACATGCTTTGTATTATCCTCTCTCTAGCTCTCTCTGAGTTGCTTAATGAATACATAATCTGTCTTTACATACATTTCCAATAATGGCTAGAAGAGTTTGAAGCTGTGTAGTTTTGCTGTACCTGCTGGCACATGTTAACTAACGAACCAATGGGAAATTCGAAGGAGAGATAGTTGTCCATCTTCTTTGTATGACATTTTGAAACCGGTCTATAGCTTGTTCCACCTCGTCTGATCTGTATTTATAGTGCAAGAAGTCCGACCTGTGTTTATAGCACAAGAAATTCATTTACCTATTCTTCCTTTAGGCAAGGAAAGGAACCTAATGTTATTGCCCCATTACACGTCCTAATCTATTAGAAGACAGAACTGCTTAACCTAACAAATCACGTTTTCCCCATGTGCACGCGCTGCACCGCACTCCACCCCTTCTTTGGATGCCCTTTTGTTGGGGTGAGGGGTGGGCGTGGGTCAGTTGTGATTACGGAACTTTCAATCTGTCATTCGTCTATTAGATTGACGGATTGGAGAAAATTAATCCGTATCCGTTTGTCACTTTAGCGATTTAAAATTTTATAAATTTTTAACATAATTTAATTTGTGCACTTCTCAATTTTTTTTTTTTTTTTTTACAGTCAATGACTTAAAAAAGTATTACAATTACTGCATGTCTTATTTAAAGAAAGAAAGTTTAAAACTTTAGAATATTACAGTCATTAAATATTTTATCCACATATTACAATCACAGCAAGTCTCATCCACATTCATCTAAAGAAAAAAAGTTTAAAAGTTTAAAATATTACAATCACTAAATGCTTTATTTACATATTACAATCACAACATATCTCATCTATATAAAGTATTACAATTTGTGGTTCTTAAAATATAAAAACAATTCAAATCACCAAAACTATGAACAGAACATTAATAGAGATTCTATATCTCTGTATTGTTACATTTACATCTGTTTTTGAAAATGAAAATAAAAATCAACTATCAACTATCAACTATCATATATCATATTTTTTATTTATTATTTTTAGAGTTAGATTTAAAAATAAAAAAATATAGATAAATAATACATTTATTTTTTTCAATTCAAAAAATATATTTAAGTTGAAAACTCTTTTTCAACAGAATATTTAAATTCATTTTTAATTGAAAACACAAATAAAATATCTAAACAAATTGAAAACACAAAGTCTTACAAATTACTAAGGGTGCTCGTGGTTCGATGCGGCCAAAAGAGCTTCAAATTTGCCATTCGTCCAAAACTAAACGGATTAGAAAAAATCAATTCACAATCGTTCGCTCGTCATCACGCATTCATTCAAAATAAGTCAGATCAATTCGGTTCAATCGATTTAAGTGGATCGATATATTTGCTGCTCACCCCTAATTGGGGTGTATTATAAATCTCACTTTCTAAATTGTTGTGACTCCTCTCCTGCCTTTAGTGCATATTTGGAGAAATCTTTGCCACTAACCAAATTCAGAGCAAAAGATGGGAGGAGTATGCTTAACCTCGTCCATTAACTCAGTTTGTTTTCTCATAACTTTCTTGTGAATAATCAGCACTTGCATCGTTAGAAATCTGCACATCTTTTGAACTGCCAACTAGGGATGGCAATTTAAACCCGGTCCGACGGGGACCCGACCCCCCATCCCCAATAAGAATGGTTTTTTCCCGAAAAATACCCCCGACGGGTTGGGGATGATATTCAAAAATAAATCCCCGGTGACATTCGGACCGGGGACGGTGATACATATTTCATCCCCGGTCCCGGCCCCACCGCCCACCCCGGTTTGCCCCGATTAAATATTATATATATATGGTATTCAACAACAGCCTTATCTCTTTAAATATTATATATATATATATATATGTTTAGGATGGTGGTCTGAGAGACAGAGACGCAGTCGGCTTACACTGGTCTCTTACACTCTCTCTTTTTCTTCTCTTCTTTCACTCTCTCTTCTCTCCACACAGACGCAGTCGGCTCCTCCAAGCCACTACCGCCTCATTCTCCAGGCCACTGCCGCCTCCTCCTCCTCCGTCGCCTCTCGCAGCCTTCTCCCGTCGCCTCTCGCGGCCTCGTCCTCCGTCGACTCCTCCTCCGCCAGGCCTCGTTCTCCGTCGGCTCCTCCTCCTCCGTCGTCGCGTTTCGCCTCCTCCTCCCTCTGCCACGGCAGATCGGAGAAGATCTTGACCGCCAGATCTATCTCTATATATATATATTTTGTTGATGAAAATGATGTTGATGATCGATGATGTTGTTGATGATGATTTGTTATTGAGAGAGAAACCTAAACAGAGAGAGAGAGAGAGATAGAGTTACGAGGCTTTTCTGGGGTCGGGGAAACCCGATCCCCGTTGCGGGCGGGGCCGAGGGAGGGGGTGAGGGGTTTCTCGCCGGGGATTGGGAAGTTTGTAGCTTTAGGGATCGGGGACGGGGAAAGTAATCCCCGGCCCCGCCCCGCCTTGTTGCCATTCCTACTGCCAACCTACATTTTTGTACTTTCTCCACTTTCTCGAATGACCTTTTGGTTACAATAGTTACCATTCTTTTTGTAACTGACATTGATTGTGAATGACCTCTCGACCTGGATTGATTTTGCCTCTGGTTTGTCCTATCTTTCACATGGCCATCATTGATGTAACTAGGGATATAATCGGTTTAGTAGGGTTGATATTTAAGTAAATATTTTCACCCAATTAATAATGTGGATTTTATTAGTTTGAATACTGACCCAGGCTGCTTCCAATTGAAAAAGTTCGATTGAGTGTGATTTAACCGATCTATAATCAAATGATTTAGTTATATTTTCTTTAAAAAATGAACAACCAATATAATTTTAAAATTTGATTGTTTATTTTTTAAAAATAAACATGATGAAATTATACGATCATGATTATCAGATTAATTTTTTTAATTAATCTAGACACATGGATCAATGAAATAATCAATCAAATTATTGAAGTAAGGCCATGACAACCACAGACCCTAACAAAACTATCAAATCCACTATGTGGTAAATAAATTCCGAAGACAACTCATTCTCAATTGATGAGTTAACTAATTAACTAACGGTTACTTTGCATTAGTCACTTATTATTAGGTATTTTATAAAGTAAAAGTACATCCAAATATATATATATATATATAATATTTATTTATTTTAAATAGCCATGTTTTTAAACATGTATTCCAACAAAACTTTTTATTTTAACAAGTCATTTTAAAATGTTCTTTTTAATTTACATTCTTCAATGAGAAAGGAAAAGGATGCCAGAGAAAGAAAGAAAAAAGACATTTTTCTGTAAAATATTTTTATTTATTTATAAATATTTCATTATTGTTAAATGACTCTCCAAATATAATTAGATGTAAAGGAGAGTAGATAAATCTAAAATTTTCATTTCACTAGTGACGTGAAACAGAAATTCTTTACATTCATTTTGTTGCCCTTTTTTTAAAGGCACAGTTAGGTGTATACCTTATTTAGTGAATTTATTATTTAATAAGTCTTATAATAATTAATGATATTTTTTATTATATATTATTAAAAGCGATATTAATTGTTAATTTTCAGTGACAATTTAAAAATTTTGTCTCATAAAATGTCACTAATTATAAGTTTTAGTGACAGTTTAAAAAAATCGTTACAAAACAAGGTCACTAATTTTCAACTTTTAGCGATAGTTTAAAAAATTCGTCACAGAAAATGTACCTAATTGTAAGTTTTAGCGACAATTTATTATAACTGTGACAAAAAAAGTCACTAATTGTCAATTTTTAACGACATATATAAAAAATCATCACAAAATATTATTTTTAGTGACGATTATACGAGAACTTATTTTCAATAAGATTTGATAGAAATCAAATCTAACCATTAAAATTTAGGACCGTGCTAGAGAGCTCGAATTCAGCCCCCCCGAATCCGCCTAATTGACGAAACGACGTCGTTTGATTTTTTTTTTTTTTTTTTTTTTTCCAATCAGAAAATCAGAAGAAGATGAAGAAAGAAGAAGAAAGCAGAAGAAAAAAAGAAGAGAAGAAGAAAGAAGAAGAGAAGAAGGCAGAGCTGGGACGACGATCGGTGAGCTAGGACGACGATGATCGGACCGGCGACGATGTGTGACTAGACGACGACTCAATGGCCAGTGCGGAATGGAGGGGACGGAATGGAGAGGGCTCTCTGTCTCTCTGTTTCCCTCTCTCCTCTCCTCTCTCTTTCTCCCTCTTTCTCTTCTCCTCTCTTCCTTCTCCCTCTTTCTCTTCTCCATCTGTCTTTCGACGGATTCAAGGGAGAGAGGAATTAGGAAGACAAATCATTTTCCTAAAATTTATTGATAATTTATTTTATTTTATTTTATTTTTTTGTATGTGTAATAATTATCTTCTAGTCAAAATATACGGTGATAGCACGAGATTTTTATTTCTAAAACCTACCCAGCCTACCCACATGAATGAACCATTTTTTCCACATTGACATCTCCAAATTGGATGCCAAAGTAGAGTTCATATTGGTGGATTATGTCCCTTTGTACAGCGCACTTATTACTTTGGTTGACCAAGAAGTAACGACTCGTGCCTCCATCAAATTCGTATCATCTGACATTATACCCTCTAGGCCATGACAAATAGACTTGTTTTGGCAAGTTAACAAAAAGTAAGTTTTGTTTGGCATAAATTAAAAGATACAAAAAAAAATTAAAAAATTACTATTTTATTTAAGGTACATCATTTTATTTAAGTCATCTTATCTCTCTATCACATTACTTCAAACCCAGTCCATACCTAACTCATTTTTTATAAAAAATCAAAAAATATATTTATTTAGGACATCCCAAACCACCCCTTAATTTTTTATTTTCTTTAACAAAAAATATAATTTTTTTTTACCCAAGTCATTACCTAAAAAGTTAGTTTTTTTAGCTAAAAAAGTCAAAAGTTAACTTTTTACCAATTTTTCAAAACACCGCATAGTATTTAATGTTTGAAGTGTGGGTTTGATTTTTTATCTATATATACGACTTATAGCTACATGATTCAGTGATCATGTTATATAGTATACGTAAGATTAACCTCCTAGGATTTCGACTTCGTTACGGTCTGGTTGGCTACATATTTTGTACAAGCCAATTACAATTCGACGCGTGGCAGAATAAAGGTAATACAGGAAGATTATTCAAAGTTTTCGATCCTAATCGTACACGTGGCAGTTAGTATTGGTTATTGCGAGATCTGAGTAGTAGTGGATCAACAAAGAGATGCAAGGTGATGTGGCTTCAACGGTTACTCACAGTTAAATTCAAATTTAAGAGGGAAGCCTAACTGCAAGTGATGGCATAGTGGAGCTAATTATAAGGCAACATGATCAGCGATCATGGAGGAGTAGTTCGACGGTTGAAAATGCAGTTCGATGATCATCCTTGAGAAGTATAAATAGCAGAGAAGGCTTAGAAAAAACCCCAGACTCAGATCCAAAAAACCAGTCTTATTCTATTTATTTTCCTTTCCAGTTTTACATTTCCAGTCTTATATTTTCTGTTCTTTACATTCCTGTACTTTAAATTCCTGCACTGCACTTCGTTCATAGGAGTAGTTTCAAGTAGTATATAGTTGCTGCAAACCTCTGCGGGGCTGAGTTTGGATCATTGTAAGTTTTTCATTTTAATGAAATGCTTCAATTGTTCTTCATTTAATTGTTATCTTGCTTAATTCTCCTAAATCAAGCCACCAGTAAAAGTCCTCTTCATTGAGGTTGAAAGAACTAAAACACAATCGTCTGATAATTGGTTGGCAATTAATTTTCAGTAAGGACTGATTGATCCTTGCTGGTATGCTCGCAATTACAAAAATAACCTTCGAAAGTCAAAAAGCCAACATATATTTTTGGCACGCCCGGTAGGACAAATTGAAATGGCTAGACGTAGGAGACAATGAGAAAATGAACGCTTGAAAGAGGGCGTGGAATAAGAGGTAGAGATATCTAATCTAGAGGATAATGTGATAACACATCCTGTGGAAACTCCCATTTTATCAGAACCTATGGTCAAACAGACCAGCACTTCAGAACAAGTACCACATGTTCATAATATTGGACAAGACCAAAGAATTGGACCATCCACTGTTCCATTTATTCAGCCAATAAATCCATAGGGTGGCCTAGTAGATGCCATGGGACAACAGTTAATGAACATGATGGAAAGGTAGGCAACATCCTTTTTGGATCGAATGAATAACCACCAACCAACAAATACAAGACACATGGAGGAAGTTTCAAATGTCCCTTAGCAAAGATTGGCTAGAGATAAACAGCCTATGCAAGTTAATGGACATTCTAATGGTCAAATTAGTAATCAAAACAATGAAAGACCATCACTTCACTCTTGGTACGAACCTGTTTCGAGGCCTATAGCAGGTCAAAATGCCTCAGTGCTTAACAGTGAAGCCATGCAAATTAGTGGATTTGGCCCAGTATAAGAAAATAACATAAGAATGGCTCTAAATCCAATGTTCGAAGTCATACCTGGCATGAGGGGGTTCATTAATCCTTTATTTGAATTTATACCCGGGGGGTTGGAAGGTTTTCTTACAAGTGGAAGAGACACAACACCAGTTCCAGCACCTTTTGCAGGTCCTTTCGCAGGACAGGCTCAAAGGGGTTACCCACACCTCCAACAGCAACCTGCACCTCAGGGACAACCAGTCCCAAATATATCACTTTATGGACTAAGAGGACCACATGCATAAGTTTGCCCACCAAATCCTGTGTTTGTTCCTCCAGTACTGGTTCAGCAGACACAAAATATGGTCTCTAGGGACCAAATCGCTGATATTGTTAGAGAGATGTGTTGACTGATGGCTCGGGGGGTCCAGACTCCTGTCTACAGGAAACCATACTCAGAATGAGTAGACAGGGTACATGAATACCCAAGAGGTTTCAGGATACCAGATTTTGCCCTTTTTTATGGGAATGGAAACCAATCAACAGTGGAGCACATTGCTAGGTTTGCTGCTCAATACGGTGAATTTACTAATATGACTATATGAAGTTAAGGTTATTCCCAAATTTCCTAATTGAGGGAGCATTTGTATGGTATATTAACCTTACACTTGGCTTTATCCAAACTTGGCAACAAATGGAAGAGGCATTTCATGCCCAATTCTTCTAATCGGAGTAGAGGTTTCCATGGCAGAATTAGCAAGATTGAGTCAAAGGCCTGATGAGAAGGCTACTCAGTTTATTGCCAGATTTAAAAGGGTTTGAAATAAATGTAGAGTCATCCTGCCAGAGCCAGAATTCATGAGATTGACTTAAAATGGCTTAGAGTTTAGGCTTCGAAAGAAGTTTGATTCAACTGAATTCAGAGACTTAGTGGAACTCACATATAAGGTGTCTAGGTACGAAGCATTACTAGAGAAGGAACAAGATCGAAATAATGCATCGTACAAGACATATTATAGAGATCCTAATTATAAGATCAATGCAGCAGAGATTGTGGGGAAAGAACCTGTGATCTGTGAAGCATTAATTCATAAGGATATAACAATTGACCAACAGTTTAAAAAGAAAGACCTTCATAGGAAATACTCTTTCGATTTAACTAAGACAGATGACATTTTTGATCATTTGCTTGCAGCCAACTTCCTTAAGTTACCAAAAGGAGTCAAAATTCCATCTCCAGATGAACTTAAAGGAAAAATATATTGTAAATGGCATAATTCTTGGTCTCACTTGACTAAAAATTGTATTGTTTTTTGAAACAGGATCCAAGAACAAATTCGGAAAGGAAGTCTAAAATTCCCAGCTAAAGCGGAAAAGGCCATGGGGATCGACAGTAATCCATTTCCAGAAGTTGAAGAAAGTGCAGCTAATGTTGTTGTAACAGACTTCCAGAATTTATCTCCGCAGGAATTGGAAGAGGTCAATGTGCAAATGCATGTTGTCAGCCAGGCTACTGTTAAGAAAGACACTAGAAGTCTGCCAGTTGTTGGACAAGGCTCTACAAGTCAAGGAAAAGACTCTGATAAAGAAACACCGGATGATGATTCCTTGGAGGCAGTAATTATCCAAAGAATATGTCCCAGGTGTAGGTTGAGCTATAAGTGGCTGAAAAGACTCTCGATTGATGGGAAGCAATACTACAGGGATGTGCAGAGACGTCCTAAACCAACCAGTGCTCATAACAAAAGGCCATACCCAACTAGTGTTAGGCAATAGCCATTAATGGTTGACCCAACAGCTGATAGAATGCATTCTAAAGGCAAGAGGCCTTTATATGAGTCCAGGCTACCTAATTATTACAGAATGGAGAGCAGTCATTCTGAAAGGAGGTTGGAGAAGGGCTCAGTTTATGGGATCAAAGCTAGAGATTGGCCCCCTAGATCAGCATCACGCAGGACAGAAAGTGGCTACCTTCATCAAAGGTCTGAGTTAGGCCCAAAACATGAAGTCAGGGCCAAGTAGTGGCCTTCACAGCCAGCTTCGAAGATGGCTTCGAAGGAGGAAAGAAACAGTTCAATAACTGAGTCAGTAAACTCGTGGGTACCTGGAGTTCTAGATTAGTTTGTGATGCAGAACAAACCTAGGGAAGTGTCCACCCAGAGAGATGTTGTTGAAAATCAAGGTAGGATGGTCAAACCTCCTTTGGTGGCTCCAAACAATTGGGTATTGCTTAAACACCCAAAAACAAAGGAACCAGATATGGTCCTCGTAATTTCTAGATCACAAAGAAGGAAGATTCAGCGTAGGTACACTCAGTATCAAAAAGACCTAAAAGAATGTGGAGAAAGCTCCTCATTGGTCCAGATAGAAGGAAAGAAGAATTCAAAGTCAGACCATACTCCAAAACCAACTCTACAAGACAAAATGGGTTGTAGCAGAAAATAATTGGCCAAAGTTCACTCTGAACTAAAAGTCAGAGAGAAGTCCAGTCTAGTAGGATTGGAGAAGGCTTTGATGGAGAGTGATAGCGAGACAGAAGAAGAAGTTGGTTTAGGCTAAAAGAAAGAAATGGTTGAGGAAGAAATGTTCAAAGCTTTCATGGCTGAACAGACGTTTTTGGTTGAAAAGCCAGTCAAAAAAGACCATTCGAAGGAGTCTGTTAGTAATGAAGTGCCAGAATGCAGCATGGAGAATGTTTAAAATGGCGAACAAGGTGGCCAAGAGGAGAAAGCAGTACCTGACCATCCAATTTGGCTCAGTGTCAGTGAATATGGTACACATATTACCGCATGAATTCCAAGCTGGAGATAAGAACCAGGAGGGTCAAGAAATGGACCAAATTCTAGTCTCTAGTGAAGACTCACAAGTGAGTATGGTGCAAGATGAATCCGAAATGGCTACCCCAATGGAAACTGAATACGAGAGTGAAGAAGAGGTGAGTATCAACCTCTCATATCCTTTTGAGTATCCCTCGAACTCTATGACACAGCATGTCAAACCCTTGTATATCAAGGCCTTTTTCGATGTGATACAATTGAACCGAGTCTTGGTGGATAATGGGGCAGTGGTTAACTTACTATCGAAATCTTCTTTGAAGAAACTAGGGAAAAGGAACCCTAGGTTAATCCCAACCAGCACAACCATTGCTGGCTTCGCTGGAGACAAACAGGTGGCTCAGGAAATTCTGTCCATTAACCTGAGTGTAGAAACCAGGGACTGCATGATGGCATTCTTCGTTATCGACAGCAATGCTAAGTACAATGCTTTACTTGGTAGAGATTGGATCCACACTAACAAATGTGTGCCTTTCTCTTTGCATCAGAAAATAATGATGGCCTTGGGCAATGGAGAGACAGAGGAAATTGATGCAGATCCTCAACCTTTCATAGCCTGTGCAGACTTCGCAGAGGCTAAATTGTATATTGAGGGAGTGACACCTCTCAGTATATTGAGGAAACCTGATGGCTCAGTCGAAGTGACGGCTGATGAGGAATTGACACACTTGAAGCACTTAGTCTAGAAGAGTGCTGATGAAGAGGTTGTCGTTAAAGATGACACTGATGCCTGGTTGTAGGCAAAGAGATGAAGCGCTAGAAGCCAAGTCTTTGGCTTTAATTAAGTTCTCAACATTGGATGTAAAATCAATAGTCTAGAAAGTGCAGGAGTAAGAGAAAGAAGCCATGATAATTGGCTATAAGCAGGAGCAGCAACAGGTCAGAGTTTTGGCCCTTGATAAATACTGTGCATTGGATATTAAAACAAAAGTCCAGGAGATACAGGAAGAAGAAGCCTTGTGGACAGACTTTGTCTATGAGGAGGAAGGTAAAGATGTTGAATTAAAGAACCTGGGAGCAGAACAAAGCAAGAAGATTGCTTCGAAGCCAGAAGGAATTAAAGAAGAAGCTTCAGTAAGTTCTCAGACAAAAGACCCCTTAGAAGAAGTAAATTTAGGGGAAGGTTCTATACAACAGCCCACCTATATAAGTGCTTGGTTGAATGTTCTTGACAGAGACCAATTGTTGGTTGTTCTGAAGAGATATAAAGATTGTTTTGCATGGTCTTATAATGAACTACCAGGATTGGATAGATCATTAGTAGAACATAGGCTCCCTATGAGGCTTAACTTCAAGCCATACAAGCAAAAACCAAGAAGAATAAGTCCAAAAGTGATTCAGAAAGTTAAAGAGGAAATTCTTAGACTACTCAAGGCAAGCTTTATTAGGACAGCCAGGTATATTGAATGGTTGTCCAATATTGTGCCTGTAGTTAAGAAGAATAGTAAAATGAGGGTATGCATTGATTTCAGAAATTTAAATCTAGCAACTCCAAAAGATGAGTTGCCTATGCCTATAGTGGATTTGTTGGTAGACAGTTCAGCAGGGCATCAAGTTTTATCAATGATGGATGGGCACTCTGGTTATAACCAAATCTGCATTGCAGAGGAGGATGTCCACAAGACAACATTCAGATGTCCTGGGAATATTGACACCTTCGAATGGGTTAAAATGCCATTTGGCCTGAAGAATGCTGGGGCTACATATCAGAGGGTCATGAGCACTATCTTTCATGACCTCATTGGAGGGTATTTAGAGTGTTATATTGATGACATTGTAGTTAAATCCCAATCCATGGAGAGCTTTTGAAAGAAAGAGAAAGTTCAAGTTGAAACTCAATCCTCTTAAATGTGCTTTTGGCGTATCATCTGGAAACTTCTTGGGCTATGTAGTACACAAGAAAGGAATACAGATTGACCAGAATAAAGCCAAGGCTATCATTGAAGCCAGACCTCCATCAAGTAAGAAAGAATTACAAAAGTTCCTTGGACAGGTTAATTTTCTTCGAAGATTCATTTCTAACACTGCAGGGAAAACTAAAGTATTTTCTTCGTTGTTAAGGCTAAAAGATGAAGAGGAATTTGTGTGGATAGCAGAGCATCAAATTGCTTTCGAAGGAATCAAAGCTTACTTGGCCAACCCTCCAGTGCTGATGCCACCAAAGGGTGAGAAGCCCTTGAAGTTATACATAGCTGCAGCAGAGGATTCATTGGAAGCTTTCTTAGCCCAAGACAATGAAGAAGGCAAGGTGCAAGCTGTTGTAGACGTCCCCGAACGCATCCCGGGGGAAAGGGAGCGCGAGTCCCCCCCGTTCTGGTTCGATATTGGGTCACTATAGTTTGAAGGACTCAAATGTCACGGTTCTTAATCTTGAACCAAAGAGTCCAAATCCGGTAAATCGTTTTGAGAAAAAACAGATTTTTGAAAGAAGTGCCAAACATGGACTGCTTTGCCAGATAACAGAGTCGCCACCTAAATATTTTAAAATGGGAAATTTAGGAAACCCTAACTCGGTGCCAAAAGCCACGTGTCCGTCATCACCAAAGTTGGCTCGGGAACTTGGGTACGATTGGGGAAGGTCACATCGTGAGTACAGATTCGCTCGCGATCAAAGACCGGCCTCTACTAACCATGATATCTGTTTTTGAAAACTTTGTGCGTTCTTATTCCGGTTATTTGCCTAGGTTACTATGTGATGCGCACAGCATATAAGTATAGATTGAATCGACTGAATTGGAACAAAACATTTCATGCTTGTTTGTTTGAAAATGGTTTGATGGTGCTACCCGCAGGTAGGCTAAGACGCGGATTTGCCACCCTCAGGCGGGCTTAGAAAACATGATTTTGCCACTATCTAGTGGGCTTAAAGCAAACATTTGATGAATTGTCCAATCCAAGTAACTCAACCTTCACCCACAGGCATTCAAGGCAGTTATATCACATAAGCATTTAGCCTCATGGTAAGCATGCTTTTCATGGCAGTCACTCACACGCATGCAAGGATGCTAAAGCATAAAACTCACCGAGTGCTCCAAGCCAAAACAAAAACCGATTAGAAATCCATGCATGATCCTAGATGTGCTGAAATGCCTAATGCAACACATGCAAAAGTGCAACTATAGCGAGCTCGGCTATTCTAAACATGGCATGTGGAATGCAACTATCAAGTATTCAACTTGGATTTGAAATACAAATGCGGATTTGTATGATCGCCGAGAGCAGTGCGTGCAAAAGCAGATGAATGATGCAAACATCTTTGTCATCTTGTATGCTAATTGAAATATGCCCTATATCTAACCATCGTGGCGGGTAAATAAAGGGAAGAAAGACGTGGGGTTGGAAGACATACATCACTCACCCACACTTATTACAATTATGCCCTCGCGCAGAGGGTCGAATAAATATCTGATCAGAATAAAAGAATATCTGATTTCTAATTAATTAACAAATTAATTACAAAAAAAGTAAAGCGGCATGCAAGCGAGGACCGCCTTACTCTTGATGAGTGATGTATCTTTGAAATGCTTTGGTGCGAAATCCTTTGGGATGCCCCACGTAGCCTCTGTTTGCAATATTTCTCGAAATCGTGCGGACTCAAGACTTCTTGATTCTTGATTTTCTTTGCAGAGAAGCGGGGAAAAGGGCATAGCAATGTATTTCACAAATATATGCATGCCTCGATCCTCGTGCCAATCGCGCATCTCGATGCATGATGGCGAGGCCGAATTGCACAACTCAATATAGGATGAATGCATATGAATGCTACAACAAAACCGAACTCCATCATGGGCAATCCGGAGTGTCAGTGACTTGGGAATTGAGACCCGTTCCGTCACTCGAGTCTGAAAGCGTGCCTCGTTTCCGTGCAGACTAACTCCTATCCAGAACACGATGCAATATGCACGACATGCATGAATGCAACTAAAATGTGATCTAGCATGCACAATGCTATGAAAATGAGATGTCTCAAAATGCGTGCACACGGGCACGCGAACCGAGGCGGTGACACTAAAGCATAAAATGACATGAAATATGATATACGATGAGACTAAAGTGAGATGCCTCGAAATGCGTGCCCACGGGCACGCGAACCGAGGCGGTGACATATAGACATGAAATGGCATACAGGATGCAAATTGGACTTACACTAACATGAGAGGCCCTCGTACACTCACATAAGAGGTCGGATGAAAAGGAGATGCCTCGAAATCGTGCACTGCAGACGCATAAGCGAAAGCGATGACATATGGAATGAAATGGCACACAATGCAAATTGGACTTACACTAACATGAGAAGGCCTCAGCCACACTCATGTGAGAGGCCGTCGGATGAAAAAGAGATGCCTCGAAATGCGTGCACACGGACACGCAAATCGAGGCAATGGCATACACGATGCAGTGAGACTAAAATAGCATACAGGATGCAAAATGGACTTACACTAACATGAGAGGCCCTCAGCCACACTCACATAAGAAGCCGATGAATGAAAATGAAGTGCCTCGAAATCGTGCAGACGCAAACCGAGGCAATGGCATAAAGGTATGAAATGGCACTCCAAATACAGATTGGACTTATACTAATGTGAGAGAGCCTCAGCCACACTCACATAAGAAGCCGATGAATGAAAATGAAGTGCCTCGAAATGCGTGCACACGGGCACGCAAACCGAGGCAATGGCCCTAAGGCATGAAATGGCATGCAAATGAGACGTAGCATATGGCATATGGAAAATGCAAATTTCAGCAGCCAAAATGACGCAAAAACAGCCCCCGAATTATAGCAAAATTACACCCGATGCCCGAAATGCAATGTTATGCGCCCGAAATGGCCTACAGCTATGCCAAACATGTACAATATGGACATGACATGTAAAGATAGATGCTAGGCAGTCCCCAAACTAGCATTTTTCCAGTACAAAGCATGGCCAAACAATGATCACAAGTATGGAAAAAATAGCATGCAAAAATGGGGAAAAATAGGGGAATAATGAAACAAGTGGTATATTCAATGCTCAAACTGAAAAACACAGTTCTACAACATTAAAGAGGGGCCAAAAATATGCACATTTAAAAGAGATTACATCCCCAAATTCAGTATGTAGATATGCTCAATATAGCATGCAAGATGAAGCCAACAAAGGCTATAACATGAGGTATCAAAAGGATGCACCAAACAGCCTTGGACCCTTAACAAAACATGAAGAATGGGTCTTTTTAAGACACTTTCTAAGCCTGATGAAGGCTGAAAACAGAAGCCAAGAAAGCCTAACAAAGCATGCAATTTTACGGAATCAAAGATGGTATTACATGAAGTACCAAAAGCATGCACTAAATGGCCTAAAACCCTTAACAAAAAATTATGAGAAGGCCAAAACAAGGCTCTTTCCAGGCCTGATGAAGACTCAAAACAGAAGCCAAATAAGCTCAAAGGGGCATGCCAAATAGGAGTAGAACATGAATTCAAAGCAAGTGGCATGTAGAGCATGAAAACCAGGTTGAGTCCTTCTTCAATGTTGAAGAGGGGCTCAAAATAAGGATAATATTAGTTTATGAGATGCTCCAAATCAGATCACAAATAGGCCAAATAAATCATGCAATTTTACGGAAAATATGGAGGATTACAAATAAAGTGCATGATAGAGAGGCCAAACATGATTGAGACCTTCTTCAAAGTTGAAGAGGGGCTCAAAATAAACCCACTCACAGTTTATATCAGGCTCGAAAATGGATCACTCATAATCCAAACAAAGCATGCAAAATATTGGCATACAAGAGGATATTGAAGGAAGTGTAAGATAGAGGGCTCAAACAGGGTTGAGCCCTTAAACAAACATCAAGAATAGCTCAAAAGAGGATCACTTTCAGTATTGGTCTGAGCTCAAAACAGAGAGCAAGTAGGGTAAAGAATTGATGCAAAAATGTGCTCAAAAGGGGGAAATAGTGACTTACCCTTGAAGATCAAGCTTTTGTTGCTTCTTGGCTTCAATTTGTTGCTTCTTAGCCTCGGAAAAATCCTCCTTTGCTGCTGGAATGGAGGTGGTGATGGTGAAGCTTAGGGTTGATGAACAAGTGAGCTAGAGACTTTGAAGGTTTTTGGAGCTTTTGGAGAGGGAAATGGAGGCAATGGGAGATGAAGTCTGGAGAAGAAAGTTGCTAACCTTGGAGAAGATGATGGCCAGCCACTTAAATGGGCAAGAAAGGGGTGTAAAAGGAGAGGGAAATGCATCCAAGCTTTCTCTCCCAAAATATCCCAGGAGGGCAGGATATTTTAAGCGATTAGACATTGTAAAGGGTTCAAAAGCGGTGGCCGACAGTGGATTTCTTGAAGGTGGCCGGCCACCCCAACTGATCGACCAGCCACTCCCCTGGCCGGCCATGGCCAAAAAAAAAGTGAAGAATTGTGGCCGACCACCATGTTTTGGTGTCCTTCAGTGTGTAGAACAAGGTTCCAAGGTTGGAATTTGGCAACTTTGAAGCAGAGTCACAACATTGAACTTGAAGGAGGCTCAAAAATGAAAGTAACAATTCTTGGCCGACCAGTACTTTTAGGGTCCTCCCATGTGCCCTCATCACAAATATGTAGTCATTTCGAAGAAAATATCACTAGGGTGTTCAACATGCTTGGTGAGCAAAAGCAGGCCGAGGAGCGAAACTGGTTTTCTGGAACAATTGCTGGCCTCCCACCCTCCAGTGATCTTCCTGATGCTAAAACAGAGGTACCTGCCGAAATTGAACAAAAACCGATGCGAAATGAATGCTCGGGGCCCAAATCACGCAGTTCGGGGTCCCGAAAATAGGCTGCAGGCACTGAAAGTGGCATTCGGCCACGAAGTGGGTATCTGAGACCCCAGTGTTCCTCGGAATGATAAAACAGAGGTACCTGCCAAAAACCGGAGAAATCGGAGACGGTTGGGTGGTCCCGAACCGAGGCACACGGCTCAAAACTAGGCAAGACTCCGAAATGGGCAAAATGGCCTCTGACCACGAAATGTAACCTACGGCCACCGAGAGATAGCCCTCACGGGACCTCTCCTCCTCGGGAAAGAAAAGCAGAGAAAATCGAGTCTGGTTATGGCAACCGAGGCAAGGCCTGAAGGAGGTTGGAAGTCCGGAGGCGAGGCGCCTGGCGCGACTCTGAGACTTCTGAACGAGCACAATATGCAACATCACCGAGCGCTCAATCGGTGACGTCTGAGTCTTAAGGTCGGTCAAAAATGGGGTGTCTACAGCTGTTTATTACCTTAGTAGGTTTTTAAATTCTTATGAATGTAAATACTCATCTGTAGAAAAGCTGTGCCTTGTATTGTATTTTGCTGCAATGAAATTAAGATACTATCTTTTGCCTACAACTGTCTTGGTAATTGCAACCACGGATTTGTTTAAGTATTTGTTATCTAGACCTATGTTGAGGGGAGGAATTGGCAAATGGATACTAGCCTTATCGGAATTTCATTTAGAATATGTTCCCCAAAAGACAGTAAAATGACAAGTTTTAGCTAATTTTTTGACAGACCATCCATCTCAAACAGAAAGCCAAGAAATAATGGAACTTGGTATGGCTAGTGTTAAGCCATGGCAAAAGTGGTTCTATGGATCAAAAGCCAATGGCCTAATTGGAATTGGTATAGTGATTAAGTCACCACAATGAGTAGAAACCATACATGGTTTCAGAGTGGATGAAGTTACTTGTTCTAATAATCAAGCTGAATATGAAGCCTTAATAGTGGGACTGTAAATTCTTATTGGATTACAAGTTCATGCAGTTGACATATTTGGAGATTCTCAATTGGTGGTTAACCAAGTAAAAGGAATTTTCAAATGTCAAAGTATAAGCATGTTGCCATACTATGTTGTTGCATTACGTCTGCTTTCTCAATTTCAAACAGCAAATGTAACTCATGTTTCAAGATTCTTGAATAATAGAGCTAATAATGTGGCTTAGAAGACTTCGAATTTCAAGAGAAAAGAAATGCTCAAAGGGACATAAGCCAAACAACATATCAGAAATTAATACCACCCTTGAATAAAAGGAATGTGGTCTTGGAAGTCAACCATAATGACTTACAAGAACAAGATTGGAGGTATCCAATAATGCAGTACTTGGCTAGCCTATCTTCGAAGGCCAACAGGAAAATTAAATTGAAATCTATGCAATACATGATGTATGGTAATGCTCTTTACAAAAGAGGGGGAGATGGTTTATTGCTGGAATGTTTAGGCCCAAAAGAAGCATTAACGGCTATGGCTGAGGTTCATGAAGGCATCTGTGGTGCTCATCAGCCTTGGGTGAAAATGAGATGGTTGCTTCGAAGGCATTCCTACTATTGGCCAACTATCCTTAAAGACTGCATAGAATATGCAAAAGGTTGCCAGGCATGTCAAAAGCATGGCACAATAAAGCATGTGCCCATAACTGTCCTGTATGCAATAGTGAAGCTTTGGCCATTTAGAGGATGGGCCATGGATATGATGGGGAAAATACACCCACCTTCTTCGAAGCATCATTGTTTCATTTTAGTGGCCACTGATTACTTCACTAAGTGGGTCGAAGCTAAGCCATACAAGGCTGTAGACCAGACTGAGGTCATTAGATTCATTAAAGATTTAATTCATAGATTTGGTGTTCCACAGACTATAACTGTTGATAATGGACTGTATTTGATGGGAAGATGGTAAAGTCTTTTGTGACAGAGTTTGGAATTAGCCTTGTTAATTCCACCTCCTATTATGCACAAGCCAATGATCAAGCTGAATCATCCAATAAGTCCTTGAAAAAAGGAATACAAAAGGTTGTGGAAGACAATCCTAGGGATTGACATAACTTATTGTTAGATGTATTGTGGGCTTATAGAACTTCCCTAATGTCAAGCACAGGAGTCACTCCTTATGCCTTAGTAGATGGGCATGATGCAGTGTTACTTGTGGAAATTAATGTCAAGTCATTGAGGGTAAGATGCCAAGACCAGTTAGATCCTGAGCAATACCATCAGAGTATGTGCTTGGAATTAGAAAGTATAGATGAAGCTAGAATTCTGGCATTAAATAACATTCTTTTTCAAAAGAAGAAAGCAGCCAAAAACTATAATAAAAAAGTCAAATGCATTGACTTTGATGAAGGTGATTTGGTATGGAAGACAATACTCCCAATAGGGATTAAAAGCAATAATTTTGGCAAATGGTCACCTAATTGGGAAGGACCATATCAAATTCATAGAGTCTTGCCTTTTGGAGCATACCATTTGAGAAATTTGAATGGATACATACATCCCAAAAAGATTAATGGCAGATATTTGAAGCCTTATTTTCCAACCATTTGGGAAACACAAGGAATAAAATAAACACTAAGTCCAAGAACACGAGAATACTTAAATGATAAATAAGAATTTATTCTTCATAAAGAGTTGAATACATTTTGCCATAAATTGGCCCAGAAATCATTACAGTGTCTCAGTTGTTCTTTTATAATGGATGTTCTATTCTTAAATGATGAGAACAACTGAATGGCTGTGGTCATTTCCTACTTTCGGTCAGCTAGTCCTTGGTTGGTGATCTGCAGCTTGGTGTCAGTTCGGATTAAGGCTTAATTCACTGCAGATAGTTCTTCCTCAAGTTGAGCTTTCTTCTCTAGTAGTTGAGTTCGAAAGTGGGAGACAGAAGAATGTTATTCCTTTAGTTCTAATACTTCAGTATGCACTATGGAAACAAAGCTCTGATCTTTAACCAATTTCTCCTCTGCAGCCTTGGCAGCATGGCAAATATTGATATAGAAGTCAATAGTGGCTGCTGCTTGAGATAAATGACTTGAGACAGTCATGCCGGATTGCTCAACAATCTTGTAGCACTGAAGGAAGCCATTTCTTATTATAGGTCTCTTTAAGGCCTCGAAGGGAATCTTCGAAAAGGATGTCAATAGCTCCAGGCAGTTGTCCAAGTTTATCAGAGGTGAAGAAGGCTTACTACTAGAGGAAGAGCTCTAAAAAATTTCTAGCAAGGAATCAGCCAAAACTAATGGCTCAGTCTCATCACTAGCCATTGGAGAGGTAGAAGGCAGGTCGAAGAGACTAGCTAGTCTTGCTTCAAAAATGTCTACCTCATCCGTGGACATCAAGGGGGGCAGAGAGGACTTTGGTGGAAGGCACAAAGGACTGCATAGGGATATGAGAAATGAGTGGAGCATCTTTAACAGTCTTCATGGTTCTAGCCACCAATAAATCAAGGGAAGAAGGGTTGGAACTAAGCAAAGGTAATAAACTACGAGTTGGAGAGCTGCCAGCACCCTCTATAGGGGAATTAGCTACCATTGAAGAGAAGGTAATAGCTGGAATTTCCTTAGGAAGAGAAGGAAGAGCAAGGCTCAAAAGAGAATTAAATTGAGATAGATCAAAAGACAAGTAAATGAGGTATGGATTTAAACCAAAAGAAAGAAATGTAGGAATACTTGGCCTCAAGGAGGGTATAGATAATGTAGGCCTAGGAAGTGGGAGTATTATCTGAATGGACCTCACATTTTGCAATTGATCAACTTCAACTAAAACTGAGGGAGTCCTTATTGGAAGAATAGGCTCAGTAGTTGTTGCCGCAAAAGAAGAAGTGCAAAATAATGTCAAGTCTCAATACCAAAAATTCGACAAGGAAAAACAGTAGAGGCTTGAAAGAAGTTACTTGTTTCAGAAGTGATAGCAACAATAGGAGAGCTACGAAGGGAATAGTGCTCAGCAATATGTTACCTTCTTGCAGTTTCCCTTTGGATTGCATCAGCAGCAGCAACTTTATCTCTTAAGAATTGCTGGTGCCGTCTCTTCTCAGCTCTCTCAAAAACAATTATGGCCTTAGAATGTTCCTACTTTATTGCCTTGGCAGCTGCATCATGAATAGGGTCTTCGACCAAATCAGAAGGAGAGACAGTCATCTTTCTTCTCTTTTTTCTTTGTACTGGTATTGCCTGCTCCTTCTTAATTTCTCTCTTTTCAATCTGGGATTCGGATTCTTCAAAAGTGAGTTCCCCTTCTACCATTCTGGCAGTTGTCTCATGAGTGGGATCTTGAACCAAGTCAGAAGAAGGAACGGTCACTCTTTTCTTTCTTTTCAAGGGTGACTCTTGCTCTTGATTTGCCTCTTCTTCTTCTTCTGCTTGAACCTCAGGTGCTTCATTTTCAGGCTCAAGTAAAAGTCTCATTTTCTTTTGTTGCTGTTTGCTTTTGAGAAGATTTAGAGCTTGGGTCTTCTGAGGAGAATCTCCCTGTGAGGCACCCGCACCACCTTCACAAAAGAAGAACTAAAGATAAGGCTAAAAGCATTATCAGGAAGGCAAAAGGAGAAGAAACAAGGGTATATACCTTTCTTTAAGGCAGCTCGAGTAACTCTAGGAGGAGTTAAGGCAGCAGGAGCAGACTGTGTGGTGGCAGGCATAGGAACTGAAGTGGTAAGAACAGTGGAAGAAGTAACAATTCCAGCTCTTTTGGACTTGGGCACATCCAACACCATTAGTAGGTCTTGAGGAGAAATGGCCAAGTATACTTCCATGTTGGTCACCCACCAGTTTTGGTACCTTTTCAATAGGTTACCTTGAGGAATGAAAGGGATATATTTAAAATCGATCAAGTCCTATATAAACTTAGAAGTTGCCTCTTCTAGTTTGGACCTTCGAACCTTTAAATCCCTGCTAGTAAGACTCAGATTGGTGTTATTGTAGAGAGGTATTGGGACCCTTTGTGAGAAGCCAAATTGTCTAGCAAATTGAACTGGGCAATAAGGCTCAGCAATGCATTTGTAGGCTCTGGGGTTCATAGTCCCAATAAATAGCTCTCTAGGGATCAGAATAGAAGCTCATATGTCTTTATGAGGAGGTGAAGCACAGAGCCTATCACTTAGAAAATTCTTCAGCCAAGATGGGCCAATAGTAATGGGTTTGAATGGATGAAAACTGTAAGAAGGAGGGGAAGCTGGAAGTTGGTGGAAGAAAGAGAAGTAAAAAGCAAAGGTAGAAAGATAAAGTGAAGCATTGGCTAGCCTCATGCCATGAGTAGGAGGGCTTGGCTCAAAAAATTTAAGGCACTTAGACTGTAGCTCAGCAAAATAAGCAAAAAGCCAAGGCTAAAGTATCCAAAATGGATCTCCTTGATTGGCATCTAAGGGTTTCTCACAGAAAAGAGAACAAGCTCTATATACATGAACTAGAACATATGGGGCTAAGGCTACCTTTTTCTGTAGGACAAGGGCTTTGGCAAGAAAGGCAAATTCAGGCATAATTCTTTGAGAAGAAGTGCAAAAAAGGAATTTACAAAGCCAATATAGTATGAAAGAAAAGAATTCCCTATCAGTTACAGGGCCCTTCCTTCTATTCTCAGCCTTGACAAAGTCACTGTAGGATGAGTTAAGGGAGGGGAGGGAAAAAGGGGACTGGTGAGTCAGGATAATCTGGTCCAATAGGGGTACCAATGGGAGACGATCCTAATAGATGGCAAATATCAAGAACAGTAGGGGCCATTATCCCACATCTGAATTGAAAAAGAATTAAAAGCAGAATTCCAAAAGCAAAGAGCAGCATGAATTAGGAAAGGATCCTCTGAAATGGTACACCTGGATAGTCAAAGGACATCGAGAAGGCAGAGCTCCTGAAGGTCCAAAGTCCTACCAGGGACAACCCGATCATACCATTCTTGCTACTCCGGTCTCACCGTGGACCAGCATTGGTGGGGACGGTTCATCCTCTAGGTTCCCCAGTCAAGACCACCTTCGTAAAGGAGACAATGGTCTTCTAGACGTGGATATAACACTGGAAGTTCAGTAAGAATCTCCTTGAAGATAAGCCCAAGCACATAGTCCTGTTGCTCATGACATTGAGGGATGAAGATGCGTCCATCGATGGTGCTTTTCTTACCGGCCTTGTACTTTTCACATTCTGCCTCAATGATCCTTTTTAGGGTTATAGACGGGCTCGCGCGCTTTACAACTAGTGCTTTCAATGAAGAAGAAGCCATTGATTGAAAGCTTTCTCAGAGGACGAAGTTGAGAAAGGGAGTAGAGAGTTAGTAGAGATAAAGGGTTTGTGTGCTAAACGAGCGAGTGATTTCAAAACACGAAATAAAAGGGTTTTAAAAACTTTTGTGTCTGGAAAATGTATCGCGTAATTTGTTAAGTATTAAAAGTACAGATACGAAGAGTTTCCTTCAATATTGATACTTTTGGAGGGAAAAACACATCTCAGATGTTGATACTAGCTTCGAAATAAAATATTTGGCTTCAAAACCAAATTTTGGCACCAAAAGTCAAATAACAACGGCTTCGAAGTAGAGAAGTCAACTTCGAAACACATTCCATACGTAAGGATATAAGAATGCTTAAGTATTTGTTAGCGTAATTCGTTAAGTACTAAAAGTACAAATACGAAGAGTTTCCTTCAATATTGATATTTTTGGAGGGAAAAAACATATCCCAGATGTTGATGGCAGCTTTGAAGTGAAATATTTGACTTCGAAACCAGATTTTGGCGCCAAAAGTCAAGTAACAAACGGCTTCGAAACAGAGAAGCCGACTTCGAAGCACATTCCATACCCAAGGATGTAAGATTGCTCAAGTATTTGTTTACTTCAAAGGGATTAAAGACCTGTTTTAGGTTTCTTAAATGAGAGTAATGTCTTTCGAAGCAAAACTTGAGACCCCTTAAGGATGGGAATTGGTGTTCGAAACATCAAAACCATTAGTTGGTTTATATATATATATATACAGAAAGAGATTGTCTTTCTGAACTAAAACAGTGCAGCCCTCAAAAGGAGCTTCCATATTTTTGAAAGTATGGACTGTTGCTCGAAGGAAAGAAGGTCAATTTAAAATTGATTGATCATGCTAACCATGACCATATGTTGGTTATGATTAAAACAAGCTTTAAGGGGTAAGATTGTTAAAATTCGAAGCACTGATTCTAAATGAAAATCAGCAAAAACTGTCAACTTTATTCTATAAATTGGAAAAGTTCATATTGGTTTTTTTAGTGTTTCATTTAAAACGATTGAGTCTAGATTCGAAGGATAAGATTGTCCAGTTTGAAGCCTTAAATTTGCTTTTAAAGACAAATGGAGACAAGATGAAACAATGCCAAACAAAGAAAAGTTTTAGTTGTATTAAAGCAAAAGCAATTACATTAAACGACCCTCTTTGGGTACAAATTCAAGCTCATAAAAGTAGGGAATGAAATAAATAACAAGATCGTGAAATTTGGTCCAACTATGATCAATGAATTTCTATTCTTTCTTTATTCTATCCTCTATTTCTTCTAGAATTGGCTGCATAAGTTGATGTCCTCTCACTTCATAAAAGAGCTCTTCAGCCTTTATTTCGAATGCTATTTCTCTCAATCCTCGTTCCAACTCGTCTATATTCGAGTCATCCCAGTATGCAGAATCTTTATTCTTGAAGTTTTCGAATTCTTCAATGAAGTTCTCTGCTTCGTACTGGGCATGAACTCGAAGGGACGAGAGTTGGTCCAAAGATTGAGTGGTGGCTATAGAGGTCCGATGCTAGTGGAGAAGCAGTGGAAGTTGGCCCAAAAACATGTGAAGCTCTGCTTGGGCGAGGAGATTGAGGACATGACCCCGAGTCAAAATATCACAAGTCTATTGAAGGTTCTTGAGAGGGACTTCGTCCTCAAGAACACTGAAAGGCACATGAGAGAAGGCCGCAAGCAGGAATTGGGCTTGCTTCTGCTCAGCTGGAGTAGGGGGAGGTGGAGGCTTGTAAGGTGAAAAGACCTTATCTGCAGAAAGGGCAAGCCTCAGTCTCTCTGTCCAGTAAAGAGTTGGCGGAGGAGAAGGTATGGAAGCCTCTACTTTAGAAGAAGGAGCAAGGGCAGAAGGAACAAGGGCATTAATATAATCGAGCCAGTCAAAAAAGCAAAGCTTTGCCTTTTGGGCTAAGAATGATGGATTGTACCCTTGTGCCTCTTCAGGGCGTCGGGCAGTGTGCACTATCTTTGTAGGCATGGAGGATGTGTACCATACTACAAGCAGATTCTTCTTCAAACTGCGTCGACAGTCGAGGGGCACGTAAGGATAAACCACTGAGCTTCGCGCATAGGAAGGGAACTCTAAAGGGTCAATAAACTCGACAAAGTGATAGTTGATTCGCTCCCTTAAATCACAGGCCTCAGGTTTTGACCAGCTTGTCCAGCCAGAAGTCCCAGAGGAAGAAGAAGCTACAGCCTTATCCCATGCAGAGGGTTGTGAAGAAGAACTTCTCATGTCCATATTTGCGGCTTTCTGAATCAAAGGATTGAGAGCAGTTTGGTCGTAGTCCAAGGGTGGGTCAGAAGAAGAACTTCCTATGTCCATATTTGTAAGTTTCTGAATCAAAAGATTAAGGGCAATGTGTTCGTAGTCCAAGGGCTGATAATTTGCAAAGGCATCTATGACCTAAATATAGAAAGGTGGGCAAAGGTGGCTAATTAATGCATGGAGGTTTTTTCGAGGAGTAACAACATCATCAGATGACTCTTCATATGCTCGATCAATGGAGGAGAAAATTGATTCGGCCATAGGAAATGTATCAGTCTGTTCGAATACTAAGGTTTTGGGAGTGTTCAAAAGATTGAAGGAGAGTTTAATGCAGATGATGAATGACAGTTGCATTTCTAGAAGAATGCAAAGCCCATGCACGTTCTAAGACGTGGATAAAAGACCTTGATCCACTAATATCACAAAGTATTGGGTATATTAGTGCGGGGGGTAATGTTGGCTACATATTTTGTACAAGCCAATTACAATTCGACGCGTGACAAAATAAGGGTAATACAGGAAGATTATTCAAAGTCTTTGATCCTAATCGTACACGTGGCAGTTAGTATTGGTTATTGCGAGATCTGAGTAGCAGTGGATCAACAAAGAGATGCAAGGTGATGTGGCTCCAACGGTTACTCACATTTAAATTCAAATTTAGGAGGGAAGCCTAACTGCAAGTGATGGCACAATGGAGCTAATTATAAGGCAACATGATCAACGATCATGGAGGAGCAGTTCGGCGATTGGGAATGCAGTTCGATGATCATCCTTGAGAAGTATAAATAGCAGAGAAGGCCTAGAAAAAATCCCCAGACTCAGATCTAAAAAACCAGTCTTATTTTATTTATTTTCCTTTCCAGTTTTACATTTCCAGTCTTACATTTCCTGTTCTTTACATTCCTATACTTTAAATTCCTGCACTGCACTTCGTTCATAGGAGTAGTTTCAAGTAGTAGATAGTTGCTGAAACCTCTGCGGGGCTGAGTTTGGATCATTGTAAGTTTTTCATTTTAATGAAATGCTTCAATTGTTCTTCATTTAATTGTTGTCTTGCTTAATTCTCCTAAATCAAGCCACCAGGAAAAGTCCTCTTCATTGAGACTGAAAGAACTAAAACACAATCGTCTGATAATTGGTTGGCAATTAATTTTCTGTAAGGACTGATTGATCCTTACTGGCACGCTCGCAATTATAAAAATAACCTTCGAAAGCCAAAAAGCCAATAAGTCTACTTCGAAGAATCACCCCCGTGGTTGGGCTATGGTTGGGTATTTTTTCACTTTGTAGGAATCTATATAGCATGCAAAAAAAAAATTTAAAGAAAAAAAAAAAAATTTTAGGCCGATGAAATTGAAGTTCTTTATTGGAATATTTGATATACCATCAAATTTTTTATAAACTACTTATTCAAGAATGATGTGATTATGTTAAACTTGTAATTTACATTCATAATTTTGAGTCTTATATTTTAAATTAAATTATCAAAATAAAGCATAACATTTTATAACTTATTAGGTGTAAATAGCTTAAGTTTAAAAAAAAAAAAATAATTATCTAAAAGCTAGAGAATGAGTGCTTTTGTTTGAGTTTTTAATTTTTTTTTTGATTATCAAAAAGTAAATTAGAGGGAAAAAAAAATTATCAAAAAATTTTATATTAATTTTTATTTTTTAGAGCGAAAATATTTTAAAATTTTAATTTTTATGAAATTAATTACTAATATTTTAAAAACAATTTCAAAAAACAAGTTGAGAAAATTCAACCAAACAAATACTAGCTGCACAACAACACATCAAAAAAAAATAAAAATTGATCATCATCTATCCACATGGGCGGACCATTTTTTTCACACACATTCTCAATTGACCCTCCAAATGAGAGCCAAAAAGTTTAGTTCAGATTGGTAGATCAAATTTTTGATGATTGAGGGCTAATTTATGTGCATCTTAATTAAATTCGAGACCCATGCAAAATGCTATCTCTACGTGAATCTAGCAAATATTGCGCAAAACTCTTGGGCGTAGCCCTAAAGAGTTGAACTTGAAACCTGATGAGAATTGAACACCTAATGAGAATTGAACTTGAAACCTGAAGGAATCGCACCGTAAACCCCAAACTGCACCTATTAAGCCATCCCTCAGCATTATTTAGGTGTATTTATTTGCACAACACACTTTGTAGGAAAAGCTATAGCATGCAAAAACTTTGGCCATCTGCATTGAAGTTCTTTGTACAAATAGTTATTGGACAATGATATACCCCTGAAATTAGGACTGAGCAAGAAAATTGAAAAAATTGCAAATTAAACTAGTTAAGACCAATCCAGTAGGTTTTGAAATTTTCATATAATTTAATTTAATTTTTAATTTTTTTTATTAATTTTTTATTTTTTTTATTAATTTTTTTAACAAATGGTGTGATAGTGTCAGGCCGGTCCTGAACATTCAGGGGCCTAAAGTAAATCCATTATATGGGGCCCGATATTTATATATATATCACTAAAAAAGATAAAATCAAATAAAAAATTTATTATAAAAGTTTAAAAAGATAAAATCTAGTATTATTGTTTTATATATTTTAACCAGTTATACAAGAAAAAAAATACTATACAAAAATCTAGAGTTACAACATAAAAAAAAAATTAAACAAATTATATCATTGCATCACTTAAATATTACCGTTCTTACATTTTTAGTTGTAATTAATTCAAATATTGAGATTCAATTTTAAAGTGAAGTCACTGATTGGGATTTAATTAATTCTTCTATACTTTCACAAAAAGTATAATTAAATAAACAATCCATTCTATAATTCAACAATCAATAATCACATCAATTTTAGAGATTTCAATTTTTAAGTAAAGTTAATAAAGAATAAGTAAAACTTGAAATGATACAAAATTTAGAGACATTTAAAAAGATACTAAGATCAAAGACAGTTCAATCTCAAAAGAATAATGTTATATATACTAATTAGTGTATTAAGTAGTGTACTAATAAGTGATGTGACATAATTTTAAAGGTTTTTAATATTTATAATTTGTATAATAGGTGGAGTCACTAATAATGACATTACACTAGTTGGTACACTAGTTAATATACTAATTGGTACATGTTACACATTTCAAAATGGTGAATTAAATTGGAGAGAAGTTTGGTAGAATTAAATCAATCACTTTGAGCAAAATTGTATTGTTTTTGGGTTTGGTATTAAATGCTTGATTACATTTAGGTAAATTAAAATCAAAGTAATTGTGTGTTTTTTTAAAAACACTTTTTAAAAAATTCTACTTTCTTGTTTTCCGTATTTTTTTAGTTTTTACTAATTTTTAAAAATATTTTAAGCAATTTTTTTTTTTTTTTTACTTTTTAGACATACCTAACATAAATATACCTAAAAAGTAAAAAAATTGTGAAAAAAACTTTTTAAAAATTCACAAAATACCAAAAATACAAAAAAAAAAAAAAAAAAAAAAACGAGAATTCAATACATCTTTTGTATTTTTATGTATTTATTAAAATCTTAAAATATTTTTTCACAAATTTTTTACCTTTTAGATATATCTAAGTAAGGTGCATCTAAAAAAGTTAAAAAAAATGTTTAAAATTTCAAAAATATTTATTAAAAACAAAAAAACACTAAAATCAAAAAATAAAATTTTAAAAAAACTTAATTCAAAAAACTCAAACAAAAAACACTGAATTTTGTTTTTGGAATTGCTGTTAGGTGAGTTTTGATATGTTAAAAGTTGAAATAATTGAGGCCTTTTATTTATTGAGGTCTAAACCCCCAGCAGCTTTGCCAGCTAGAGGTGGCACTGGATAGTGTCCAACTTATATAAATTATACTCAAAATGATGAGTTTCTAGTTTAAAACAAAATTATCACTATACATAATTCTATATGATTTTTCTATTTGTAACATAATTCTATACGATTATTTATTTATTTATTATTTGTATAGCACTTCTTATAGTATTTTTGTAAGCAAAGAAGTTGCGATCCCCATAATTTGGTGGATTAGCTCTCAACCCATCACATTTGGGAGCTTGTCATTTGTTTTAGACTAATGCCATACAAATAAAAATTTTATAATGTGGCAGTTATTATATTATTATAGTTGGCTTGGTTTTAAATTTTAAAGTTTTTCCATAGGTCATTCATGAAAAAATTAGGTTGATTTAATGATTATAATTTTTTATTTTATTTTATCGCATTTGTCTTTCAAAAATAGATAAGTGTGTGTTTTAGATACAAACATGATAAATTAAAAAATTACAATTATTGAACCAACCTAATTTTTTTTTAATAAATAATATATGTGGAAAGTTCTAAAAAATTAATAATTTTTTCATTTGGATATAATCCAACTCATTTTCCCTATTATTATTTTGCAAAATAAACATAATAAATAAATAAATAATTATGAAAAAAAAAAAAGGATGGTCAACGCCAACCCATGTTTGTTTTAGTCCGCAAGTCATATGGTGTTCCCAAATAGAGTTAGATTGGTGATTGTAGATATACATGAGGTTATTCGATTAGTGAAAATCATTTAACTTGATCCACTTGCTCCTATTTGGGTAGTTTTGCAGAATTGTTAAGGTTAGGTGTGAGTTAAGATTTTCTTATTTTGCGGATTGTGAGCGGGTCACTGATTTTGTCATGACTCACTCCCCGTATTTAAGGGTTAAGTATCGTGATGGTCAGTAACTGAAATTACCTCCAGTCAATTCTTAAATAAATTGCTAAACGCGGGCAGAAAAAAATATTTAAGTGAGGGTATCAAAATAATCATTGAATCTTCTATTTAATTAAATTGTTAGAGTTGAACTATGTCTACAAAGTGCTTTATCCCTACCCCACGACCTAGCCTTGACATATCACCTGAAAGTAGTAAACAACTTATAAGCACATGACAGAGTGAGAAATATTATACTAAGAGTATAAGGGCATAAAATTCACCATGGATAATTATTGGCTAAACAAAGCTTGATATTAAAATGCAGAATATATAATACGGAGATCATTTGACATATAATACAAAAATCATATAAGCAAATATCCATAACCATGGTACAGAACGGAACATAACAGATGTATAGACTCAAAAGGTGACTCGTACAAACTCTAGAGGTGGCTCCCACCATAGTGTAGCACTTAGTTCCATACAACACTTTGCTCCACACTAGAAATCATAACCACGGTATAGAACAGAACAGATGTATGGACTCAAAAGATGGCTAGTACGAATTCTAGAGGTGGCTCCCACAATAGTGTAGCACTTAGCTTCGTACAGCACTTTGCTCCACACCAGAAATCAGAGTGTTAGTGAATCCATGACAGACAGAGGGTCACAACGTTACTAATCAGAGGGCCAATGGTTATTTAAATCCCCCAAGACATGAGACCTCCGTGGTAGTACTTATAAAATAATTACTCAAAATACATTTTAATAAACAGTTATATTCATTGGTTTTCCTTAGTATATCAAATAAAGTTCATAAATTAAAAATGTTAATATAATTTATAAAACAAAATTTATATAAAATAAACTATGGTAACTCAAAACATACGTAAAATATATTATGGTGACTCAAGGTATAATATAATTCTCCTTAACTTTAATTCTTCACTCTTTCTTTCCACTACCAAAAACTCTTTCGGCTTTCGTTATTTTTTTCTTCCTTTTCTTAGTTTCTTTCCCTTCTCTTTCCTCTTAGCAATTCTGAGCAAAACCTCCAATTTATGGAGAGACAACCGTTGGCAGTAAGCCACAAGACTGGCCGCGTGTCCAAGTCTCATTCACTTGGCATTAATTCATACTTATCTAATAATTCATATTTATCTAAAATACTTAACTTTAGGATCAATTCCACTGTGGCCCAAATTTTAAACTAATTATATACCCTTTTTATTTCGATAATATATAATCCCTAATTTAATTACACTTTATCTCATACACCCATAATATTCAATATTTTATTTTACACTTACGGAATCTTTAATTAAACATTTAGGGTTTTTCTCATTTATAATTAAATAATACGAATATAAAATTTAGGAGACAACTTAAATTTTTGAGTTGTTACAGGTTTTACACGCACCCACATTCACACTCACCCGTCCACATTTGTATACATTTTTTCCCCTCTAAATCTGAACCATCAGATTTTCTTGTAAGTTTTATAGAAGGGAAAGTCAATCAAAAGTTGGTGGCAGGTTTTTTTTTTTTTATCTCAGAACCTTTCTCAACATTTAAGTTTTATGTCATCTTTGGACAAAGTTTTAAGATTTATTTCACAAATTATTTTCTTTGTTTTCTAGACCACAAAATAGGGGTACAAATAGGGTCAAGAATGAACCGAGCAGGCTTGGCTCGATAAGTAAGGCTTTGCAGAAGGGCTCGGCCTCGTTTAGTAAATCCAGCCGAGCTCGAGCTCTTATTGTGTTAAACTCGGTAGGCTCGGCTCATTTATTTATAATTAAATTATATAATAAATATATTATTTATATATTAAATAATATATAAATACATTATTTATATATTAAATATATATAAATATATATATAAATAATAATATAAATGCATTTTTTATATATTAAATAATAAAAATAATATTTTTTATTTAAAAATTTATATTTAAATAATATAAATAATATTAAAAAAAATTTATCGAGTAGAGTGAGCTCGAGTTCGACAAAAATTAACGAGCCGAGCCGAGCTCGAGCCCAGTCCCTTATCGAGCCGAGCTCGAGCTCAATAAACGAGCTCGATAGCTTAACGAGCCGAGCTCGAGCCCAGCAAGGCTCGGCTCGGCTCGGCTCGTTTGCATCCCTAGGTACAAAACCTTCTTTTTTTTCTTTTTCTCCTGAAAAAAGTTCTTATAAAGAGCACTTAGATTTTCTATGAAGATTGAAGATTTAATAAATTATATAATGTAAGAGTACAAAATAATTTTCTCGTATAATCCTATTGACCAAATTTGCATTCCTCCAAACGTCGTCGTTTTGCTACCTGAAAACACAAACGTTAGCTAGCTGACAGGTGTGTGCCAGAAACCCCTCCAAGGCCTAAGTCAGCAAGTAAACAATAAACAATAAGTTCTGTGTATTTAAGAATAAGAATTGCAATACCTGCCCATAGGTTATGTCATGAGCTTTTATAGATTCCGCTAGACACATTCCTAGTAGGACTCTAACTCTCCTTAGCAGAGTCCTCGTAGGAATCCTAATCTTAAAGGATAATGCTTATCCTTGGAACAGCTTCCTTACTGCAAGCCAAGTGGGATGACAACACCTTGATTGGTTTGTAAATGTTCAACTAAACTATCATGCTTCAGTTCATTCTTGATTGCACCGCAAGTTTGTTTTCTACACAAGCTGTGCTGAGCTAAAAGTATCTCGATCCCCTCCACCTGTTCGGTCGTCAGCTAACTAGGTCCAACCCTTTGGTCGACCTACCATCCAATCTACTCAAAATCAAGCTGCCTTCCTCAGCCCATTGCTCGACCTAACCACCACCGAGCGTGTAATTCATCTCGGTCCAATTTAATCACACAAATTACCCTCTCAATTGCCCCTTAATTCCATCTACGTAGCATGATTGGGATTATTGTTTGTCAATTGAGCTATTGATCATGCTAACCGAGATAAAAATTCCTGCTTGGCTTCGTGAGCTGCTTGGCTTTAATGAGTCTTATCAATTACCTAGCACGTTCTCCTGTTGCTCTGACACCACTATCATTATGGGACATGTGGCACACCCCCACTAGCCTTGTACCCCTGGTATAACTGTCAAACACTGCCCAAAAATTCGAATGGTCCCACCTTTTCATCTTATGCACATATACCGCCCACGCATACGCCCCATCGCATTCACTATTTATCATCTTTTAGCAAAAATCTTAAGCTAGAGCTCGCACCTTTTGCACCTTTGTGCGCCAAGCCCTGTTTTCGTTTCAACTGGAGCTTCATCCACTGATCAAAACGGAGTACTACCCCCACTAACTGTAAGTTTTCTAAAGCTTTTTCATGTTTCTGCTTTAATAATCAAGCTACTTTTCGTGCCCTGGTACATACATATGAACCTAGAAAAACACTCTTGAGTCTTAATCCATTAAAATGCTTCTGAGTATTAGCCTACTAAAATGTTTAATAAAAATGGATGAGGTACAACACTAGGGCCTCTAAATATCCCTCTAGTTTCACACTTAGGGATGAACTCCAAACGGATGGGATAAAAACCAGCCAAAACCAGTGATTTTGATCCAAAATCACGCTTGTACCAAAACAAAACTTATTTGCACCACCATATGCTAGGTCAACCAAATTGGGAGCATTAGTCATAACCAAAATCGAGCTACGATCTTGCCCCTAGTTAGAACTGTGCCAAACCTGCACACATCCCTGGCCGAGCTAACGCCTTGCTCGGGCTAACAGGACTTGCTTACAACCGCATAAAAAACCGTACACACTATTTGGCCGAACAATATTCAGATTACATGCCTTAACTCGGTCAATCACCGGGGCATAACACCTTTAATTTGTCATTTTGCAGACTTGACTAGGTTGGCCAAGCACACCTTTACTCCACTTGGAGATGCTGCTTGACTAAGCTCCCCAACCGAAGTCGAGCTATAAAATCGATCAATCCTTAGCACCGTTTTAATCTTAAGGCCATGAACAAGTACCGCTTCATGGTAAGCTCGCCCCGAGCCTTAGCTAAATTCAGAAAGGAGTACGCCATTTTGGATGACGTATAACTCACTTTAGCCAAACAAGACACTATACCTTGGGGCAAGCTCGATTTCTGCCTTTTTACTGTGCCATCAATCGTAGAAGGTGGACTCTGATTCCCTGTCCAACCCCTTATTTGTGAATTCCTCAAGTAGACTAGACTCTGCCCCACCCAAGTCTCCATTAACACTTTCTGAATTATAAACGGTATAGTCGAACTGAATTGCCTCCTTAGCTTGAACCTCGGTCTGGCTGAGATATTCTACCAATACTCGCTTGACCAGAATGACGACGATTGGTGCCACTACCTCAAGGTCAAGAGAGGCTGAGAGAAAATTGTCAAGCTCACGCCAAATAAAGACTTGCATGACAACGATTTTCTCTAGGTCTCTGGCCATTATGAAGACCAAGTGGCCAGAATACCAGGCTATAACATTAACTGGAACAAGGGATCACCAGGTAAGAGTAGCTCGGCTCTCAATCTATTTGTTATTTTGATGCTTCCTACCATGCTAACCTTTGTTCTCTCTTTGCAGATTTGAATCAGTTGAAGGCAGAAGCCGCACTTTGTTCTTGCGGTATAAACATAAGGACTTGACCGAGCTGTTGGGTGTAGAACCTTCCCATCGCTATAGTAGCCAAAGAAAGAGCAAGGTAACTGATTTCCTTGTGGAATCCTCCCCCGAACCAGATCTCAACCTCCCTGAAATAAACCTAATCCTCCTTATCGAAGAACAAGAAATAGCTAAGAGGAGAGCCATGCGCACCCTAATTACCAAACAGACTTCTGTCTTTGCCGCCGATGTGCAGACCAAGCAACGTCAAGCCAGGAAACCGCGCGAGACTATTGTTGCCCTTTCCACTTCCAGGGCATCATCCTCTCGGCCCAGTAAGAGGGCACGTACTTTGTCCACTAAACAACCACGACTGGTAGATGAGGAAGACATCGAGCAATTGGAAGCTGTGCTGCACATTGCCGAACCAACTGAAGGCGGCCGCTGATCTGGCCGTGGTGACCTTTCATCTCCTTCAGTGTGGGCGCTTGTGATGACCTTCAAAGGCTGAGCCGTGACCGCAATCGGCTCTGTCAGCGTCGAGAAGGACCAAATGCTGGCCTTTAACCTATCAAAGAATGTATGCTTGCCAGTCGACATGGAGAGGCACAACCAGATGACCGAGCTAAAGGCCATTCAGTCAGCTACCGAGTCTTTTGTCCTAGTAAGTGGACTTTACATCGATCTTATTTCTCAACACTTTGTTCGGTGTGATTAACGTTTTCCTTGCCTAGTAGGCCATGCAAAAAAACCACGTTGCCTATAAACGTGTATTGGAACTAAGGATGTGACACCCTAATTGTTTAGTTAAATACCCTCCCCCCCACATATATATATATATATATAAATATAATTATGGTTGTATGTGCTAATATAAAATAAATAAATAAAATAATTCGAAAAATTGGACCAAAATAAAATGACACTAAAAGATAAATAAATAAATTATAAAAGTAATAATAACACTAATAAGAAGTAACTCAATAAAGAATATTTACATGGCATGTGCAAAAAGGTCATCCATTTAAGAGACATTAGTTTTAATTTAATTATGTTAGAATTTGGGATCCAAGGATAAATATACAAATATTTAAACTTATCTCTTTAAGAAAGATAAGCTTCAAAACTAGGGTATAATGATGGTTGTAATATAGAGAGGCTACGTGTCACCCAAATACGGGCTGAACAAGTGTATAAAAAGAGGTGTGGGGGCCGTGAATAGCAAAACAAAAAAGATTAAAAAAAAAAAAAAACACATAACCACAGAAGGAGTCGGCTCACGGTGAAGGGAAATGAACTTGGAAGTTGTTATTTGGGTGAGTTATATTATACTTTGAGTCACCATAATATATTTTACGTATGTTTTGACTTACCATAATTTATTTTATACAAGTCATATTTTATAAATTATATTAATATTTCAATTACATGGGTTATTTTCTAAACTTTATTTGTTTAAAATAAAACCCATGGATATATTTGTTTAAATTTTAGAAAGTATTTGGCAATGACCTTATAAACAATTATGTTTTATAAGTACCACCACGAGAGTCCGACGCTTTGGGGGACTTAAATAACTATTGGTCTCTGTTTGGCCACTTTTTGGTCTTCTGTTTGTTATAGATCCATTGACCTCTATTCTGACTGTCACTTCTGTGACATCTGTTCTGTTCAGTTCTGTACCATGGTTATGGTTATTTATTTACATGATTTCTGTATTTCAGTTTCTTCCATTTTAAATAAATTATTATTTCAAATTAAATTATGTAAATATTTTAGCCTAATTAACTATCCATGATTATTTTGTATTCCCTATACTCTCGGCATAATATTTCTTACTCTGCTGTGTACTAATAGCTATTACCCTTTTAGGTGATGAGATGTAAGAGAGACCCATAACCTTACGTAGTGGAACCCACATGAGAATTGGATGTTGAACAATTATTTTGTTTTTCTTTTCTTTTTTTATTTTATTTTATTTTTTTTCCCTTTTGTTTTTACTCAGGGCTGGTCACTGAATAATAAAATAATAAAATCCCTATAGATGTATTTTCTCTTATTAAAATAGTAAAATGAAGTAAATTTTCTGTTTAATTATATTTTTATTTCCTTTTGCCTCCACCTGTGCCTTTTAATTTGCCACAATTAGAATAAATTAGTGAGTTCCAATTCTAGCCCTAAGCCCCTGGGGTTGGGTTGTGACAGAGGAAGACAGCCCGATTGGCCATTTTGGATAATGTGACCAAAGATGCCGAGCTGAAACAATTAAAAGCCAGCTTGGCCAAACTGGAGTTTGAGAAAGAGGTGTTTGCCGAATAGGTCCACTCGGCCGAAGCGGATAAACAAAAGGCCTTAGTGGAGAAGAAGGACCGCTACCTTCGCGAGCCGGCCAAACTAGAGCGATCAAAAAATGCCAAAATCAAGCTATTTGAGAAAAAAATGGAAAACGCTGAAGACCACGATTATGCGGAAGACAAACAGGCCTACATGCAGTAGTTCGAGGCCCCAAAGATATTTTCTTCAAGTGCAATTGGAAGGCGGCGGTTGAACAGCTCGACCAAGCGCATAATTTAGACGTCTTCCTCAATCCTCCTCCTCATTTAATTTCCAATTATATGGCGATGTATGCTACCGTCGTGTAACAAAAGTTCCTACAAGTAAAGAAGGATAGCCTAGAGCCAAGCAACTCGATCAGTGCTGAACTACCCGGTCTCCATTCCATGCCTCTAGTTTGGTCTGAGGTGATTGACCATAACCAGCCGAGCATAGCTACCGAATAGGGTATCACTGATCTCATAATTGAAGATGTTGGTCGGGCTGAGCTGGCAAGCGACGCAGCTGGTGTGAACGCTGAGGCTGACCTTGAGGACCTACTCTAGTGACCGCATTATCTCCATTATCTCTTGGCTTTTAGTGTATTCCATTTCTTTCTGGTTTTGGACTTTGTCGTTTTCTTATTTTTTTATTTTTTTTTAATTTGGTTTTTTTTGCAATGTAACCAGGCTACATGCCCCTCATTTTGTAATGTAATCACTTCCTCTAGTAATGAAAAATTTCTAACTTTTTGCACGTCCATTATGTTTCTCTTGGAATGTTGCATACTGCTCTAAATGCATGTTGTGCCGAACTAACCAGCTTGGCCAACCTTTTTTAGTCGATATACTCATCTCGGCTAAAGAGTACAAAAAAATGTGTTGGTTAAACATGCCAACCTTCTTTGGCTGAGATAAACATCTCGTTCAAAGAGTACAAAAAATTGTGTTGGTCAAATCTGCCAACTTCCTTTGGCTGAGATAAACATCTCAGTCAAAGAGTGTAAAAAGTTGTATTGGTCAAACCTGCCAACCTTCTTTAATCGAGATACCAAGATAAACATCTCGACTAAAGAGTGCAAAAAACATGTTGATCAAACCTGCCAACCTTCTTTAACCTAGACACTCATTTCGGCTAAAAAGTGCAAAAAAGTTTTGTTGGTCTAACCTGCTAACCTTCTTTGGCCGAGAGAGGCATTTCAGTCAAAGAGTGTAAAAATTTTGTTAGTCAAACTTGCCAGCCTTTTTTAGCCTAGATACTCATCTCAGTTAAAGAGTGCAAAAAAATTTTGTTGGTCAGACCTGCCAACCTTTATTGGCCGAGATAAGCATCTCGGTTGAAAAGTGCAAAAATTTTGTTGGTCAAAGCTGCTAACCTTCATTGTCCCCAGTTGAGCAAAGAGTGCAAAAAACGTTGTTTACAAACAGAATAAAGACAAGTACTAAAAGAAATTGTGCCGAAAAAAATGTCAACTTGTTTTATTGAATGTCAAAGAAAATTACAAGTGTGAAAAAGCTAAAATAAAATACTTTGAGATTGGCTGTGTTCCATGGCCTTGGGATAGCTCAGTCGTCCATATCTTTGAGGTGGTAAGCTTATTTTCTTACTAACCCCATCACTTTGTACGGCCCCTCCCAGTTAGGTCTCAGTTTGTCATCTCTAGGCACCAAAGTGTTTCCCATTACTTTGTGTAGTACCCAATCTCCAATCTTGAATTGCTTTAGATGAACCGCATTGTTGTATTTTCTCGACAATTCCTGTTGATACGAGGTGATGTGGACTAGTGCCCATTCTTTTCTTTTTTCAGCAAGATCGAGTTCTAAGGTTATGGCTTCTCCATTCAAATCTCGATCGAAATTTTTACTTCTAATAGCGGGGAGGCCGACTTCTAGGGGAATTATTGCTTCCATGCCATAGGCTAAGGAAAAAAAATGTTTCGCTGGTCGACTGCCTAGGTATAGTTCGATAAGCCTATAAAACGTAGGGAAGTTCCTCAACCCATTTTCTTTTTGCTTTTTCTAACCTCTTTTTCAGATCATCTAAGCCTATTTTGTTAGAGGCTTCAGCCTGGCCATTAGCTTGAGGGTATACCGACGTAGAATTATAGAATTCGATCTTGTGTTCTTCACAAAAACCCTTAAAGATTTTTCCATCAAATTGGGTGTCGTTGTCAGATATCAAGGCCTTGGGAATTCCAAACCGGGTTATGATGTTCTACCAGACAAACTTCTTGACATCTTTTTCTTTGATGGATGCAAGCATCTCTGCCTTCACCCACTTTGTGAAGTAATCTGTCGTCGCAATAAAGAACTCTATGTTGCTCGGCACGGTTGGGAGTGGTCTTACTATGTCTAAGCCCCATGTTGCAAAAGGCTAAGGGATGGTCAAAGGCAGGATCTCTTTAGCTGGTTGATGGATTTGATGTACGAACTTCTGACATTGCTCGCATTGTTTGACATACTTCTTTACGTCTGCTTGCATGTATGGCCACCAATACTCCTGTGAAATAGCTCGGTAGGCCAGAGATCTCCCTCTTTGGTGACTTCCGCAAATGCCTTCGTGAATTTTGAATAGGAATGCCTCGATCTTTCTAGGATGGACACACTTAAAGTAAGGTCTTGTGAAAGTGCTAGCAATGGAGAAAGCCAAAATCGCTCAACTTCGCCTTAATCTTGTAGGTCTCTTTCTTGTTCTCTGACAGAATGCCATCTTTTAAGAACACAACAATGGGGTCTATTTAAGAGGGACCTAGCTTGGCGCAACATACCTCAACTACTTCAAGTTCCTCAATGCTTGGTCTTGGCAGGAAGTCCACTAGCAATGAGTGTGGGATAGATGTGTCTGCCATCAATGCAAAACCAGCCAATTCATCTGCCTTGCTATTTTCTTCTCGGCTGATTTGCTCTATTCTCTGACGACTTCAAACTTCATGATCTCCTTTCTGTTTAACTCTTGGTACTTGGCCATTCATCCTTCACTTCATAGTCCCCTGATATTGGGTTGACTGCTAGTTAGGAGTTGCTCTACACCATCAGCTCAGTGGCCTTTATTCAGTAAGCTGACTTCAAACCGGCTAACAATGCTTCGTACTCCGCCTTATTATTGGATATTGGAAAACTGAGATTGATAGCTTGTTCAACTGTAAGACTGGCATGTAAGCCAGGGGGCTGCCTTGACTCTGCTCCGGATAATGAAATGATGCATGTTGGGCTGCCTTGCGCGGAAATCCACTGGGATGCCCCAATTAGCCTCTGTTTGCAATGTTTCTCGAAATGCGTGCCAGACTCCAGAAAGTTACTGATTCTTCATTTTGCTGCAACAGAGAGCAGGAGAGGGACATAGCAATGTATTTCACAAATATATGCATGCCTCGATCCTCGTGCCACCAATCACGCATATCAATGCATGGTAGCCGAGGAATCGGATTGCACAACTCAATATGAGATGAATGCACATGAATGCTACAACAAAACCTAACTCCATCATGGGTAATCCAGAGTGTCGGTGACTTGGGAATTGTGACCCGTTCCGTCACTCGGAGTACGGAACGTGCCTCGTTTCCCGTGCCCGGGCTAACTCCTATCCCGAACACGATGCAATATGCATGATATGCATGAAATGTAGCTAATATGCAATCCTAACATACACAATGCTATGAAAATGAGATGTCTCGGAATGCGTACACACGGGCACGCAAGCCGAGGAAGTGATCCTAAGGCATAAAATGGCATATGCAATGCAATTGGACTTACACTAATATGAGTGAGACTCAGCCACACTCACATAAAAGGCCGTCGGATAAAAGTGAGGTGCCTCGAAATGCGTGCACACGGGCACGCAAACCGAGGCAATGGCATAAAGGTCTGAAACGGCTTGAAATATGATATACAATGGGACTAGAATGAGATGTCTCGAAATGCGTGCCCACGGGCATGCAAACCGAGAAAATGGCATACGGAATGCAACAGGACTGAAATGAGATACAGGATACGAAATGGACTTATACTAACATGAGTGAGCCTCAGCCACACTCACGTAAGAGGCCGTCGGATGAAAATGAAGTGCCTCGAAATGCGTGCACACGGGCACGCAAATCGAGGCAATGGCATACGGAATGCAATGAGACTAAAATGGCATACAGGATACGAAATGGACTTATACTAACATGGGTGAGCCTCAGCCACACTCACGTAAGAGGCCGTTGGATGAAAATGAAGTGCCTCGAAATGCGTGCACACAGGCACGCAAACCGAGGCAATGGCCTTAAGGCATGAAATGACATGAAAAATGATATGCAAACATGCAAATGGAATTTTAGCACTCACAAATGATGCAAAACAGTCCCGAAAGGTGGGGAAATGACACCAAATGCATGGAATGGTCTCGAAATGCGATATTAAGCGTCCGAAATGGCCTACAGCCATACTAAACATGCATAATTGGTACATGAAATACAAAACAGTATCAAGGCAGCCCCAAAATAGCATTTTTTACAGTACAAAACATGGAGAAATAGTGAGCATAGATAGGACAACAATGGCATGCAAAAATGGGGGCCAAAAGAGGGGTATTGAAGCAAGTGATGTATGCGATGCTCAAACAGCAAAATACCCTTCTACAACACTGATGAGGGACCAAAAATATGAACATTTACAGTAGAAGACATCCCCCAAATCAGTATGTAAATATGCTAAAATGCCATGCAAGAACTAGGATACATAAGGCTACAACATGAGGCACCCCAAACATTTATCAAACTAGCAAAGACCCTTAATGAAATATGTCAAGAAGATCAAAATATGGATATTTTCAGTACTGCTCATGGCCGAAAACAGAAGCTAGATAGGCCTAAAAAGCATGCAAAAATGGGGGCCAAAGAGAGATATAAAGACAAGCACAACATGGAGACCCCCAACAAGGTTGATCCCTTCTACAATATTGTAGGGAGACACAAAATAAGCTTACTCACAGTTCATGACATGCTCCAAAACAGACTAAATGCAGGTCAAACAAATCATGCAAATTTACGGTAAATATGAGAGATTATGAAGCAAGTGCTTGATAGAGAGGCCAAAAATGGTTGATCCCTTCTTCAATGTTGAAGAGGGAATCAAAATAGGCCCACTCACAGTTTACATTATGCTCGAAATCAGATCACTCATAGGCTAGAAAAAGCATGCAAAAACAAGGGTAAAACATGGATTCAAAGCAAGTGGCATATGGAGCATGAAAACAAGGTTGATCCCTTCTTCAATGTTGAAGAGGGGATCAAAATAAGCACAATATCAGTTCATGAGATACCCCAAATCAGATCACACATAGGCCAAATATTCAATGCAAAATAATGGCATATAAGAGGATATTGAAACAAGTGCAAGATGGAGGGATCAAACAGGGTTGAGCCCTTGAACAAACATGAAGAATAGCTCAAAATAGACCTAGTTTCAGTTAAAGTCGGAGCTCAAAACAATAAGAAAATAGGCTTAAGAAATGAGGCAAGAAAATGCTAGAAAAGGGGAAATAGTGACTTACCCTTGAAGACTACACTTTGGTTGCTTCTTGGCTTGAGTTTGTTGCTTCTTAGCCTCTGAAAAATCTTCCCTTGCTGCTGGAATGGAAGTGGTGAAGGTAGTGCTTGGTGTTGATGAAGAAATGGCACCAAACTTAGGGATTTTGGAGGTTTTTGGAGAGGGAGATGTAAGCCAATGCATATGAGCTCTTAAGGGGAGTTTTTCTAACCCTAATGAAGGAGCTGGCCAGCCACTTATAAAGGCTAAGAAGGGGGTGTAAAAGAGGAGGGAAATGCACCCAAGCTTTCCCTCCCAAAATATCCCCCGGATGCAAAGATATTTTGGAGAAACAGCTACACAGTTGTAATGAACTCAAACTGAGGATGCAGGCCGGCTAGGTGCTTTTACTAGAGGTGGCCGGCCGGCCAGGCGCAAAAATGGAAGTTTGGAATTGCTGGCCGAGCTCTACATATTGGTGTCCTTCCATGTGTGTACAACAAGGCCCTGTGGTTGGAATCTGGCAACTCTGAAACAGGAGAGACAACATGCCACTTTTAGGAGAGGTTCCAAAATGAAAAGAGGAATTACTGTCCGGCCATGTGTTTTTAGGGTCCTCCCATGTGTGTACAACACAAATATGTGGTTTTGGCTCGAAGAAAATGGCCCTAGGGTGTTCAACATTAGCGCGGAAGTGAGAAAAACGGGCGCCGGGGGGCGCCGGGGGGCGCCGGAGGAGCATAACTGCTTGCTGAGACAATTGCTATCCTCCCACCCTCCAGTGACCTTCCTTGTGATGAAACAGAGGTACCTGCCAAAAATGAACAAAAATTGATGCAAAACGAATGCTCGGGGGCCAAAACACGCAGTTCGGGGTCCCGAAAACCGGCCGTTAAGCACCGAAAGTGGTGTTTGGCTGCGAAGTGGGTATCTGTCACGACCAAAACCCGGCCCTATGGGTTTAGCATCAGAATCGCCAAGAATCCGAGATTATCAAGGCTCAATAACAAGAATACGCTGCCAATACAGTAAATAACTAGTGTCCATAGAGCTGTGACAATCTGTATGCCAAAAACATTTTCCATGCATTTATACAGTACGGTTTACATACAGTCTATACCATCATATACAAACATTCAGTACGGGGACCTAATCCCTCGATAACAGTGCAGTAAAACAGTAAACAGTCTATACAGTGGTACAAACAGTAAGGAGACCGATAGGGGACACAAAAACACCCCAAGCCATAGCATGGCAACTCGGAACCTCGCAGTGAGGCACATAGGTTGGCTTGACAAAACTGGGGACCAATCCCACGCTCCTAGCTCGATGCATTGCGAGAACCTACATATATATATATAAACAGTGAGCTAAAGCCCAGTGAATAACATAAAGCGTAAAGAGGTTATGAATGAATGTCCTTACAGTAATGAAATCAGTTCATTAAACAGTATTTCAGTCTTTCAGTATTTTAGTCAATCAGTCGTATGTGGTACATCCATTAGCCTATAAACAGTAGGTCCAAAAGGACCGGCCTTATGAACCAACGGTAATGATGGCCATCAATCGATGAATGATATGGTTCCACAAGGAAGCCGAGCTCTATGTAACGATGTGATAAGTGCTAAGGATGCCATAATACAGTTCAGAATACAGGACATACATTCATTCAATAAACAATATCAGTTCAATAAATAGTTCAGTTCAGTATTCAAAAGATAACCATTTTGAACATATCTTTACACAATCGTTACTCACAGAGATTGGGCTAATTGCAGCTAGAGCGCGTCCCCGAGAGCCAACCCTAAACAGTTAACAAATAGAACACACACTAAGTTCACAGTCGGAAGGATGACAATTAAATCCCTAAATTTCCTCGGTGTGGTTCTATGTCTAAATCCTCATTAAGATGCCTTAAACTAGGCCTAAGAATGCCTAGGATGGGATGAGGATGCAAAGATGTGCACAGAAATCAGTTTTAGAATTTTCAGTGAAATAGGGCTCCACTCGAGCGCAAGTTTCCCCGCTCGAGCTGACAAGCAAACAAAGGTTCCCGCTCGAGCGTACATTCCTCCACTCGAGCGTACTGATGAATGGTGCAAGATGCTGGATGCGCGATTTCTCCGCTTGAGCGCGAAACACTCCGCTCGAGCGGACTGTAAAACAAGTCGAAGAAAATGCTGGGAGTATGATTTCCCCGCTCGAGCGGCACTTCCCCCGCTCGAGCGGACATCGAAAATCTGGAAATTCCAGGTTTGTGTTCCAAGTTCAAAACTCAAGTTTGATGCTCCCAACTTGATCCTCTTGGGCCTATTTTCTGGAAAACTCTTTCAAACACATAGAATAACACGTTTTAAAGCTCAATTTAAGAAATCAAGGCCCAAGGGTGTTTCAATTAAACCCAATTCGAAATCAATTTCATGAACAATTTCAAAACATGACATGCATGATTTTTTTAAACAATTTTAAGCTTCAATACTAGCTCAAATGAGCTCAATTCTTTGAAAACAAGATGAAAACATGGACTTTAATAACAACATGAGCATGCATGTACAATCCATTATGAATTCAACTAAAAAATGCACCAAAATGGCCATGCATGCAACAATGGAGTTCCAATTCAACAATTATGAACAAAATCAAGACTCAAATTCTCTATAACCAGGATACATGCAAGATGGAGCTTAAAGATAACAAGAAGACAATGATTTCCTTACCTAAGTCTTGTAATTTAAGCCTAGAAGCTCAATTATGCAAATACACTTCAATCCTCAAGCAATTCTTCTAGGTTCCAAGCCAACATACAAGATGAAATCAACTCTCTCTATTCCCCTCTCTCTATGGTCGGTGGTGAGGCAACAAAATGGGCTGATGAAAGCTTTGTTAAGTGTAATAAGGCTCTTGGAAATCAATAAACAAGTGGGCCACTCACATGGCAATTTGGTAATTAAATCAAACTTGGCAATTAACTCGTTTAAATCTAATTTAATCATTCCTAATCGATTTTCGGGTAAATATATCATAAAATCACAAATATTCTACTGATTACAAAACACCAAACGGCTTCTAATTCGGTCGCCGATAAGGCCTCCAATTAACAGTTTAAACACATACACTCAACAGATAATCAAATAATCAAACATATGCGATATGCAATTCAATAGATAAACTTATTCAATTTCAGTTTCGATTTCAATCAGTCCATTTAGTACTTAGGTTAATCCAATTATCAGTCATTATCAGTTCTGTTTAGCAGTAACCAATAGCTAATTCAGTGAGTTATCGATAATCAGTACGAGGGTTGTTACAGTATCTAAGACCCCAGTGTCCCTTGAAAGGGAGTAAATGAGATGCATGCCAGAAACCGGAGGAATCGGAGATGGTTGGGTGGTCCCGAACCGAGGCACAAGGCCTGACGGCTCCGAAAACCGGGAACCGGGCTCCGAAATGGGCAAAATGGCCTACGGCCACAAAATGTAGCCCACGGCCACTGAGAGATGGTCTACGGGACCTCTCCCTCCCTTCAGGAAAGAAAACAGAGAAAATCGAGTCTGGTTCGCAAACCGAGACAAGGCCTGAGAAGAGAGTTCGAGTCGGGAGGCAGGGCGCCTGATCGCGACTCGAGACTAACGAGCACAAGATGCAACATCACCGAAGGCTCAATCGGTGACGCTCGGAAGTCTTAAGGTCGGTTAAAAATGGGGTGTCTACAGTTGCTCCTCTTTGATAGAACTCGGAAGTCAAGAAGTGTCGGGAGTGAATGTCAAAGCCTAGAGACGACCCATTTTTGGCAAGGCCTAAGTGTTTGACAATCATACAAGGTGAATAGAGATATATGCCCTTGAGCGTGCTCAGTGAGGGGAGAACAAAATGCAAAACGACATTGTAGAGCCAAATGATCATGCAAATGCAGCAAGCTGTAATGAGGCAAGTATTCGCAAATAGATGCAACAGTTTTAAGCAAGAATGCAAAGCAATAACTACATTTCATGCAGTTAGGAATGCGGAGAATCATTCAATTCTCGTCGCGTCTCACACGGAGAAGATACGATACCTGCGCGATTCGTCTGGTCGCACCAGCATCAAATGAACCGTACATACAATATCGTGCCTGCAAAAGAGAGAAATTCAACAAGAACAATATGCTAACAACATATATTCAATGTGGTTCTTGTGGTTCCGAAAGTCTGACACACGCAGTGTCGGCGAGTGAATGCATCGCAATGCGAGAAAGGGACGTGCGTGACAACGCATGCTCAAACACAGAGGTGTGGTAGACCAAGAAAACATGCATGACAATGCAAAATGCTCATAAGAATGCAAGTTATATGCAAAACAATGCAAAACGAGCATAAATCAGGGCGCCCGTTTGTTGCGAAACAACGAGCTGGGAAACGCACATTTTGGCAAAGGCAACTTGATCGCGGCCTCTGATTCACCTCCCGGAGAGGTTACAACATGTTTGAAAAGGATACACCTTGATTTTGATGAATGATGATGAGACACATGTCAGAAATTGCAGTTGAAGTTCCCGCGGAGCGATTTCGCGCTAGAAAGTGCACTTTTCTTGAACTTTTTCAGGTCCCGGGAACTCCGATCTTCCTCAAAATTTGCAGAGAGCTAGAGGGGGGTGTGGGGACCACCACCGGCCAGGTGGTTGCCCTTGGGGAGGCCACCGGCTAGGGACAAAAAAGCAAATGGCCGGCCAGCCAGAAAAGGTGGCTTGGCCACCGCCTAAGCAGGGGCATTTTGGTCATTTTTCTCATTTATATATATATCCACCTCCATTCATTCCGAAATCACTCCCATAGCTGCAAAAACTCCTTCCCTTGCTCCCCAAACCATTTTTTCCTTCAGATCTGCATTTTATACGCGCTTTTCGGCCTTCCACGCAAGTTGTTTTCGCGAAATCTTTCAATTTTAAGCACTTTGAGCCGATTAAATTTTGATTTCGGGGCTTCTCTTCTCATTTTCACCACTTGAGGTAAGTTTGTCTCAATAGTTGGAAGATTTTCTCGGGAGTTGACTTTTGTTGACTTTTTCCAATTTTGCTCATTTTGCTCATTTTTGCTCCTTTTTGCAGATTTCTTGAAATGGCGGGTGATTACCCTCATAGTGGAGGTCCTCTAGGTGCTGGGGATGACTTTGACATTATGACACTGCCCCCGAGAGTCCGCCCTTTCGTTCCCGGGAGATATGCCCCACCGGTACATATGCTTCCGCGGGCCGTTTTTTGTCGTTTCACTGGGTTCAATGACCGGGCACCCGGGGATTTACTTCTGCGAGAGCCGGAGCAGCACCTCTCTCACGACGCACGAGAGGTATTTTACTTTATTTTCTGCATTTTCGTGCATTTTGTAGCTTTGCCATGCTTGAACACACAGTTTTAGCTTATGACATAGTACTTTGCCTGCATCCTGGACGTGACTTAAACACTTGAACTTCTGAACACTAGGCTCATTGACTGATTGATTGTGAACGCACGGTACACATTAGTTAAGAAATGAACACACGGCTCAAACACTGATTTGTCGAACACACAGCCCGAATTTGAAGGTGAACACACAGCACACACTAACTAAGAGTAGAACACGCAGCCCAAATTCTAATTTTCTGAACACGCAGCCCAAGTTGATGGTGAACACACAGCCCACACTGACTAAGAATAGAACACACAGTCCCAAACTCCGATTTTCTGAACACGCAGTCCAAGTTGATGGTGAACACACAGCCCACACTGATTGAGAGTAGAACACACAGTCCCCAAACTCCGATTTTCTGAACACGCAGTCCAGATTTGAAGTGAACACGCAGCCCACTGATTGAGATTTGAACACGCAGCCCAAAACACAGAGTTACTGAACACGCAACCCAGATTTGAAGTGAACACGCAGCCCACTGATTAAGATTTGAACACGCAACCCAAAACACAGATTTACTGAACACGCAGCCCAGATTTGAAGTGAACACGCAGCCCACTGATTGAGATTTGAACACGCAGCCCAAAACATGATTCATGAACACGCAGCCAGATTTGAAGTGAACACGCAACCTTCGATTGAGATTTGAACACATGACCCAAAACAGTTCATGAACACGCATGCCAGATTTTGAAGTGAACACGCACCTTCGATTGAGATTTGAACACGCTTGACCCAAAACCAGTTCTTGAACACGCAGTTTTTTGAAGTGAACACGCAGCCCACTGATTGAGATTCATTCGCACACAGCTATTTTACTTCATTTGCACACAGCTATTTCATTTCATTTGCACACAGCTTGCATTTTATTTGCACACAGCTTGCATTTTATTGTGTACTGAACACATGTATTCATTCTGAATGCATGGTGGCTCTCGCAACGTGCGAGGGTATGGCTCTACTGCCGCGAGAGACTGGTATGCTGAGCTTCCGGAGGCTGTTTGGGATCTGGTCGATCTAGCAGGGTTCGGAGCATTCTGCGTGGGATTATCACGTTGTCCTGCCAGCAGGACTTTGTTAGTTGCTTTGGTGGAGAGATGGTGGGACACCACCAATTCTTTCCACTTTTCTGCCACCGGGGATATGACCATGACTTCGCCGTACTCACCGGCCTAGACATAGGCGGTTGGCCCATACCTTATGACGAGGATATGGAAGAGTGGGAGGCCGCTTGGACACATCTATTGGGGGCTCGCCTACCTGTAGACAGAGCTTTCGGGAGAGTCCGGTACACCTGGTTCTCTTCCCGTTTTCGGAGGCCGGAGATGGAGCCTGAGTCTCCCGAGGAGGTTGAGCAGTACGCCCGTGGCTTCCTTATGTTCCTCTTTGGCACCACTCTGTTTGCCGATAGGGGGAATACTGTCGGGTTGTATCTTCTGAGTGCCCTGGTGGACCTATCACAGGTCAGTCGATATGACTGGGGTGGCGCTGGCCTGGCTACCTTCTATTGTTACATGAGTGCAGCCTCTCGCGGGCGGGGAGACTTACTTGGCGGCTATTGGAGAGCACAGGAGGTACGCTCACAACTTGATTTACATTTCTGCTCCTTATTACTTGTTCATTGCACACACGGCGCACTTTGCACTCTGTATTCTGCCTTTAGCACTTTGTATTCATATTCTGCACTGCTTTTCTCAGCTATGGGTGTACGTATACTTTCCCACATTAGCCCCGGAGATGGAGGTGGCAGGACTCCTTATGACTCCGTTTTCATTAGTGTTCGAGGGCGAGCACCGAGCGAGACCTCGAGAGACTCTCTTCTACCTGCGACAGTATTTTGATACTGTGCGGACGACAGAGGTATTTTAACTATCGCCTTTTCATTTTCATCTTTGATCTGCCCTGTATATTCCTGATTTCTGATTGATTTATGCACTGGTTATCCGCAGATTACTTGGCAGCCCTGGGCGGTCTTTGGTGACGATCTCCGACATCAGTATCCCGGAGGGTCGGGCACTTCCCAGTATAGGTTCCTGCTCAAAGGACCTGTTGGTAGGGCATGGTTCTTGGGGGAACGCTTCCTGCGTCAAGTGTGGGGGTACGATTCTCAGGACCCTCCTGCTGTACCTCCAGCCACTATGCGGACTGCCGATAGACTATCTTCCCAGGAGGTTGTTAGTGCTATGCAGGGCACCGATGCTTTGTTACATCTCATGGAGGGGAACTACGCCACCTATCGTCGCATATATCTGATGCCCCCCTTGACGGGAGTGCGTGCTCCGCCACGGAGGTATACTGATGTACCATCGTCGAGTCGTGCCGGTGCTACGGATATCCCCTCCTCTAGCAGGGCTGGTGCATCTAGGGGTAGAGGTAGTTCGATTCCTCCGATCCCTCCGTCTCTTCATCATCATCCTGGGTGGCCAGACATGCCGACCGAGTTGACGAGTTGGCGGTTCGGGTCTTCTTACCAGGTCCCGCTAGAGCCTCCTCTTCCTGACCACAGATATGTCTGGGATCCTGATTCACCCCCGGTATGTTTTAAGCCTTTGATTTATCAATCAGATTACTTGGACATTCATTCCCTCACTGATAGTTTTGCAATTGTATTTGCAGCCCCCAGTTGAGTACACAGAAGAGCTGCTCGGGATGCTGGCCACATTCGAGGGCATGATCCTACGGAGGGAGGCACAGATGGCCATTATGGGTGTGCAGGTATTATCCATCTTCCTTGTATTTAGCATACTCCTGATGACATGCTGGTTTTGAGCATTCTGCTGTATTGATAGGCTGTGTAGAACACATCTGACACACACCCCACTCGCATACTGTACTTGCATCTGCTTTTCATATTTGAACTGATGTATTGAACTCTTCATTTTCAGATGCCTCTTGTATATGCTCCACCGCAGGCCGGGCCACCCAGGCCTTCTCAGGGAGGTCGAGGTACTGGACCTGTTCATGGTACTGGGCCATCTGGGCCTTTTCGAGGAGCTGGGCCATCCAGGCCTTCTCGGGAAGCTGGGCCATCTAGGCCTTTTCGAGGAGCTCGGGGAGCGGGGTCGTCTCACAAACGCAGGCACCCATTATTGCGGAGGAGGAGGAGGAGGTCGCAAACCGTGAGTCAGAGACATCCGCTGGGGAAGGAGGCTCCGGTCTTGGTTCCGGGAGTGGAGACGAGGCTGAGGGGGATCCGGAGGATGATAGCTCTGATCCGGATGGTGATGATGGTGCAGAGGTCATCCCGCAGAAGAGGATGAGAGGGCCTCCTCATTCCCGTTCTCGAGGATATTGATGCTATTTCCTGCTTTATTTTACTTTTTGCTAGTAGTTTGTAGCACCTTGCATAGTGTTCGGCAGTTTTATTTTTTGTAAAACTTGTACCTTTATTTTGTTGTAAAACACGATGGAATGAAACAGCCTTTTGAAAAGATGTTTGTATTTGAAGTTCTTAGCATCGCATCGCATCATTTTGCACAAAATGGGATTGAATGAAAATTTGCCTTGTGTATTCACCGGGTCAGGTAATGAACCGACGCAACAAATCAAAAACTCGACTCACTAAGAAATAACAGAATCTTAGCAAGTTTACAACTCGATAAGCAAAGTATAACAATGTTACCGACTCAACAAACAAGACTTAACAAAATTGTGTAAACAAAAGGTAACCACTCAAAACACAAAATGCGACAGCTCGACAAAACTTAAAACTCGATAAACAAAGCAACATCTTGACAAGCAAAACAACAACTCGATAAGCAAAAATACAACTAAGCGTACTTCGGACGGATGATCTGGATGATGGAACGTATCCGAAACTGAGAGAAATGGAGGCCTTCCACGTTCCCGATGCCTAGAAATGCTTCAAACTTCCTTCCCGGAGGGCAAAACAGGATCAATGCGTGGCCGAACACATTTTGCATCTGGAGACTAGGGGGTGGCCGGCCTACTAGAATAGATGGCCGGCCAGCCACCTCTCCCGCAACCCCCAGAATTTTGACACGTGTCCTTTGAATAGTGTTTTACCCCCCTATAAAAGCCCCAGCCTTGGAACTTATTCATTTCATCACCGTTTCTCACAAAAATGGAGGCATTTCTTGCAGAAAATCTCACATCTTGGATCTCTTCTCTGGACGGCTCGGAAAAGTTGAACTTCCGGGGTTTCGGCTTGAATGTACTATTCACGCTGGGCCGGACTCCATTGCACCTTCCTTTCCTCCACGCCGCAGCGAGATTTTGGAACCCGGCGACGCATGTCTTCAGCTTCGGAGGGCAAGAGGTATGTCCTACTTTTGAAGATTTTCAAGCTTTGATGGAGTCTGAACGCTCGGAGGAGATCTTGCCTCAGTCTCGTTTCGGCCATGCCCAAGCTTTAGGGCAGATGTGCGGTCTCAACGCGCATGATGCTCGATCTCTGATTGGTAATGGCATGTTGGATATCCCGAGCCTGATTTACCGATTCTCTGATGCCGGTGACTGCAGCAACCATCATTGGCAAGGTTTCCGACAACATGCCCTCTGTTTGTGCGTGTTATCTCATTTTCTGTTTGTCTCGGGCTCCGGAGGGGCTAGCATCCATTTGATTGAAGTCGCTCAAGGCTTGAGGGAAGGAAAGAGTCAGACGCCATGACATTGGCCGAGACGCTGCTAGGTTTGGATGCCTTCTACTGCCAAGAGACAACCAGGTTTGCAGGGAGTCCACTACTGCTGCAGGTAATGTTTCCTACCCAAGCTCACATATGTGTTTGCTCACATCACTCGGCCTTCGGGCTCGATTTTTCTCACAAAACCCTTATCTTACTTTTCTTTCATCGCACATCTCTCTATTCTTTATTCTCTCATTTTTCATCCCTCCCCAAATATGGTTGATGGATAAATTGCAAGTTGTGGACTCTTGCCCCGCTTACTCAGCCCGCGGTTACTTCTTTCGACAACGCCTGGTTGACGCCCTTGATGAGGGATGGTGGTTTGAATGGATGTGCAACTTGTCAGCCGAACGCATTGCTTGGTGCTGTCCTTGGCTTAACCTTCCGGCGATGAGCCATAGCATGTTCCAGGATACTGGGATCCGTTTGATCGGCTTGACCCACTGCGTATTCTACTTCCCATTTCGTATTCTGCGCCAATTTGGTCATGATCAGACTTGCCCTCCGGAGGGGATTGAATACCCGGTCACTTTCCCGGTTCGAGGTGCACACCTTGCTCGACATACTACGGCTTGGAGGACTAGAGAGCTCCTGTCCCCTGCCCCTGTTTTCAGTTGCACTTTATCTAACGAGTGCTGGGATTGGCTCAACGAAGAAGCACAGACTGGGCCTAGGTTGGCATTGGAGGCTTCAACTAGCTCTGGCAGGGGGCGCAGGGACACTTGACTTGACTATGCCCCGGATTTATTGCTTTATTAGTACTTTCAAGTTTTCGTTATGAGTGTAATAAAAAAGCAACTTCAATTGTATGTAAGAGCAAGAGAACTCCGTTTTGAAATCAAAGAAATTGAAGGTTGTGGTACTGAAAATTCTCCGTTTTGGGTCAAAAAATGGTCTTAGTTGTGAAAAGATTAATTTGAACAAAGTCAACTTTTATTAAAACTTTTCAAAACTATTTTCGATATGGATCAGAATTGGACACGCCTGAGATCTGTCACTGAGATGCACAACCCCAGATCTTAGCAACTGGAAAGTTGCCCCTAGTTTGAAAAGTGCCTCGGCGATTCATAGCAACGGAAAGTTGCCCCTAGTCTGGATGGCGCCGCAACACTTCATTGCAACGGAAAGTTGCCCCTAGTCTGAATAACACTGTACCGGAGATCACGATAAATGCTGATGAATAAAGATGACTGAGATGATCAAATGGACAAAGTTGATCGGGGAAAAGATTGAAATTTGAACTTCAAGATGAAGTCGCCACGATCCCATATAGATAGGAATCAAGCCACGTAGTTCAGCTTGGGTTTGCGTTCCGGGGGTATTTTTACTCTCCTTTTGCGCTCTAACTTTTGCCACGGCCGCCTTTATGGTTTTCAACCTTGCGAGCTCAGTTTTTATAATTTCAAATTTTCTATGCTCTGAATTTTGCCTAGGTCGCCCTTTCGGGTTTTCGGCCTAGCGAGCCTCTCAGGGGTAGTATTTCTTCAACTTGTCCATATTGATCGGTTGAGAAAACTCTAAGCCATTTAGGTCCATCAGAATCGCAGCTCCACCTGACCAGATTGACTTGATGATATAGGGACCAGTCCAATTGGGTCTGAACTTGCCCCTTGGGTCGTGGATGGAAGCCCGGTTGTCTTTGAGTACCAAATCTCCTTCTTTCAAATTCCTGGACTTAACCTTCTTGTTAAAAGCCCGGGCGATTCTGCGTTGATAACCTTGGATGTGGTACAATGCTTTCAGCCTTCTTTCATCGAAAAGCATGAGTTCCTCAAATCTATTTTGTCGCCAACTGCTTGGCTATCCGCACTCGCCAATACTCGTAATGACGGGACCTCAATCTCAATAGGCAGAATGGCCTCCATCCCATAAACTAATGAGTACGGAGTCGCCCCAAAGAGAAGTTCGATCGAAGTCCCAGAGTCCCACAGAGTTAACGGCGGCTTATCCGCCACCCCGATAGGTTTCCACCATCTTCTGTAGTATACGCTTGATGTTCTTGTTGGCGGCCTCAACTGCTCCGTTGGTTTGCGACCGGTAAGTAATCAAATTAGAAGAAACCTTTTTTTTATATTTATTTTAAAAGAAAAAAACAAAATATAAACACATGAGAGGCACGGCATTGGAGGGGAAAAAAAAAAGTGGGGATTCTCAAACAAAGTAAGATGCTCTTGATTGATATCTTCACGTCTGGACTTCAAATTGGCATTAAAATATTAAATTAAAGATATGACAATTAAAAATGAAAAAATAAAAAATAAATGAATAAAAAGAGAATCGATAGGAACAGAGTGAGAAGAGGGCTGCTCAATAGGGTGAGCAGTAAGGTGATCAGATGAACAGGGCTGATGAACTGGAGGAACAGCAGCAGATCTGGTAGGAGAACAAATTTGAAGAGCTGTAGAGGAAGCAAGCAGAGGTGCTAGTGAGGAACATGGCTGAGGAACTGTGGAAGAAACAGCAGCAGAGCTGGTAGGAGAACAGAAATGTGGAGCTGCAGAGGAAGAAGGCAGAGGGGCTGCTGGTGAACAAAGCTGATGAGTAGTAACAGCAGACTGTGAGGAAGTTACTACAGTAGTAGAGGTTGGCCAAAAAAAATTCTCATGTTTCATCTTACTACAACTATTGACTAGTAGAAGCCGAGCTTGTGCATCAAATGTAGAAGTAATTGCATAGAGAGAAAGAAACATGGAGGAAATTAAGCTCATCTCTACCAGTGTAGTCCAATCTTCAAGTCACCATTGTGGAAGGATTGAGTTAACTCCATGGGATCTCCAACTTCTCTTAGTTGGCCCTATCCAAAAGGGTCTTCTCTTCCTCAAACCCACACCATCACAACAACAACAACTACTAGCAAACACCATAGTTGATCATCTCAAGATCTCATTCTCTCGCACACTCGACTTCTTCCCTCTCCTCTCTGGCTGGCTTGCCATCATCAAAAACAGCGACAACACCTCATCTTTCTTCGTAGATTGTAACAATGCCGGAGCTCGTTTCATTCATACAGTCGCTGACAATATCACTGTCAATGATATCCTTGATCCCATGTACGTACCTCATATCGTCAACTCTTTCTTCCCACTAAATGGTGTCCTTAACCACGAAGGCGTTTCCTGTTGGAAATGGTTATAAAATTCTGGGTAAAACTAGAATTTTTTCCTAAGTTTGGTCTAATTTTTAGGTGGGCCCCGTGCATCGATTTACACGGGTCAAAGTGATACTTGCGTTCTATGCGTTGTGATTCACGTGGTATATTTGGTTGCTCAAAACCATTCAGTGAATGGGAAATTGAAGCCAAAGTATGCTCCATGGAAATGGAGTTTTGGTGAAATTCATAAAGGTTGAATAAGGCTTGTCCCACATTGATTTGGTAGGAGGTTTTGAAAGGGTTTATAAGGCATGGGTTTGGTACTTGGGGTGCCCAAGGGTACCAAGTGTTTTAGAGGAGAGGTTATGGATAAAATTGGCTAGACCCATTGGACTCAAAACCACCACGCGCCTGGTCGCTACTGGTTAGTGGCCGTGGTGTGAGGTTGGGTTGGGCTTGTTGCCCGATCCTAATCTTTTGGGCCAAAAACATTTGAATTTAATTCAAATAAACTGGTTTGGATTTTTGTTCATCCAAACAGGCCCTTCCGTTTTCAAATGTAATTAAATGATCCGGTTTTTCTGTTCATCCACACAGCGCCCTTCCTAATTAAACGGTTTGGATTTAATGTTCATCCAAACAGAGCCCTTCCCGTTTTGTATCTGTTTGAATGGTTAATCCAACAGATTCAAATCTGTTTGAATTTAAACCCAACAGGTTTCATACCTGTTCAATTCAAATCCAAGAGCCACCTTTACATCTATAAATAGACTAGCCTCCCATTTGGATTTTAACTCCAATTTTCGTACTCCATCCTCTCTATAATTCTCTCTGCATTTTTATTCTGAAAGAAAGAGTGTAAACACTTAGTGTATTCGTAAGACAAATAATTTGTAGTGCTGCTATTGTTTGTAGAAGATCATTTCATCCTGGGAGATAGACGTCCAAATTCTGAAAGCACCGTGGAGAGGACGAATCTGTCTTAAGGACACAGTGTTAAACACTGGACTTGATCAGAAAAGTTATTCAAAAAAATTAACCAAGTAAGTTGTTTAATTTAATTCTGTTTTTAATTTGTTTATTTAATCAGATTTTAATTTTGTTTTTGTAACAAAATAAAATATGTTATTTATTTATTTATTTTTATTTCGAATTTGATTTTTGTAATCAAACATATTCTCTCCTTTTCTTTATTTCTTTAATTCTAATTATTGTTTTGTACATAATAGAATTAATATCTTTTAAATACAGTGAAGATTGCCCAACAATCTTAAGACAGACCCCTTTTTTGGTATCTTCATTGTATTTCATTTTCTGTTTTTCAAAGTAATATTCTGGTTGGAAAAACAAATAGTGATTTATGCTATTTGACAGATAGTAGTAATATACTGTCTCTTTTCTTTGACAACTAGTAGTACGACATCGGTGTCATTAACAATTCGAATATTATTTGATATTACAGAAAATTATTTTGGTATTTATTTTTCCTGTTTTAGTAACAAGGAAAATAAAATTATTTTGTGTTATATTTTATTTTCTGGTTTTAGTAACTAGAAAATTAATTTGTGTTTTAATTTTTTCTGATTTTTGTAATCAGAGATTATGGCTACTACAACTGAAACTGCATCTGGCAGTGGTATTCCTGTTGTTACACCAACATCGATCCCTATTCAGAACCATGTTCATGTACCAATCAATCATGGGGAAAAATCGGAAAAATTTAACGGTACTGAGTTTAAGAGATGGCAGCAGAAGATGCTGTTCTATCTTACAACTTTTAATTTGGCCTGGTTTCTCCATGAAGAGGCTCTAGCACTTAAAGAGGGTGAAAGTGATCGGCAAGTTGTTACTGCTGTAGATGCTTGGAAACATTCAGATTTCCTGTGCAGAAACTACATCCTCAATGGCTTTGACAATATGCTGTATAATGTATACAGTCATCTGAAGTCAGCAAAAGAATTGTGGGATTCTTTGGAGAAGAAATACAAGACAGAGGATGCCGGCACAAAGAAATTTGTCGTCGGTAAATTTCTAGATTTTGTAATGGTCGACTCCCAAACGGTAATATCTCAAGTTCAAAATTTTCAGATAATTTTGCATGATATTCATTTAGAAGGTATGTCTCTTAGCGAGTCTTTCCAAGTCGCTACCTTGGTGGAAAAGTTACCACCGGCTTGGAAAGATTTCAAAAATTATTTAAAACATATTCTCTCATTTTCTTTATTTCTTTAATTCTAATTGTTGTTTTATACACAATAGAATTAATATCTTTTAAATACAGTGAAAATTGCCCAACATTTCCAAACCCTTGATTGCGGTTCAAGTAACTGAGCTCATCGATGGCTTCTTCATCGGTTGTACAATGAATCACGTAATCGGTGATGGTACGTCTTTCTGGCAATTCTTCAATTCTTTGTCAGAAATATCGCATGGTTCTGACAACATATCGCGACCTCCATTTCTCAACCGTTGGTTTCCAAGTGATGATATAAATTGCCCTATTGGAATACCCTTTTGCTCCGATGAACTAGACAATGAATTCATTGTACCAACCACAGTAGAACAAAGGGTTTTTCATTTCACGAAAGAGAAAATTGCAAAACTTAAAGCCAAAGCCAATGCGGGGATGAACACCACCACTATCTCCTCTCTCCAAGCACTGTTGGCTCATCTTTGGCAATTTGTCGTACGTTGCCAAATCACCAATGACACGAACCAAGAGATACGAGATAGTTATAGGTGCAAGGCAAAGATTAAAACCCTAACTACCAGAAGGGTATTTTGGGAATGCAATTCATGTTGAGATTGTAAACACTACCGTGGGCGAGCTGCTCGAGAATGGATTAGGTTGGGCTGCTTTGCAAATAAACAAGGCAGTTGCTTTGCAAACAAATGAGGTAGTCAGGAACTACTTAAACTGCTGGGTGAAAAACCCGAAACTAGTGACAATGAGAGATTCGGAGAGTGCTAGTTTGTACACGAGTAGTTCGCCTCGGTTCAATGTATATGGTAATGATTTAGGTTGGGGAAAACCGGTGGCAGTGAGAAGCGGATTATCAAACAAGAGCGATGGGAAGGTAACGCTTTTTCCTGGGGTGGAAGAAGGGAGCATCGACATTGAAGTTTGCCTGTTACCCGAGAAGTTTCTTGCTATGGAGGATGATAAAGAGTTCATGTAGTCTATTAGCATCTGATCTGACGTTCGAGTAAAAATTCAATAAAACAATGAATTTTCTTTATCCATATGTTGAAGTCAAGCTTCTTTTTTTTTATTTTACTTTTATTTTTTTTCCTTTCCATTGTGTGTTTCTGGAATTTTGAAATTTAATTTGCCAAGTATGTGTGTTTTTTTTGGGTCTGGTCGATCCAGAAGGTTCAATATTGCTTCGCAATCTAGCTTGTGTCACTTTCCTAGCAATAGTATGTCAATATAAAGTTCAGTATATGTATATATATTTTTTTTTGGGAAGAAAAAAAAAAAGAAGGCGATTAACTGTCATAATGTGTTCACTACTTGGGTAAATAATGCCCTGTATTATTCACTATTTTATTTTATTTCATTTTTAAACTATTAATTTTGTTTATTTAATTCTTAAAATTTTTAATTTATGTTCATGTGGTCCAACTGAAAACAATTATACAAATCAGTCACGTTGAAGCCTACTTCGATGGGCAAAAATATAATTTTATAATTTGGATAACTTAAATCATACAATCATACAATAAAGCAGACCATTAAATTGGTTATTTTGTATTGTTTGCTCAAAGGGAAATATTTGAAACTCTCATAAATCTTTCACAATTCAACCTACAATGATATAATCTGACAAATATCAATTTTTGATTGGTTAAATACTCAATGATATGAGAACCATCACTCTTGCCACATCGATGCATTTGCGGGTACAAAATGTGGGCCTCTAATATTGTTGTTGCTCAAAAATAGTAAGAAAATGAGTGTTTTGTTATATGGTTTAAGTTGTTGGAATTTTCAAATAATATTTTATCTATCAAATTAGACTTCAAAGATTATTGATCTGCACAATTAGACTACATGAATAAAAATTAAATAGAACTAATAGTAGGAAAGAAATAAGAAAAATGGTTATATTTTAAAAAATAAAATGAAATGAACCCTTATTCAATAATTTATAAGGTTTAGAAGCAGAGAGTGGACTGGACAATTTTTTATTCTCTTTTAGTCTGTTCGCACCTATTCATTGTTCCCATAGAATCCAATCTTCTAAAACAACAAAATCCCAGCTCAGCCTACAAAGTTAGGGTAAATTATATTGTTAGTTTATGTATTTCAATTTTTGTGTTATTTTGGTCTCTGTAATTGAAATTGGCTCGATATTGACTTTAAATTTTTGACCTTATCTCAAATTGGTCTGATTAATTCTAATTGTTAGCTTTTTTATGATGAAAGGACACAAGTGTAGCCTGTGTCGCGCTCTTAAAAACAAAATTATAAGTTTGATTAATTCAATGACTTAATTTTAACCAATACAATGATGATTTTTTGTTAAAAATCCAAATTCCATTATCAATTGAACTAAATTGGCACAAAATATAAAATTAAATATCAAAATTGAGCCAAGTGAAATTGTAAAAATTAAAATGATACAAATAATAAAATGCAGGTGCTACTATTATAATTTATCCAAAAAGTTATAGTATATTTATGTCTTATTACAATAAGAACTCTAAACTTTTAATAAATATTAAATTACTCATTTATTGAACTTATATATTTTAATTCTTTTAACTATGAATATACATCACTTCCACTCCACAGGAGAGGATATTGGGGCTCACATGTCAGCCTCATTTCTTATATTTTTATGTGATCATAGAGCCTCCACCTACTTTAAATATTGTTAAATTGGGATGGTTTTGCTTAGCAGTGATGCTCTTGCACTTGTTCTTTTTTTATTGATGTATATTTTAATGTTAGGTACCCTGTTTATTTATTAAATTTTTTCTGTTAAAAAAAATTAAAAAAAAAAAAAAACTATAGCTAAATTGGGAATTTTGTAGATAATTTCCTTCTATTTTATTTGGATTCCACAGTTATTATATCCAATAATTTCACACCAAAAAAAAAGTAAAAAAAATTAATGATTAGATGAATTAATAGTCAACAAATTAACAAAATAATTAGGTACGAACACTTACGCATGCCTTACATACACAGGCACAATAGAGACAATGTCCCCATTTTTTTGAGAAAAATTGGGGTCGCCAAATAAAAAAAACCATATTAGCATTAGAAATTTAAAACAGGCCCAATTTGATTTCAGGCCCAATATAATTTCTTTTGTCTCTATTTCTTGGAGCATTTTAATGGAAGAAATCTTTTGCAAATTACATATAAGGACAAAACCAATGGAGTGGTTGGGACAACCCCCAAATTTTTGAAAATTCCTTAATTTCTAAAATATTTATGCCCTAATTTAATTGGTTTTAGGTTTTGGTTAAATGTGTGCCCTATATTCTTTGCTATTGAATGCTATAATTTTTGTGCTCTAACAAAATAATCTCTAATTTCTATACCCTAATTTGTGTAAACATATTCTTTAAAAGAATCTAAGCCAATAAATGTAATGTTGTTTCAATGTGGCTGTTAACATATTCTTTGAAAGAATTTAAAGCTAATGTATCTTTGTTTCAATGTGTCTGTAAATATATTTTTTTTATAGATTTATGTGGGTTGAATTTCTATAGATTGTGGAATTCTATTGATTATAAAATCAAGCTTCTAAAAAACACAGTTCTAGAAATGAAAAAAAAAACAAAAGATAGAAAAATTAATTCAATCTCAATTGGGAGCTTTGTTAATTTTGAAAAAATTTAAAGCTAATGTATCTTTGTTTCCATATGTCTATAAATATATGTATATATATATTTTACAGATTTATGTTTGTAAAATTTCTGTAGATTATGGATTTATGTTGATTATATAATCAGGCTTTATAGTTCTAGAAATAAAATAAAAAAGAAACAAAAGGTCGAAAAAATAATTCAACCTCAATTGAGAGCTTTTATTAATTTTTTGGGTGGCAAAATTCCTTTTTAGAAATTTGCTTGGCGCCTCGTAAAACTCAAAGACAAAATCTTAAAAATTAATTAATTAATTAATAAAGAATAATGTTATATGTATCAATTAATGTACTAATTAATATACTAACAGATAATGTGACATAATTTTAGAGATTTTAGGTATTTATAATTTGTATAATAAATGGGGTCAGTAATAATGACATAATACTAGTTGGTACACTAGTGTTTACATTAATTGATACATATAACACCACAGATTAATAAAAGCAGTATTCATACTTCGTTTTTAATCTCACCATCCCCTTGTTGAAACAATTGATTTTTTTTTACAAACGATATACATAAAGAATCTTATAAAATGAATGGTGCAGATAATTAAAATGAAACTCACTACAAAAAAAAACACCTTTGGCGACTAAATTTTTAGTCGCCAAAGGTCCCATTTTAGTCGCCAAATGTCAAAATTCGACTTTCCCCGACTAAAAGTTTTAGTCGCCCATCTTGTCGCCAAAACATGGTCGCGGATGCCTTTGGCGACTAAAAAACTGTTAGTCGCCAAATGCTGTGTCTTCAGTGACGAAAATTTTTGTCGCCAAATGCAATTTCATTTTTGGAAACTTTACATTTGGCGACTAAACTTTCAGTCGCCAATAGTATTTTTTTTTTAATTATTGACACCTTTCTGCGACTAAACTTTCGTCGCCAAACGCATACCTTTCGGCGACTTAAGAGTTTAGTCGCCAAAACCGTTTTTCAAACAAAACAAAAAAAAAAGAATTTCCTCTGCTCCCAAGGTTTGAACCCACAACGTCCCACTCCCAACACTTCGACCTCCACTACGCCAATACCATATCACATGATTATTATTGCAACATATATTATTTATATACTACTTTTTACTGGTATTAATAGAAAATTATATATATAAAAATAATTATTTTTATTTAATATTTATTTCTGTTAAAAATAAATTATTTATTAAAAAAAATATGATAGTACTTTCGGCGACTAAATGTGAATTTTAGTCGCCAATTCTTCATTTTTGGCTACTAATTTATTTTCGTAAGCTAAAAGAATTCAATTCACTAAGGATAGCACCTTTGGCGACTAAACTAAATTTTAGTCGCCAAAACCTCAACTTTGGGCATTTAAACTATATTTTAGTCGCCAATTTCGGATTTTTAGCTACTAATTTTTTTTTTGTAGCCAAAAAACTTTGCTTTCGACCAAAGAGTTTTTAGTCGGCAAAACTCACGAGTCGGCGACGAATTAGATTTAGTCGCCAAATCCGGCACATTTGGCTACTAAATAATTTTAGTCGCGAAAAACTGCGACTTTTGGCTACAAAACAATCTTTAGTCGCTAAAAAGCCTACATTTGGCGACTAAACTGCCTTTTAGTCGCCAAAACCCTTACATTTGGCGACTAAACTGTTTTAGTCGGGAAAAGTTATCAATTTTGGCGACCAATTCGATTTTAGTCGCCATTTCTACGAGTTTCAGCGACGAAAATTCAAGTTTTAGTCGCGAAAAGCGCTTTTTCTTGTAGTGACTTGTGGTTAAAGGCAGATCCAAGAATGTGGCAATGGGAGGGGAGAAGGGGGCAAAATGATAGGAATATAACAGATCTCACTAAATAAAAAATTTAGTCGAGTCAAATTGCATTAGTTTTGAATTACTTAAAGATTAATAACATACTACTTAAAACTCATTAATTTATTCTATGTTTTTGTGCCTATTTAAATTGATAATGTGTAAATTTATTAAGATATATTAAATAAATAATACTATAATGAACATATGTATGTGCTATATTTTGAGAGTTGGGGGGTCTTCTTGTGTCTTGGGCCCCAATAAGGGGTGCTATCCCTTTTGTTAGGGTTTAAACCAGACTCATTATTATACTTTGAACCATTTATTTTACAATACTCTATTAAATTAATAATTAAATTCAATCAAGTAGTTAAATATCAATAATACATAATCGGATTACATTTGTCTTCTAAAAAGGTTAACATCCAATGTAATTTTAAAACACAAAACATCCACTTGTTTAAGATAAATATGAATAAATCATGCCACTAATGTTTACAATGGCTCAAATAGGAAAATAAAAACCAAATTTAAAGTCAAAAAAAAATCATGAGAAATTTTAATATACAAATCCTTGAAAAGAGTGTGCCATATGTATTTCTAATTATGTTATTTTCTTTTTTAGTTATAATGTTATTTTAATTATGACTTATAAATTCTTTAGCTATATCTCATATTATATATATATATAATTATAACTCAAAAAATGCAAAATTATATCATTTTTTTTTTGTTAATTATAAAATATATATAGAGGGCGTATACATAATGTTGTCCAAAATTCATACTTAACATTGCTTTACTAGCACACTATTATGTACGCCACCAATCTTGGTCCTGTTTGGTGTAACTGTTAAAACAGATTATAGATTATGACTTTAATCAGAAGCTGTTAATCTGTTTAGAGTAACTGTTAGATTATAGATTTAAGTTGCTGAGTAGTGTTCATTAAATAAGCTGTGAAGTAGCTTTTTCAATTAACTTTTATTTTTTATTATTCACTATTTGTCTACATTTTTTATAAAAAATAATAATAATATTCTATAGTCTATTTGGGTCTTTTTTTATTTTTTAAAAAATAAAAAATAAAAAAATCTAAAAGTATAACCGTGAATTAACATGTTCACAGTAGAAATTGATAATTAGAAGCAATGGGTGAGCAGCTTCTCATAATCAGCTTTTTTGATTTAAAATAAGTTGTTAGAATCAAAAACTGTTTGAAATAAGTTTAACCAAACAGTCTAAAATAACTTTTTAAAACCCAGATGCCATAAATTGACTCAAAAAAATCCTACCAAATACCCCCTTGTTTTCGACTTTTCTATCTATGTGGGATTGATATGTTCAGTAGGGGCACCAAATTACATACATGCATAAGTTACTACATTTCTTTTGCAGGGCGCAACACTCGCGTGTGGTAAGTTTCATGGGTTCTATACTTTCATCTAGATCATGGACTAGAGGCAAGTCCAACTCCTAAAATAATATATAAATTACACTCTATGAACTTTTCTTTTCTTTCTTCATTTTTTTTTTTTTTCCTGTTTTTCGAAGAACTAGAAAATAATAAAAGAATGCAACATGTTGAAGAATAAAATAAAGGATAAAATATCAATAGGTCATAATAGTTAGATTTAATTTTTATTAAGTCATATTGAAAATTAGTCCTCGTAAAATTGTCGTTAAAAATAATTTTTTGTGATAATATTTTGCATGCCAGTAAAAATTGACAATTAGTGACTTTTTTGTCACAATTTTTATAAATTATCACTAAAACTTACAATTAGTGAATTTTTTTATGACTCATTTTTCAAATTGTCGTTAAAATTTGAATATTAGTGATTTTTTATGATGATTTTTTAAAATTGTCGCTAAAACATACAACTAGTGATTTTTTTTTGTAACAATTTTCAGACTGTCGTTGACATTAATGATTGGTGACAATTTTTTTTTTAATAATGTTTGATGAAAAATGTTGTTAATTATTACAAGACTTGTTGAATAATAAATCTACCTTACATCTAAGTCTCCCAAAAATAGAGGGCAACACATGCAGATGGATTTTGTCATATGTAAATGTGGGAGGGCAAATTGAGCTATAAGGCAGGACCAGAAATCTAGATCCAGAATATTAGAAGCGCAGGGCCAGAGATCCCTGGGTCTAGATGATCAAGACCAGGGCATACAAGATGCACGCCCACAAGGGTCAAACTTAGTTAAATACGTATTCCTAAAATACCAGCTCAACTAACTTCTAGATAAACTAGTTTGGTGCGCAATTGTGAGCGTCGTGCCTTTTCCGAATCTAAGGCATGCATCCCATACCGATTTGCTTTGATCAACAAAGAGTCGCCACTTAATTTTTAAAAGAGAATTAAGAAATTTTTAACGATAAAAACTAAGCTAAGGTCCAATCCATCATAACTAGAAAACACTACTACAAAAACAGTTAAAGACCACACTTTGACAAATGAAATATCTCACTTTTATTAGAAGTGTGATAAAAAAAAAAATTAAATTGATATTTTAATCACACTAAATTTTATTGAGTGTGATAATATTTATTTTTTGTCACTTTTTAATGAAATGTGATTATATATATATATATTAATCTAACCTTCTAAATAAGTGATTATATATAATTTTTTTAATCACAACTCGATATATGTTCTTTCAAACTGTCCCAAAGCTTAAATTCCTAAATTCATTTTGGCGCTGTTTGGGAAGTTGGATTTTTTTTTTTTTTTTTTGCACTAAAAGACAAATTGATTACAAAATCAAAATAAATAAATAAATAAATAAATCCAAACAAAATATCACATCAAATCCCATAATCATTTCACTTTTTCTCTCACAAACATCACATCCAACCACAAAAAAACCTAACTATCTTCCCAAACACAAAAAAAAAAAAAAAAAATTCTCTAATAATATCCTACAACTAAAAAATGTGGGTGTTTGGGAGGTAGGTTTTTTTTGTAGGTTTTTTTAATTATAAAATATTATTGGAGAAAAAAAATTTTGTGTTTGGAAAGATAGTTAGGTTTTTTTTGCCGTTGAATGTGATATTTATGAGAAAAAAAGTGAAATGATTATGAAGTTTGATGTGATATTTTGTTTGAATTTATTTATTTATTTATTTTTTTAACTAATTTGTCTTTTAGTGAAGAAAAAAAAAAAAAAAACCTAAAACTAACTCCCCAAACACCCCCAAAACCTAAAAAAATAAAATAAAAATCACTTCCCAAACACCCACTTTGACGTCCAGTCCATGCCCAGCCCTAGTTCCTCTCTCTCTCTCTCTCTCACACACACACATCTAAGATCCAGATCGTGAGGTAGATCAAAATCCAAATCCCATCGCCAGCCGCCACTCCTTCGTCGGAGCTGTGTGAAGTTTTTGGAGACTTCGTCGGAGCGTCAGTGGTGGGAACCATGGAAACTACGTTACATGTTCATCGTCAAATTCGATTTCATCAAGCTTTGTAAAACCATTGCCACTCACTGGTGAGTAATTCATTCACAAACTATTCTTACAATCCTTTACTCTTTTGATTTGTTTTTCCTGATTCCATTATAATAGTTGCTCTGCTTCTCTTTTGATTTTGATCCTTTTGTATTAACATGGAAAAATTAGATTTTTTCCCCCCTTAATTAATGTGATTATTGTGATTTTAAATTACACAATAAGATGGAAGATGATTTTCTGGCAAGTTACTTGATTTCTTTTTGTTTTAAACCTGCAACAATACTAAAATCTTTGAGGTGTGCTTTAGGTTTGGATTTCCTTTCATTGATCCATTTTTGTACTTGTTGCTTTTCTGTAATTTAATTAATTTTGACCTCGTTCTGATTAAGGCAGCCACTACGTGGTACACCTATTGGTTATGTTACTCTTTGATCTAGCTTTACAATTTCAAGTCACCAAATAGTCTTTGAACTGCTTTGTTAAAATGTCCGCCGAAATGTTTTTTGAAATGATAAAGGATTAAATATATTATATGTGATCAAGTCACCTATTGGTTATGTTACTCTTGGTTTATTTTCCAACTCTAATGTTTAGGACAATTGATTTGGTGATTACACTTGGCTTTGTGACAAATCTTTGTTTTGTCACTTGGGTTTTGTTAGAAATGTATTTTTTACAACGTATTCTATTGGATTAGTTTGGTCATGAATTATTGTTGCTGCCACTTTTTTCTTCCCGTGACTTTCTCAAAACAATTAATTTATCATTGGTTTGTTGAGTTTCTATTCTTGTTTTTATAATTGCTTTTGTGGGTATATCAGAGGCACTATAGGTTGAAGTCAATGGAAACTGCTGCTGAATGCACTCTGCCACCATTGGTACGCTTCGTCAAGGGTAAGCTTGTGCACAATTGACCCAGGAGTTCTTTAGATAGAACACACTGCGTCTATTAATTATGTCTGCCAAAATTGAGTTGATTTTCTTATTGAGTGCTATTAATGGACTTCGTCTACTCAATTTAACTGTCAGACGTAGTGATTCATGTCTTTCTCTTTTCTATACCGCAACAATATCTATCACAGCAATATTTCTCTTTATTTTGACCCAATATTCATCTTATTTATCATATCAATGTTCAACTTTTGCAAGCCCATAAAGATGGCACTCAAGTTGTTGCAAATTTACAAAGACAACAAGTTCAGTCACGGCTGAGTGCTTGAATACTTGGAGGCAAACATACATCTAATGGATGTTTTGGTATCAGGGTAAACTATTACAAGAGGAGATTGTGATAAGTTGTGATTATCATTATATATTAATTAATTTGCTGCTTAACTCACTACAACAAAAAATAGTTTTGGCAACACAACAAAGTTCGTCGCCAAAAGGCAGAAATCCTTGGCAAAGAGCTTTCACGACCCATAGAGCTTCGTCAGTAACCCGTTGCCAAAAGTGTGTCGGGAAAAGTTTTTATTGACGAAAAATTCATTGCATCGCCAAAAGTATGTCTTTAGCGACAAACATCTTTGTGGGCAAAAGCCTTCAACTATCGTCGCCAATTTCCCATTGCGTCGGTAAACGTGGTTCAAATAAGATGATTATGTGTCATTTTTGCCGACTCAAATTTGCATCGGTAAAAATGATACTTTTGGCGACAACTTGATTGCGTCGGCAAAACATTTAATCGTTTTATATAAAAAAAATTAATTTGATATTTGGGATAACAAAAATTACCATCACTAATAAAAAATTACTTTCCAATAAAAAATTATTAAATAATATCCACACTTTGATTCATTGACATCCAAATATATATAAATAAATTCTATTTATCATGTTCTTACAATCCAAACTTTAAGTTTATGTACAACAATATCTAAAGTTAAACCAAGTACAAAATAAATAAAATCAAGTCAATTCCAATTGGAACGATGTGTTTAATACAACTATAGCATCACCAATGACAATATGCAAATGCATGTGAACAAACCTCTTCTCATTTCCAATTAGCACTCAAGCAAGGTCATAATCCATCTTCAACAACCTACATTCAAGAAAGAAAAAGAATCTTTTTTTATTGTTAATATTGTCATAAATGAAAATTTAAACTTGCAAATTTAGAGAATTGAAATTTAAGGGAAATGCATGAAGAAATCTCAACACAATTGAGTTAAAGCATTGACAAAAAAGAAAAAAATCCCAAGCGGCAACAGTAACATGGGGGGAAAAAGAATTTCAAATAATTTCTTAGCATAACAAGAGAAAAATAAACAATAAATTAGCTGTACCTGGCACAATAGTTCACCACCAAATATTGCTAAATCAATCTACAAAATAAAGTTTAATTATTTTGATAAGTAAAAATAAGATAATTCAAATTAAATAACATAAAAAGAAACCAGTTTGTGACATCTGAGATGAATACACAGTCATGATCAAATGCCAAGAGTTAGAACCCAAAAAAAAAAAAAAACTAATAACCCAAAAGAACGAAAGAATACTTATGATCTTCCTGCTTCTCTCAATCCAGTGCATCATCATTTCAAGAAGGGAACATGTCCACTAATCACCAGTAAAATATATAATTGTAAATGCCTAACTTATCTACTTATGGGAATCATAAAAATTCGAAAAAGAAAAATCAATCCCAAAGATATTAAAATATAAAACACAACTATCCATATTGGGAATATATATATATATATATATATGTGTGTGTGTGTGTGTGTGTGACTATTAGAGGTTTGAGAAATTCTATACAAATGCAAAAAAATAAAAATAAAAATAAAAACAAGGTGAAAAGGAAAATGTAAGAGCTCGCAGATTTATTTATTTATTAATGCCTTGGGCTATATGAACTCTAACAAGCATTCATGGTAAAACATGACTGTGCTGAAGTCCACTCTGTTAAAATGAATCAAGACAATGATATGTGTGTGTGTGTGTGTGTATATGTCATTGCAATATTTTCAACCAGAACATGCAAGAATTAGCAGCAGCTAGAACCTTCGTGTTGTATCCAAAGTGGCAACAGACAAAAAAGCCAATGGCATGAAAAATTAAGATAATTACAAAGTCAACCTTCAATAACCCACAAGAGCATAAAACTTAGTGCAGATTCCATTAAAGAGGAACAAAAAAGGGAGGATTGACGTTAAATGGGAAAACAATGAGACTTTACTCACTCCAAGTAATATAACAATTTGATCTCCAACAGAGAGACTATTACAAGGAACTTCAACAGTTGAGCTCAACTCTTCTGCATCACCCCCCTTAGGCCTAGGTGACCATTGATCAAGCAAGTGTTACTAAGTTCACCATTCATTGACTTCCCACACAAACCCCAGAAACACACCGAATTCTGCGAATATCTATGAATCTTATTTCAAATTCATTTTAAAATCCACCACATTATTTGGATAAATCAGTGATGCACCAGTGTATTTTTTAAGATTCAATTGAGAGAATAAAAAAAGGAAACATAAGATAGAACCAAAAAAACTACTTTCAAGAGAACAAGAAAGGTACCAATGCGACCGATTTTCATTTCTAAACGAGCAAGGGCTCTAAGTGCAGACTGAGCACCTAGACGACTTATGAAAAGCCACATTGTATTTCTCCAACAAATCGATCACCTCCTTCTTGAAGTGGGAACCATTGTCTGAAACGATTTCATTTGGGACCCGTGGCGGCAGATAATGTTGTTTCGATAAATTTTGCTACATGCGAAGCCTTCAACACTGCATAAGATTGGGCCTCAACCCACTTTGTGAAATAATCTATCGCTACCAAGATGAACTCATGCCCATTTGACCCCTTTGGCGTGACAGCTCCGATTACATCAATTCCCCAGACAGAAAACGGCCATGGCGAAGTCATGTTGTCTGACTTTGGCGGGATGTTCATGCGATTTGCATGAATTTGACACTTGTGACATCGCCGAACAAAACCAATACAATCCTCCTCCATGGTGGACCAGTAGTAACCTTGTCTAAGGATCTTCCACGCCAACATTACCCCATTCATGTGTGTACCACATTCACCCCCGTGGATGGCTTCCATCAGACGCTTCGACTCTTCACCGTCATCGCACAGGTTATGCATTCCCGAATGACCCGTTTATCTGATTTACCCGCAGATGATGAACTGAACTGCCATTCTTTTGATTGCTCTCTTGTCTTTGGCATTTACCCCTGGCGGGTATGCTTCTTTCTCCAAGAAGTTCCAGATGTCGTAATACCAGGGGTGTTCGTCCTGAACTTCATCTATGGCTGCAATCGACTCATAGGCAGGTGCAAATTTCTGGTCGATGATGACTGGATGCATTCGGACTCCACACGGGATGTCTATCATAGATGATAGAGTTGCTAGCGAATCCGCGAACCTGTTGTTCTCTCTTAGTAGATGAGTAAAACTTAGCTTCTCAAACCGAGGAATTAGCAAATCCAAGGTCTGGTGATACATCATCATCTTTTCCTCTTTTACTTTCCAGTCTCCTTTAGCTTGAGACACAACGAGGTTCGAATCCCCAATAACGTCCAGTCGTCTTGCCCCTAGTTCCAGGGCTACTTCTAGACCAGCGATACACGCCTCATATTCTGCTTCATTGTTCGAGACTTTGAACCAGAGTTTGAAGGCTAGAGGATCTGAGGAATCATCGGTGCTATCGGAACACTCCTATCCTATACCCATGTTGATTTGACGCTCGTCAAAGTACATCATCAAGTTTCTTCGTCGATATCTGAAATTGATTCATCCGGAACAAATATTCAATCGCTTCATCCCCTCAACCGGTGGTCGGCAAGGAACTCGCCCTCGCTCTTCCTTTCTTGACTTGCGTGTCACGTACGTGAGATCAAATTCGGAGAGCAACAGAACCAACGACCTAGCCTACCGTAAGTCTTTGGTTTCTCGAAGAGATATTTGATGGGATCAAGTCGTGAAACCAACATTCTGAGTGAGCTAACGGGTAGTGCCGCGACTTCACGGTAACCCATACGAGCCAAGCAAGCCTTTTCCAGCGGTGTATCTGGGTCTCATACTCCAAAGATCTTCTTCTTTGAGATAGTAGATAGCTCTTTACGCCTTGTCTTCGATTCTTGTGCAAGCATGCGACCCATTGTAGTTCGATTCTTGTGAGATACAAAATCAACAGTTTCCCCGGTTCTGGTGGCGATAAAACGGGTGGGTTCTGTAGATATTCTTTGATCTGTTCAAATGCAGCTTGACATCGGCCGTCCCATTGGAACTTCTTTCCTTTCTTGAGAAGACCAAAAAGTGGTTCACAAGTCAAGGTTAATTTTGAAATAAACCGTCTTATGAATTGCATTTTACCCAGAAAGCCTCGCACCTCTTTTTCAGCCCTGGGTGGTGGCATTTCTAAGATGGCCTTGATCTTGGAAGGGTCGACCTCGATGCCCCTTTGTGTAATCAGAGACCCTAGCATTTTTCCCGCTGTAACACCAAACGTACATTTCTGAGGGTTTAGCCGTAACCGGAATTCCCTGATCCTTTGAAAAAACTTGTGCAAGGCGGTGTAGTGGCCCTCTCTTTCTTTGGACTTGACAATCATGTTGTCCACATACACCTCAACCTCTTTGTGGATCATATCATGTAGTATTGTGGTCGCGGCCCATTGATAAGTAGCTCCAGTGTTCTTCAACCCAAACGGCATTACCCGGTAGCAGTATGTCCCCCACGGGGTGGTGAACGCAGTCTTTTCCCTGTCTTCTGGCGCCATCACTATCTGGTTGTATCCTGAGAAGCCATCCATGAATGAGAGCAATGCATGCCCTGCTGTGAAGTCTACCAACTCATCGATGTGCAGTAAGGGAAAGTTGTCCTTCGGACTAGCTCTGTTCAAATCCCTGAAGTCTACACACACCCGGATCCTGCCATCTTTCTTTGGCACTGGAACAATGTTGGCCAACCAGGTCGGATATTCAGATACCAGCAGGAAGCCTACGTCGATTTGCTTGGTGACCTTTTCCTTAATCTTAAGAGCCCAATCTGGGCGGATCCTTCTGAGTTTCTGCTTGATAGGTCGGGCCTCGGGGTCAAGGGGGATCCGATGTTGTACAATCTCAGGATCGATTCCAGGCATGTCTTCGTAGGACCACGCGAAAACATCTTTGAAATCTTTTAATAAAGCGACTAAGCGCTCGCGTTCCTCCGAAGACAACGTGGACCCGATCTGGACCAACCGCGGGTCCTCCTCAGTACCAATGTTCACGGTAATGATTTCATCCATCAATGGTTTGACAAATCTCTCTTGCTCTTGTTCAATTAAACGTTGTAAAACCGGAGGAACTTCGTCCTCGTCGTTTTGATCAAAATTTTGAAAGTCTGAATTGATGCAATAAATTAGGGGCATAGAAAAGTACTCGGAAACCATAGATAGTTCATTCTCATTAGGTACATCCAAATCGTCCAATTCATCGGTTACAACAGACTCAAATGAAAAGGAAAAAGACGACTTGGACAGGACTGTGGCATTCGGGTTAACATCCCCAGGAGTACCAGACTCAGACTCAGTCAGTGGAACGATTAAACTCACGGACTCGGTGGAATCGATTCGGCTCACTACGACCAGTCTTTGGGCCGAAATCCCTCCTCGTACTGCCAAGTGAGAGAGGGTGCGATTGATGCACCCAAGATAGCTGCTGGTCGGCTCGCAGCCGTTTCATCCCCAATCATGGACACCACGAAGTTATCCCCCAAGCACTCTTGGTCGATCGGAGGATCAGAGAGGAGACATGCCAGTGCTACCCCCATTTCTAACTTTGTGCCCTCAGGATCCACTGCTTTATTCTGCTCAACCTCAGTTGTTGGGTCTGCTCGCTTTGGCAACGCGTCATCCCGGGTAGTTGCGGTCGAAGAAGATTTGAAACTGCACGCGCTTCTTCTCCGCGTTTAACCATGGCTCTAGGAAGCCGCAAAATGGAAAGTCTTCCCCCTCCCGGACGAAGCGTCCGTTCAGGGTACCCTGGATGGGCCTGTGCATTAAATCAAAAGGCTTCCCAGCCTGCTTCGCTCTGGCTCTGCCGGCCATTTCCTTTCCTTTCCTCACCCAGTCTTTTTTGGTGGGCAGATAACCCAGTCCAAAGGTATGCGGGTTGTGTGGCACTTCGGCCAATGCAACGACTCCTTTCCTGCCGTTCCTTCCTAATCCCATCCCGGGGATATGTTGTAGCTTGTTCATGAGGTAGACGGATTGAGCACTAACGTACACACCTTCATTCACAGCCATAATATTCTGCACTACCCGGACCTCCGCCAAAGTGAACCCTGATAAGAACACATCCTCGGTGCCGTGCTCGATCTCCAAAACTGGCGTAGACACTTCTGGCGGTGGATGGATGGATGAATTTCCGAAAACAATTGCAACCCCCTTCCCGTGAGGGTATTTCAACATCTGGTGTAGAGTGGAAGAGACTGCTTTTACTTTGTGCAACCACGATCGCCCCAAGAGCAAGTTGAAGGTTGCGGGAACGTCCAAGACATGAAATTCAATGTTGTGTTGTCCTGGACCAACACAGGTGCGAACATATGATCCCCATCACTTCCCTCTGGTATTATCATAAGCTCGATCACGAGTGGTTGGTATGAAGTTTGCGGGTTTTAACCCGATTGCATATGCCGTTATTGGGCGGAACATTGATAGCAGACCCGGTATCAACAAGTACCACCGGTATCCACTTATCTCTACACTCCACGGAGATGTAGAGGGGTTTGTTATGATTCACGCCCTCAGGCGGCAATTCTTTGTCCGAAAAGGTTAATGCCGGGGAACCTCCTCCTGGAAAAACCAGCCCAACCAGCTGCTCTGGCGTAGTTTCGATAGAAAGTTTGGCCTTGTCCATAGCAGATAGGACGGCCTGTCTGTGCACCCTTGAAGCCATAAGCAGTCCCCAGATGGAGATGTCTGCCTGTATTTTCTTTAACTGTCTCAGTACAGCTTCTTCTTCAATTTGCTTCTCTCTCTATTTCTCTGCCTCTTTATCTTTCCCAGATGCTTCGGGTTGGTCGAGGTGCGGGGGCTTGAAGTACCGCCCACTCCTGGTCATATGGTCTACCTCGTCGAGGTACCAAGTATCATCCGGTTGGGCACCTGCCCAATCTTCATTTGTGTGGGCAAGACACAAGTCATTGTCTTCCCACCACATCCCACTGACATTCAACAAACATCTATCTGGTTCTGGCAAGTTCGTACTCTCGGTACTTTCATCCCACATGCTCACAGCATGTCCTGCTCTTGTGCTCGCAGCACTTTCAAACTCTTCATGGTTCTTGGCTTTCCGGATTCTCTCAGAATTCCACCTCTTCTCTTGCTCCTCCTGTGTCAGTAGGGTTTGTTGTTCGGTTTTCACAATACCTTGATCCCGAGCGAAATTCTTTGCACCGGCGCTCTCCGGCGGTTCATTCTGACTCTCGACCCTTCCGGCCATCATTGATACCCCTGCCCCTGCCGAGCCTTGCTCTGGCTGAACTTCCACAACATCTGGCTGATCATCTAACCACCCGGTAATCTTTGCCGACTCCCCATATTCTAACCAATTGATTGTTGTATCCCCTGCCTCTTGATCGTTAAAGAACTGGAGATTGGCAAAATCTTCTTCCACCGTTGTCAAATCATCTGCCCCTTGTTCAAGTCTGTCTCCCCGAATCATGCACACTTCAGCTTTTTCTGGCAGTTCCACATTCGGCTCAGACCGGCCCACTGATAGGATGTATCCGCTCGGATCATAGTCTCTTCCAGCTAGATTCCCGGTATTTCCATCCAGACTCACCAGTACGCTCTCTTCGAAACACGCCCATTCCATCTTCGGAGGTCACCACCTTTGGCTCAGATTGGGTTATGAAGGTGTCCAACATGCACAAGTCAGTGCAATTAGGAAGGATCACCTCCGGCTTGGGTAGGTGAGAGGGAGTAATATAGATACTAGGATCGTAGGACACGACCCCAGTTTGGATGAAGTTGACTCTTTTGGGTGGTGGATCTTGGTTATGTCTTGAGTGGGTTAGTTGTGACGTTGGGTCTTCGGGAGGCACAATGATATTCTTGTCGACGAGGTCTTGAATCTCGTGGCCTGGCAAAAAACATTGATCGTGTCATGGCCATCTTGCTTGGTGGTACGCCTGATGATTTGGGTTGTGGGAAGAGGGGAGTGGATTCGATAGTGGCCTCGGCTCTAGGGGCGTCAGATGCTTCTTCCTGATTAGAACGCCGAGAGCCTTGGACAAGGGCATGTATAGTGGGGTAAAGATTCTTTGGCCCCGGGGTTGGAATCTGTTGTTTTGGGTGTTACTTCCGGATGTGCTGGAAAAGGGTGTGGCCGCCGCAGGCCTTGGATGGGGAGGGGGAATGGTGGTGACCATACCAATCTCTGAAGTCCTTGTATTGGCAGCGCCGCTCGGGCCTGCAGTGTTATTACGGTTGAATGTCCTTCGGGGCTGCTCTCGGTCCTGATCGATCAGACCTTGCTTCATCGCATCCTCGATTTGCACCCCCATATCGTGTAGATCTGCGAAGGTGGGGAAAGGAACTACAATCATCTTCTGCATTAACTTCGGTTGGAGATTGCGTACAATCATCCGAATTTGATCTTTATCTGTTGGCCTCAAGGTCATCATCGATGCCTTTGCTCTCCACCGGGTCACAAAATCAGAGAAAGTCTCTTTTTGTTCCTGCCTCATTGTTTCGAGATCACGTGTTATAATCTCGATTTGTGTATTATATGAGTATTGTGCAACGAAGGCCTCAGCCATCTCATCCCAGTTCCTCTTGACATCATTATCCAACTTTGCATACCAATTGGTGGCCACGGCTGACAGGGTTCGGCCAAACAGCGAGAGTTTCTGTAGTCTGGTTAGGCCCATTGGCCTCAGGATATATGAAAATAACCGAAGATGGACCATGGGGTCCCCAGACCCATCGAAGCGATCGATCTGGGGCATCTTAAATCTGTCCGGCAATGTCACGGCCACGTCAGTGTAGCCATCTTCGATGTCTGGGATGGCGTTCACCCCCTGCGATTTCTTAAAAAGCTTTTCCAGCTTACTCAGCTTCAGAGCTGTCTGATCTACCTCGAACTCAAATAGAGAGTTCGGGTGGTTGGGTGTAAGATTCTTGGGCGATTCTTGGCGAAGTGGGGCGGAGCGGCCCGTTGGAAGACTGTGTCCTCTTGAGTGTTAGGACATCGTAAGGTATTCAGGTGTTTGGGAGGACATTACGAGGATTGGCGAGTATTCGACGATGAATACTGCTCAGGTAGTGGAGCCGCTGGTAGAGGAGGAACCTGATGTGAAGCAGACGCAGCGTTCTGCTGTTGCAGCCTAGTGATCAGCTCGGCCTGCTGGGCCATGACTGCAGCTTGTTGCTTGGAGAATTCCGCTTGGCGGATGGCATCATCTTGCATCTGTTTCATGCTTTCATGCATCTGGCGCATCATCGCCTCCATCCCTGATGTATTCTGCGGTTCCATTTGAATGGCCGGTAAATGTACCTTTACAACAGACACAGAAATTTCAACCTGATTGTTTACTGTCAAAATAGCCCTCTGTCCCGGTAATCCCTGTTCCGACACACTGCGCCTTCTCGGCCTTCTTCTAATAACTGGGGGTAGAGAGTGGAACACTGAATGTCCGTCAATTAGATCCTCGGATCGGTTGAGTCGGCGACCTCGTGTCCAAAGTACTTGGGGAGTATCTAGTGGTTCGGAAGCAATTGTGCTAAAAACCTGCCCTAGCAAAAAGATAATAAAGCAAAAAGGAAATAAATGACCAGAAAAATGGGCAGCATAACAGCTTAAATTAAATACACACAACACACAGTCGGGCATACAACACGCAGTTGATAAGCTGAAAATACACTGTCCTCAATAGCGATCCTGTTCTGTATCGTTTCCCAAAAGCTGAATCGGATATCCGCAGACAACTGATTCTCAGATACTAACTGATGCCCGCAAGCCTGATGCCCTATCTCAAAAAGCGATGCGCAGTTCGATACTGAACTCATAAGCGATACATGCATTCCTGTGAGGCGACTCTAACAAGCACATAGCAGATAAGTGAGAGCCGAAAACACCCCTATGTTGTGGTAGGGTTTCCCTGTCCTATTTTGTCAGGAGCTGGGGTTTCACTACGCACGCAGCGGTTTCAAACAACCTATAAACGGGTAAGCAACCTGTCCTAGTTTGGAATGGTCACTATGGATTCGAATATGCACTAGGTCGAATGGTCAAAAAGGGTGCCCCGGTAAAACCGGGGTTTGTGCTCCCATACTGGCAGAGCCCGTAACCGGTCAGCCTTACGGACATGCCTTAACAAGACAAGCCTCTGGCAAACCGCTCAGGAATAGCAGATGGCAAACACGATGTCCTAGGCGCACTAATGCAAATGCAATGCAAAGAAACACACAAGTGTAGTCAAAACCAGATATCACGAGTTCGAGTCAAATTCTCTAAATCCCCATGAGTCGCGAAACTATAGGCGTCCCGAGCATCTCGGGAAAGGAGTCGAGTCCCCGTTACGGTTCGATATTGGGTCACTGATTCGAAGGACTCAAGTGTCACGGTTCTCAATCTTGAACCGAAGAGTCCAAATCCGCAAATCGTTTTGAAAATGATTTTTGAAAGAAGTGCCAAACATGGATCGCCCGGAATCTGAGTCGCCACCTAAATATTTTAAAATGGGAAATTTAGGAAACCACGACTCGGTGCCAAAAGGCCACGTGTCCGTCATCACCAAAGTTGCCTCGGCTCGGGAACTTGGGTACGATTGGGGAAGGTCGCCGTGAGCACCCTTCGCCGATTAAAGACCGGCCTCTACTAATCATGATATCTGTTTTTGAAAACATTATGAGTTCTTATTCCGGTTATTAGCCTAGGTTACTATGTGATGCGCACAGCATACAAGTATAGACTGAGTCACCTGAATTGGAACTAAACATTTCATGTTTGTTTGTTTGAAAATGGTTTGATGGTGCTACCCGCAGGTAGGCTAAGACGTGGATTTGCCACCCTCAGGTGGGCTTAGAAAAACGTGATTTTGCCACTATCTAGTGGGCTTAAAACAAGCATTTGATGAATTGTCCCATTTCAAGTAACTCAACCTCCACCCACAGGCATTCAAGGCAGTTATATCACATAAGCACATAGCCTCATGGTAAGCATGCTATTCATGGCAGTCACTCACACGCATGCAAGGATGCAAAAGCATAAAACTCACCGAGTACTCCAAGCCAAAACAGAAGCTCATTAGAAATCATGCATGATCCTAAATATACAGAAATGCCTAATGCAACACATGCAAAAATGCAACTATAGGAGGCTCGGCTATTCTAAACATGGCATGTGGAATGCTACAATTAACACGTATTCAATTTGGAATTGAAATACAAATGCAGGTTGTATGATCGTCGAGCCGGTCGTGCAAAAGCAGATGAATGATGCAAACATCTTTGTCATCTTGTATGCTAATTGAAATATGCCTATATCTAACCATAAATGGCGGGTAAATAAAAAGGAAGAAAAGGCGTGAAATTTGGAAGACATACATCACACTCACCCACACTTATTACAATTATGCCCTCGCATGCAGGGTCCGAATAAAATAATATCTGATCCGAATAAAAGAATAATACAGTCCGAAATAAAAGAATAATACAGTCCGAAATATTACAGTCCAAATAATACAAATTCCTAATTAATTATCAAATTAATTAAGAAAAACTGTAAAATTGGCATGTAAGCCAGGGGGCTACCTTGACTCTGCTCCGGATAATGAAATGATGCATGTTGGGCTGTCTTGCGCGGAAATTCACTAGGATGCCCCAATTAGCCTCTGTTTGCAATGTTTCTCGAAATGCGTGCCAGACTCCAGAAAGTTGCTGATTCTTCATTTTGCTACAACAGAGAGCAGGAGAGGGGCATAGCAATGTATTTCACAAATATATGCATGCCTCGATCCTCGTGCCACCAATCACGCATATCGATGCATGGTAGCCGAGGAATCAGATTGCACAACTCAATATGAGATGAATGCACATGAATGCTACAACAAAACCTAACTCCATCATGGGTAATCCGGAGTGTCGGTGACTTGGGAATTGTTACCCGTTCCGTCACTCGGAGTACAGAACGTGCCTCGTTTCCCGTGCCCGAGCTAACTCCTATCCCGAACACGATGCAATATGCATGATATGCATGAAATGTAGCTAATATGCAATCCTAACATACATAATGCGATGAAAATAAGATGTCTCGGAATGCATGCACACGGGCACGCAAGCCGAGGAAGTGATCCTAAGGCATAAAATGGCATATGCAATGCAATTGGACTTACACTAATATGAGTGAGACTCAGCCACACTCACATAAAAGGCCGTCGGATAAAAGTGAGGTGTCTCAAAGCGGCGTGCTGCAGACGCATAACCGAGGCAATGGCATAAAGGTCTGAAAGCGGCGAAATATGATATACAATGGGACTAGAATGAGATGTCTCGAAATCGTGCCGCAGCATGCAAACCGAGAAAATGGCATCTGAATGCAACAGGTGAAATGAGATCTGAGGATCTGAAATGGACTTATACTAACATGAGTGAGCCTCACCACACTCACGTAAGAGGCGTCGGATGAAAATGAAGTGCCTCGAAATCGTGCACACGCACCAAATCGAGGCAATGGCATCTGAATGCAATGAGACTAAAATGGCATACTGAGGATCTGAAATGGACTTATACTAACATGGGTGAGCCTCACCACACTCACGTAAGAGGTAGTTGGATGAAAATGAAGTGCCTCGAAATCGTGCACACAGCATAAGCGAGGCAATGGCCCTAAGGCATGAAATGACATGAAAAATGATATGCAAACATGCAAATGAAATTTCAGCACTCACAAATGATGCAAAACAGTCGAAAGGTGGAAATGACACCAAATGCATGGAATGGTCCCGAAATGCGATATTAAGCGTCCGAAATGGCCTACAGCCATACTAAACATGCATAATTGGTACATGACATGTAAAACAGTAGCAAGGCAGCCCCAAAATAGCATTTTTTACAGTACAAAACATGGCGAAATAGTGAGCATAGATAGGACAACAATGGCATGCAAAAATGGGGGCCAAAAGAGGGGTATTGAAGCAAGTGATGTATGCGATGCTCAAAAAGCAAAATACCCTTCTACAACACTGATGAGGGACCAAAAATATGAACATTTACAGTAGAATACATCCCCCAACTCAGTATGTAAATATGCTAAAATGCCATGCAAGAACTAGGATACATAAGGCTACAACATCAGGTACCCCAAACATTTATCAGACCAAAAAAGACCCTTAATGAAATATGTCAAGAAGATCAAAATATGGATATTTTCAGTACTGCTCATGGCCGAAAACAGAAGCTAGATAGGCCTAAAAAGCATGCAAAAATGGGGGCCAAAGAGAGATATAAAGACAAGCACAACATGGAGACCCCCAACAAGGTTGATCCCTTATACAATGTTGTAGGGGGACACAAAATAAGGTTACTCACAGTTCATGACATGCTCCAAAACAGACTACATGTAGGTCAAACAAATCATGCAAATTTACGGTAAATATGAGAGATTATGAAGCAAGTGCTTGATAGAGAGGCCAAAAAGGGTTAAGCCCTTCTTCAATGTTGAAGAGGGACTCAAAATAGACCCACTCACAGTTTACATTATGCTCGAAAACAGATCACTCATAGGCTATAAAAAGCATGCAAAAACAAGGGTAAAACATGGATTCAAAGCAAGTGGCATATGGAGCATGAAAACAAGGTTGATCCCTTCTTCAATGTTGAAGAGGGGCTCAAAATAAGCACAATATCAGTTCATGAGATACCCCAAATCAGATCACACATAGGCCAAATATTCAATGCAAAATAATGGCATATAAGAGGATATTGAAACAAGTGCAAGATGGAGGGTTCAAACAGGGTTGAGCCCTTGAACAAACATGAAGAATAGCTCAAGATAGACCTATTTTCAGTTAAATTCGGAGCTCAAAACAAAAAGAAAATAGGCTTAAGAAATGAGGCAAGAAAACGCTAGAAAAGGGGAAATAGTGACTTACCCTTGAAGACTACACTTTGGTTGCTTCTTGGCTTGAGTTTGTTGCTTCTTAGCCTCTGAAAAATCTTCCCTTGCTGCTGGAATGGAAGTGGTGAAGGTAGTGCTTGGTGTTGATGAAGAAATGGCACCAAACTTAGGGATTTTGGAGGTTTTTGGAGAGAGAGATGTAAGCCAATGCATATGAGCTCTTAAGAGGAGTTTTTCTAACCCTAATGAAGGAGCTGGCCAGCCACTTATAAAGGCTAAGAAGGGGGTGTAAAAGAGGAGGGAAATGCACCCAGCTTTCCTCCCAAAATATCTCGGATGCAAAGATATTTTGGAGAAACAGCTACAATTTGTAATGAACTCAAAGCGAGGATGCAGTAGGCAGTGCTTTCTTGGAGGTGGCGGTGGCCACCCCCATGGCCGACGGCCGAGGCAAAATAGAAGTTTGGAATTGCTGGCCGAGCTCTACATATTGGTGTCCTCCCATGTGTGTACAACAAGGCCTGTGGTTGGAATCTGGCAACTCTGAAACAGGAGAGACAACATGCCACTTTTAGGAGAGGTTCAAAAATGAAAAGAGGAATTACTGTCCGGCCATGTGTTTTTAGGGTCCTCCCATGTGTGTACAACACAAATATGTGGTTTTGGCTCGAAGAAAATGGCCCTAGGGTGTTCAACATTAGCCCGGAAGTGAGAAAAACGGGCGTCGGGGGGCGCCGGAGGAGCATAACTGGTTGCTGAGACAATTGCTATCCTCCCACCCTCCAGTGACCTTCCTTATGATGAAATAGAGGTACCTGCCAAAAATGAACAAAAACCGATGCAAAACGAATGCTCGGGGGCCAAAACACGCAGTTCGGGGTCCCGAAAACCGGCCGTTAAGCACTGAAAGTGGTGTTTGGCTGCGAAGTGGGTATCTAAAATCCCAGTGTCCCTTAAAAGGGAGTAAATGAGATGCATGCCAGAAACCGGAGGAATCGGAGATGGTTGGGTGGTCCCGAACCGAGGCACACGGCCTGACGGCTCCGAAAATCGGGAACTGGGCTCCGAAATGGGCAAAATGACCTACGGCCACAAAATATAGCCCACGGCCACTGAGAGATGGTCTACGGGACCTCTCCCTCCCTTCAGGAAAGAAAACAGAGAAAATCGAGTCTGGTTCGCAAACCGAGACAAGGCACAGAAGAGAGTTCGGGAGTCCGGAGGCAGGGCGCACGGCCGCGACTGTGAGACTTCTGAACGAGCACAGTATGCAACATCACCGAGCGCTCAATCGGTGACGTCTGAGTCTTAAGGTCGGTCAAAAATGGGGTGTCTATAGTGTGCACGATACGCATCAAGAAAGCTAAGTCAGTTATGACCTGCAGTTAGGTCCACCAATTGGTCTATCCGTAGTAGAAAAAAAAACTGTTTTTTGGGCATGCTTTGTTCACTGTCTTATAGTCCACACAAACGCGCCACTTGCCGTTCTTCTTTAGAACCACCATAGTGTTGGAGATGCACTTGGGATAATAAACCTCTCTAATCACACCTGACTCCAGCAAGTTCCCTACTTCTTCTGCCACTATCTCGGCGTAATAAAGTGCCGATCGGCGAGTTCGCTGTATAATTGGTCTGGCAGTTGGTTTGACATTAAGTCGATAGTAGATGAAGTTTGGGTCAATGCCAGACATGTCATATGGCGTCTAGACAAACACTTCAATATTAGAGATCAAGAATCCTATGATCTCTATTCTCTTGGTGCTAAACAAAGATGAGTTGAGCAAAAAAGAACTTCTCTGGGGATTTTTCATCTATTCTTACCTCCACTAGATCTTCCACCGATTTTTGTTCGGTTGTCTTGCTAACATCCGCGAATAATTCGTTGCTCTCTGACTTCTCTACTATTTGTATGAAACCTTTGGCAACCCAACTGTCGTTCACTGTCACGAAGCATTGCTTGGACATGATTTGGTCTCCTAAGATTTCTTTAATCACTTTAGTTTCGTTAGGGAATCGCATCACCTGATGGTAGGTTGATGCTACTGCTCGCTTGGCGTGCCACTATGCTCTTCCCAAAATAATGTTGTAAGTGGAAGGGACTTTTAGCACCCAAAATTCCGTTTGCTTTTTCATCGTCCCAGCTATGACTAGCAAAATTATCTTGCCAACCTATCATTCCGGTATAGAGTTGAAACCGATCAAGGGAGATATTGCGGGTGTTAAGTCTTTGTCCTCCAATTTGAGTTGCTTGAAAGTCTCGTCGTAGTACATTATCTTGGATAAGCTCCCTTTATCTATCAAGAGCCGCTTGTTGTCGAAATTCTTGATACATAGAGTGACCACTAGCGTATCGTTGTAAGGGCTTTGCAACCTTGCTAAGTCCCTATCCAAAAAGGTGATGATGTTTTTTGTTCTGTCTTCCATTGGAACGTGTACCAATATCTATCATCGTAGCCCCTTTGCGCTTCTCCCAACTTAACTGGCTGTCGGACGAAGGGTTCGTCGTGTATCTCGCTAAGAATCCGGTCGATAGGCTTCTTGAACACCGTGGTTATGGCGGTGTGAACTCTCAACCTCTTTGTCTGGGAGTCTTCACCATTTGGTGCCTCGATCGTTTTTGTTCAGTCGGTCCTCCTGGCCGACTGTGTTAACTTTTTCCGCGGGGCTTTTTGTCCGACATCACTGTTGTGCCAGACTTTGCCTTGGCACAAGTGCCATCCTTATCTACCGTGATGTATTGTGCACTCTCTCTATCAGGGCTTCTATCATGAGGGGTGGCGTCATTATCATTGAATCCCTCAATTTATGGCCCACCGGCAAACCCCGTTTATATTGTGCGATAGCTAGGTTGATGGGGCAATCTCTTATCTAGTTGAAGGTCTCCCAATACCTGTTGTTGTAAACCTTCAACATTTTTTCTCACCTGTGTTAATAGTGAGCTGTTGGTCTATCTCGACCAGAGTTTTGGTGTTTGTCTTGAGCCTGGTGACAAACGCCTCCGGCAGTTGTGCCTATGAAGTGATGCTACCTTCTGGCAGCCTCTCAAACCAAGTCAAGCCCAGGTTGCCTAAGCTTGACGGAAACAAAATCCACGTTAGAGCCTCATTCCGTCGATGTATGGCCATAACTTGGCGAAATGGGCTCAAGTACATGTAGGGGTTTGATTTCCCCTTATAAGTTGTGAACTTAGGCTGGTTAAAGCCCAATGGTAATGGTGTGTTCTCTATTTCTAGAATGAACGGCGAGCTTTTCAACCTTGCTAACGCTTTGTCTACTGGTTCATAAGCAAGGCGAGACATTGGCATTCCAACCTCGACACTTCCATGTGTCCTAGGCGCCAGCCGTTACATAGCAGAGACCCTTTGGGGGTCGCACACCTAGGTGTCTTTTCTCCTTCGAGCCCTTTCTTTTAGCACGGTCCACAAGTTCACCGACCTATGCAACTCGGTGTGCTGAGAAGTGGTTTAATGCGTATGTGAGGGTCAATAACTACTTCCCTCTGCGTAAGACCTTTCAGTCCTTGTTCTTTCAAACCTAGACTAACAATTCCTAGAGGTTCTTGATTGTGTGTCGCTTGTTCTGAGGCTTCTAATTTCATATTGCAATGGTGTGACTTGCCTGTCACGATCCCCTAAGTGGCAAGAACCCGTTCTGCCTTGGTGGATCTCTTTCCCTTCCACCCCTTTGCCTTTCATCTAGCATTTCATAGTCTCTATGTCAGCCGCCATTCTCCTTATCAGTTTGTCTTGCTCCTTTATGTGATCCTCCAGAACCTGAGAATCCACTTTCCATCTCTGTCCATCTGGGCTTTGAGAGCGACGAGGACTTGAGTATCGTTTTTCTTGCACTCCTTTCCGTGGGTTTCGTCACTGGGGATCCAATTCTTCCATGGACGGGACAAAAGGAAAATCCTTGCGTCTCCTATCCCCCTTTGGAGTTTGTTCATCAATAGCAGAATGAGACAAGTTTTCGTTGTGCGCCATTGAACTTAGTTGAAGTAAAACTCAATCAAAAGGTTTGTTTTCTGTGATAACTTCCTACAAACGGCGCCAATTGTACGAGTACAGAATAATTTTCTCATATAATCATGTTGAACAAGTTTGCACTCCTCCAAACGTCATCGCTTTGCTACCTGAAAACACATACGTGAGCTATGTATGCCAGAAACCCCTCTAATGCCTAAGTCAGCAAGTAGACAATAAACAATAAGCTCTGTGTATTTGAGAATAAGAATTGCAAAACCTGTCCATAGGTTCTGTTATGAGCTTTTATAGATTCCGTCAGACATATTCCTAATAGGACTCTAACTCTCATTAGCAGAGTCTTCTTGGGAATCCCAATCCTAAAGGATAATGCTTATCCTTGGAACAGCCTCCTTATTGCAAGCAAAGTGGGATGGCAACACCTTGCTCGATTTGTAAATGTTCAATTGAACTATCATGCTTCGGTTCATTCCTGATTGCATCGTGAGTCTGTCTTCCACACAAGCTGTGTCGAACTAAGGGTAGCTCAGTCCCCTCCACCTGTCCGGTCGTCAGCTAACTAGGTCTAACCCTTTGGTCGGCCTATCATCCAATTTGCTCAAAACCAAGCTGTCTTCCTCGACCCACTGCTTGGCCTAACCACCACTGAGTGTGTAATTCATCTCGGCCCAATTTAATCACACAAATTACCCTCTCGATTGCCCCTTAATTCCATCTGTGTAACATGATTGGGTTTATTGTCTATCAGCCGAGGAATCGATCATGCTAACCAAGATAAAAATTCTGACTTGGCTTCGTGAGCTGCTCGGCTTTAATGAGTCTCATCAATTACCTAGCACGTTCTCCTGTTGCTCTGACATCACTATGATTTGGCACACCCCTACTAGCCCCGTACCCCTGGTACAACCGTCAAACACTACCCCAAAATTTGAATGGTCCTGCATTTTCACCTTATGCACATATACCGCCTACGCATACACCCCCTCGCATTCACTGTTCATCGTCTCTTAGCGAAAATCTTGAGCCAGAGCTCTCACTCTTTGCATCTTTGTGTGCCAAGCCCTGTTTCAAGCATTTTGTAAGGCTCTTTTAGAAGATCATATATGCCAAAAATCAATTTAATTGGACACTAGTAATCTTAGATAATATTTGTTTGTAAAAAATAAACGGACTACTTTTGAAATCATATTTTCTATTAAATTATTTTTCAGACAAATGTACTCCGGTCAAGTGTTTACCAAAGTCCAATCAAACTGATTTTTAGTATGGGTAATCTTCTCAAAAGATCCCCAAAATGACCAGTTTGAATTGTCAAGACAGGCTTGAAATGGGTCCACACTGCACAAACAAATATGATTTTACCATACATCTTCACTTTAATACAATCACAAGTGGAAAGAGAGACAATCAAATTTTTTTATCATCTAAGAAGTCATAGGATTAAATCCCACAGAAGTTAAAAAATTCTCACTTATAATTTGACCCAACATTCAACTCAATTTAGGCTTTATTTGGCAAACATTTTAGTTAAAATAATTAGAGATAATTACAAATAATAATAATAATCCAAGGTTTTAGTCTTTTAACAAAATAAATCCTGAATTTTTAATTTTGTTAATTTAAACATTAAAATTTTGATTTATTTTCAATCTAAACCTGTTTACACTCCTTAGAAATTCCTATTGCCACTCAAAAAGTTTTGTGAGTGTAAACACAAAAAAGCTTGTTGATTAAATGCGGGCGTATCAAAACTTGTGAACCTATAGTTCAAAGTGTAGGAATTGTTAAACATTTCTGACTTCTAACACAAAGAAATGACTGTGTTTGGCTAAGCGGAACTGCTACTAGTTCGAATCTTGCCCCAATGAAGAGGATTTTTATTAAATTTACAAGTGCCAAACATAAACTGGACTAAAATTATAACTTGCATTGATTGAGAATGAAGTACAATTGAGAATCTAAGATAATTAGTCTTCATTTGGGAAGAGCTAAAATTGCCTGGCTTTTTAGCTTTTTGGTTATTTTAGCCTCGTTTGGTTTTTGTTTTTTTTTTTTGGTTTTTTTTGTGAGAAAAAAAGTATAATAATTATGGTTTGAATGTGACATTTTGTTTTATTGGCTTATGTGACCAATTTTGTCTTTTGTGCTTTTTAGCCAAAAACAAACATAGCTTTAAGCTATGAAGATAATGTGATTAAGTCATAAAGCTATGATACGTAAGCTATGAAACTAATTCTGCTCTTCAAGCCCTTTATATAGTGTTGGGGAAGCCCCTATTTCTACTTAACTGCCAGGAACGTGACAGCTCTTTCTAGTGACATGGGTCATTGATTCTCCAAGAGTAAGAGCAATTTTGATCTTCAAAAGCTAATGCCTATCTCCATTACTTTGACTTGCTCCATTGAGCTCTCATAAGCCGCCACCTTTCCTTCCATATTTGAATTTGAATTTATTTTGCTTGATTTGTGAAAAAAATCTCCTTTATTGTTGCATGGATCCTCTTCTCTCAAAAATCCAATCCTGCTTCATTTGGGAAAATAATTCCTTGATTGTAGTATCTTGTTGATCTTGCACATCTTGGAAAAAATGATACCACTGTTGTAACCTTCTTGTTGATTTGCATTATCTTCAAATCTTATGCAATTTTTATCCATATCAATCATTTACCAACAAACTATGAGATAAGGCACTTTTTTAGAAGCCTTAACAACCTCCCAAAGCCTCATTTGGAAACTGTTTTTTTTAGTAACTTTTTGATTTTTTTTACTAAAATATGATGTAAAAGAAACTAGTATGTTTGAGATGACTTTTTGATATTTTACGAAAAGATGTGTAAAAAATAGAGATAAAAGGAAGTCTTTGACTTTTTGGTATAAGTTGTTTGCTTTTTGACTTTTTTAACAACTTTTTGACTTTTTAACTAAAAAAGCTACTTACCAAACGAGACCTAATTCTTATGAGTGGTTAAGACTTGTTTTATCTATCAAATCTAAATTATTTAATTTAATTAATTAATCAACCAATCAACTTAGTTAATTAATTAAATAAAATAAAATAATTCCCTTTTGGTCAGTCAACATTTGACTTTGGTGGTGGGTCTCATAAAATTATTGACTCTTCATCTTCCATCGCCATATAGCACAAATAATTTGAGAAAATTGTCACTTGATAATTTTGCCACAAAGGGTACAAACAAAACCATTTGTCTATCTTTATTAAGTGAAATCAATGAAAAAATTAGTATTTTAGTCATTAAATTCAAGAGTAAACTAGGGCAAGTTATTAATAGATCCTAATAGTTGAACTTAATTCTTATATGGCACGTTTGATTTGGTGGATTAGAACATGGGATTGAGATTATTAATCTGTGGGCCCAATTATCCTATGTTTGTTTTAACATTTTGGTTTAAGATTATTAATCTAATGGATAATTAATCCAACAAATTTGTAAGATTATTAGTAATGGGGTAGGGGTGAGATTATTAATCTAATGAATATTAATTCAATTGGATAGTGAATACCACACGAATTTAATAGGATTATTAATACTTCACTATTAGTCTTGTAAATCAAACATGAGCATAAAGTCCTATTGAAAATAAGTTATAATAAATTGTTGCTAAAAATATTTTTTTGTGAATTTTTTTTGCATATATAGCTAAAAAATTGACAATTAATGATTTTTTTTAGTCACGATTTTTATAAATTGTCGCTAAAATTTATAATTAGTGAATTTTTTGTGACAATTTTCAAACTGTCGCTGAAAGTTAACAAGTAGTGACGTTTTTATGTGACAAATCTTTTAAACTGTCGCTAAAACTTATAATTAGTGACATTTTTTTGTAATAAAATTTTTAAACTATCGCTGAAAATTAACAATTAATGACTTTTTTAATAATTTGACGAAAAATATCATTAATTATCATAAGACATATTGGACAATAAGTCCACCTATTAGGACCTATACGTAAGTCCTTCTAAACTCAATGAAAATTGAATTTTAAACATTTTATATATACCTATATTGATTTTAATGACTAAAAATATTCTTTTTTTGTCAGTTTATTTAATGAAAATAGACGAATAGTTTAAATTAAAAATAAATAAAAAAGTCAAGATTTAAATTGATAAAATTAAAAACTCAAAATTTATTTTGTTATAAAGTTCAAATCTTGAATTTTTTTTTTTTTTTAAATTATTCCAAACAATTAAAAAGTCAAAAAGTGATTTAAAAAAAAAAAAAGTAAAACATTAGAGTAAATTCGTTAGGTTTAAAAAAGGAAAAATTTTAATATACATTTTTGAAGAAAGTGTGTATAATATTTCACTAACTATATCATTTTTTTCTTTAATTATAATTAATCTTTTTTTTTTAATTATGGTATTATTTTAATTATAAATCAGGAAGACTTTAAAAAAAACATGCATTATGGTATTTCTCTACAAAGAATTTCTACAATTCAATCATACATGACGTGTGTAGGTTTATCACTTATCTTGTAGATATGGATTGATTTTGAAGTCGTGTATCCTTGTTCGCTGATAATGTGGATCATTGCTCATCAATGATATATAGCCTATATATAGAGACAAGGCCAAAAGCAAAAGCGTTTCAGCAATGGCGACTCGGAGGATTTCATCCCTTCTTTCTCGCTCCTTTGTTCCTTCCTCTTCTTCTTCTCTAGGTAGTAATCTCTCTTTCATCTTCATGTGTAATGTCTTGTAATGAAATTTCAGAAATCATTGTGATCTGAGATTGTAATTTGCATGAATTGCCATGAGTTAAACTCAATTATATAGACCTAATGGAAAATTATATATATTTCAGTAGATGAATTCATGTTTTTTTTTTTTTTTTTTTTCACATGACAAATCATGTGTGTACATATAAGACACAGAATATTTAGAAAATATATATATATAAACTTCTCTTATATTGGGAGAAATCCATTTTGTATTGTGGGCCTCTATCAATCCCACTTAGACCGATTAATCTGATGATCGTAATCACATAATCATATGATTTTATCATATTTGTAGTATTTTTACAATCTTATTTTTAGTCTCTTTTATTTATTTTATTTTTCAAAGACAAATATGATATAATCACGTGACTATGACTATTGAATCAATTTGATTTTTTTTTATAAGATGAACCTGTCAAATTACCAGGATAGGCCTCATGGACAAGTTTAAATCTCTCACTAACTTGAGAGAAGCAAAATCTTTTAGAATCTATTTGGATTATAGATTTGGGTAGGAATTTACAAATAAAAAAAAATGTGAATAAAATATAAACTATTTTTTATTTTTTTATTTCTCGTCTTTTCTTTGCCTTAAGGTAAATCTCTACCCAAATTCATGATTCATAGACAACTTTAGAAAGTAATGTAACCCACCTTGTCGATAAGGATTTTCAACTTCTTAATGCTTTTCTTTTCACATAACATGGAAGTTAAGTTGGTAATGGCATGTCTTATTACTCTTGACACTTATTTTAACCTCTAAGTTGAATATAATACATATATACGTACTTCCTGGCTGAGTAACATTTACATTTACTGATTAGATCAAACAAAACATTTATTTTGTTTAGGGAAGAATTCATTCCCAGGCAGAGGGCTCTGCAAATATAGCACGACCACTGCAATTGAGGATCCTATCAAGCCACCCGTGAAGGCAGAGTATACTCAGCTTCTTATCGATGGAAAATTTGTGGATGCAGCATCTGGTGAGATTTTCATGTTCATTGGAAGCTAAAAAAACTAATGTGTTTGGAAAGTTAATGTTTTTTTGTGAGTGGGAAAGTTGAGTTGTTTTTTGGTTTTTTTAGCTGATGACAAACAGACTTCTTAGTTTTTGGACTGATTTAGCCAAAGCATAATTTTTTAGCTGCATATCGTCTTTTGTCACCTGATGTGGTTACTCTTATAAATCTATAATCAATCATTTGTAGGGAAAAAATTTCCAACATTGGACCCTAGGACAGGGGAGGTGATTGCCCATGTTGCTCAGGGCGATGCAGAAGACATCAACCGAGCAGTCTCTGTAGCCCGCAAGGCTTTTGATGAAGGACCATGGCCAAAAATGACTGCTTATGTAACCATCCTTCATCTTACATCTTTATTTTCTCGTGTTCCATGCATTATAGGGGGGAAAAAAATAAATTTTTGTTGTTATGTCCAGGAAAGATCGCTCATATTGTTGCGCTTTGCTGATTTGGTTGACAAGCATAGTGATGAAATTGCAGCCCTTGAGACTTGGGATAATGGGAAGCCATATCAACAGTCTGCCAAAATTGAAGTACCAATGTTTGTACGCCTCTTTCGATATTATGCTGGTGGGTGACATTAAAAACTACACAACATTGATATTATTATTATTTATTTATTTATTTATTTATGGTAGATGTTCTGAAATTTCTGTCTACAAACTGCAGGTTGGGCAGATAAAATTCATGGTCTCACAGTTCCTGCTGATGGACCGCTACATGTGCAGACTCTCCACGAACCAATTGGTGTTGCTGGCCAGATTATCCCCTGGAACTTTCCTCTTCTTATGTATGGTTGGAAAGTTGGGCCAGCTTTAGCAACTGGTAACACCGTCGTTCTAAAGACAGCAGAGCAAACGCCATTGTCTGCTCTCTTTGTGACGAAGTTATTACATGAGGTAGCTTTTGAATCAAACTTTTGTTGTCTTCTTGGTGATAAATAGGATTTGTTTTTTGAGTTATTATTATTATTATTATTATTATTTTTTAATATATTTGTTTCATATAAGATTATTTTTGGAACAGGCTGGCCTTCCTCCAGGTGTTCTAAATGTGGTTTCTGGTTTTGGTGCCACTGCTGGTGCAGCTCTTGCCAAGCATATGGATGTGGACAAGGTATCATACACACTAAAAAGTTTCTATTTTCAAATTCTATGCTATTTCTTTGCCATGCATTAGGTCTCTTTAGTCTTGTTAAAAAGGTCGGTGTAATAATACCAAAATTATGGGTCGTGTTGTGTTTTCTCTAAACCTCAACGGAGGTCAGTGAAATTTACCCTTTTCTTTGTTGTAATACTAGTATAATCTAAATATTTATCAGTCCATTTCCATTTTTTTTTTTAAACTTTTCCCAATACTTTTAATATGTAAAATCACATGTCTACAAACTATTCCACCTCCCAACATTCATATATCATTTGTCCAATTTTACCGAGGTTATTATGTCAATTTTATGTTCTTCGCCATCAAAATTAGCTTTGAGTACAACTTGTGGCAGAGCAAGGAATGTTTTACCTTCCTCGTTCAGTCCATTAGAACGAACTGTCTTATTATTGAAGGGAGAATTATAGTATCTTACATTCATTTCTAATGATGGTTAGTATCTTAGATTTACCAGGCAATGACGTTCTTCTGAACTGGATGTGTCAAAATGGGAATACCCGTGAACCTGCCAAAAAAAAAAGAAAAAAAAGAAGAATAAGAAGTGTGATTGTTCATCAGACCTTGCACCTTGAAATGAATTGCGTACTTTCTTGCAGATTGCTTTCACTGGATCAACAGACACTGGAAAAATTGTACTTGAATTGGCATGTAAGAGCAATCTTAAGCCTGTGACTTTGGAGCTTGGAGGAAAATCTCCCTTCATTGTATGCGAGGATGCTGACGTGGACAAGGCTGTTGAAATGGCTCACTTTGCCCTATTCTTTAACCAGGTAGGTCCAATTATACGTCTCTGGTAACAGGTGGTTAATTGGAAGACATAACTCATAGCTTATAAATTTTGTGCTATCTTCAGGGACAATGCTGCTGTGCTGGCTCTCGTACATATGTACACGAGCGTGTATATGATGAGTTTGTAGAGAAAGCAAAGGCCCGTGCTATGAAACGAGCTGTTGGTGACCCTTTTAAGGATGGTATTGAACAAGGTCCCCAGGTAAAATCTTCAAGGGTTTCTTCCCATAACAATCCTCTTTTCATTCAATTATTCTATCGTTTCATGTTTGACACACAAAATAAATGAGACATTGATTTTCAAACTCAACTACTGAAATGCGAAACCTGTGTCCACCATTATGCTTTTCTAACTTATATGCAAGTATTTACATAGCTACATTTTATGCTTTGGTTAAATAATTTAATTTACTCCATTTTTTTTTCCCCAAAAGATGCAAAATCTTGTTAAGTTCATGGTAAATTAAGATTGGTACACATCATTTACTACTGCTGCTTAGTATTAAAATTTAAACATTGAAGTTAAAATTTTTGGGTTTTTTTTCTTTTTTCGAACACTGATTGCAGTATTGTTGAAAAATCAGGTTGATTCAGCCCAGTTTGAAAAGATCATGAAGTATATAAGAACTGGCATTGAGAGTGGAGCTACCCTTGAAACCGGAGGTGAGAGACTTGGCACCAAGGGGTACTATATTAGGCCCACTGTTTTCTCGAACGTTAAGGTATATCTCCTTACATCATAGAACTTTTTACCATGAATTTAAATGTATCGCTAAAACTCACAGAATCGCAACTTGTGTCAGGATGACATGTTGATCGCAACGGATGAAATCTTTGGTCCAGTGCAGTCTATCTTAAAATACAAGTGAGTAACAAACAATATTCCCTGTATATTTGGTTTTCGAGTGTGTTCTGCCCTTAAACTTCCATCCGAGGAACAAAATTTCGTTCATTTTCCATTGAAACAGGCGAAATGTTTCAGTTTCCTAAGAAATTGAAACGAAACAATAGTAGAATACTGAGATTCCAATGTTTGCACCAAAACACACTGCAACAATGCACATTATTACCGAAATGACAAGTTGTTTCGACACCTATTAGGAATATCCAACGGTGGACATATCAATTCGCATTTTTTTTTGAAAGATACGATTTGGACAAAAAAAAATTCTTAAATTTATTACAGAATTTGAGAAACTTGAAATGAGAAAAAGAGGAGAAAATAAAACAAGAATGTATTTTTGATAATTGGGTATTTGGCTAAACCCTCCATGCTACATGTGGATCAGTCAAATCTCGGGTCAAGTGACTGACCACTTATTCTCTTTCTTTGTTGACATAAAATATTTTTTTTTACAATGACTGCTAGTATTTTGCGTTTCTAAAATATTTTCTCTCACAATGAAAATCTCCCTTCCCCAGCTAGGCCATTAAACCTTTTATGTCATGAGTTTCTTATATTCATAGATCTCAACATATTCATTTATTTAATTACTGAGCATGTATCAACATTTATATATGCTTTAGTTTTTGTTTCAAAATATTTTCTTTCTTATGTTTCCAAATCCTCTCGTCATTTTTCATATATTTCTGAAATGTTTCCATTTCCAAGCTAACTGAAATGAAATTTTGATTGTTGCTTTCACCATTTTATTTCATGACCGGATTTGTAGGGATATTGATGAAGTGATACAAAGGGCAAATGCCTCGCGTTATGGCCTGGCTGCAGGAATCTTTACACAGAACATTGACACTGCCAACACATTGACTCGGGCATTGAGAGTTGGGTCGGTTTGGATTAATTGCTTTGATGTATTCGACGCCACCATTCCTTTTGGAGGGTATAAGATGAGCGGACAAGGCAGGGAGAAGGGTATCTACAGTCTGAGTAACTACTTACAAGTGAAGGCTGTCGTTACGCCATTGAAGAATCCAGCTTGGCTTTAAAACCTGCCTGCATTCTTGATTCAGTTCTTAGGAAATAAAAGAGAATGATGCATCTAAATTTCAAGGTTACAATTGCATTATTTATTTATTTTGTCAAAATTACGTGTTACTGATGATGATGATGATGAAGAAGAATAAATTGTTGTTCATGTTGTGATAGAATTCAATCACGTAACATGGTTGCAAATTTTGTTCAAATTTGGTAGTTAATAATGATATGCAATCTCTGGTTGAGATGAAAATGCTCTTCTGATTTTAGACTGGCTTTTGTTCGGTTTTATGTTGTGTTTGGTTGAGAGATTTAGAGAAGAATTTGAAAATAGCAATGAAATTATATTTAATATAATTTTACATACCTTTTTCTTTTCTTTTTTCAAATCCCTTATCAAGTCCGCCAACCAAACACATCATTAGTGAATTTTATTTTATTTTATTTTATTTTCTCTTTAGATACAACAAGATTTTATGCATCTAAAAGGTAAAAAAAAAAATTAACTAAAATATGAACAAAAAATTACTAAAATTAAACAAAAATCCGAACAAAAATACACTCTGATTTTTGTTTGAATTTTCATTTGTTTTTAATGAACTTGTTTCATATTTTAGTCAATCTATTTTACTTTTTAAATACATTTAGATTTAGATAAAATTGACTAAAATATAAATAAATAAAAGTTCACTAAAGACAAACGGAAATCAGTCTAAAAATAATTTTTGAAAAATAAAATTGATACTTTTAACATAAATATACAAGGTTTTCGAGAAAACCTTCACAGATTGTTTAACTCATTTTAATCCCATCACTTGATAACAAAGAAATTTTACTGTCCTCAAATTTTCATTTTTAGTTTGAGAATTGATACTTACTTTTAGCATAATATGAGAGAGAGAGAGAGAGAGAGAGAGAGAGAGAGAGAGAGAGAGTAGAAATTCAAATATTACATATAATAGAGTTCATCAATATTTACATAAACAAAAAGAGTTTTATAAACGTAAATGTAAATGTGAAATATGTTAGAGATAGAATCAAAGAGCCAAGTATAGTCACGAAATGTTTTAGGATCATACAACAAATTGAGCTAATGATCATTCAAGTGTTGACAAAGTATTCAATATCATTTTTTTTAATGAATACAAAATAAAAATGAATGGACTAGATTTATAGAATTTGTTAGTGAGATCTACTTTTAAAAATCTTGTACATCGGTATACTTTTTGTATCTGATTCTTTGATAAAATTATATATTCCTAAACTTAATCGTTCAAAATATTAGATGTGACAAAAGTATGAGTTTGGACAAGCCAAAATGAAATATGAATCAAAACAACTCAACCCAAATTGTTCATTTTAAAAAAAGTATTTCAACAAATTGGATTGAATTGAGTACGAATTAGACATATCAATCCAATTAATCTATTTATTTTATTGAACTCTTTTTCAATAGATGGTGGAAATAGGAGGGCTGTGGAGGAGGAGATGGTGGTAGACTTATAGAAGAGGCGGGGTAATGGTGGTGATGATGGGATTGATTGTTGAGACGATTCCATGCTTTATTGCTTCAATCCATTTAAATTCAATTTTAAATAAATTCTTAATATGCCTAGCTTGTTTATAAATTTGAACAAGTTGCTCAAGTCTGCAAAATAATAGGTAAGATGACAACCAAATTATTAAGGTAACTTATTCCATGTTCAAATTATTTTAGTGTACTTTATCTTAAGTTATGGACCATTAAGGTGTCGATAATTTTAATTTGATTATTCCCATTTACCATATTTTATAGCGACTTGATAAAAACATATTAGTTATTAGAAGAAAATTTATTTAGTAGTTCAAGATCCTCAATTTTAATTTTCTTTTATTTTTATAGTTGACTGCATAAAAGAAATTTGAGATTTAATCTCACTTTTGAAGATCTATCTGTTTTGAAGCGTTAAAAAAGGTGGGACTTCAAATTTTATTTTTTTTATTTGTACCCAGTTATGGCTTGGGTTCGGGAAGTGGATTGATTTTTTAATTATTTAATTTTTTGACTATTTTAATTTAGGATTAAAAATTTCGTTCGACTTAGATTTTTTGGCTTTTTAAATTTTTATAAGAAAAAAAATATAATGATTATGATTTAAATGTGTCATTTTATCTGATTAATTTTTTAATTTATTTTACCCTTTTATAACTATTTTAGCCCTCAACCTCATTTTAACCTCATGCCAAATGAAGGCTATGAGCAATTAGAGTAAAAAGCCCCCAAATAACTATTCTCACAACATTTTTCTACTACTTTTCATTCCTCTAATTACACTTTACTCTTTTTATATTTTATCATTTTTTTACTTTGATCTGTTACATTTTAAGTTTTTTCTTTTTAATTTACTTTTAAAGTTTGTGGGGACATATTTCTGAAGTACCAACACGTGGCAAGGTGACACCGACGTGTCAGCCGAGGTGCCACGTGTCGTGGTAATTACGCCGAGGTGATCTCGGAGTTGCCGAGGTTATCTCCGAAGATGTCGAAATACCGAGATAAGCGGATAAAGGACAGGAGTCCTAGATTGGGAGAAGATTTCAGTTTGGATAAAGATAGAACTCTAGAGGAGTTTTGTCCTGAACCCATTGAGAGTTCCAGATTAGCAATAATCCTGAGTCCATTGGAGTTAGGCTTCTATTGGGACTAAGATTGTATTGGCTATAAAAGAGAGGCACCCCCATAGGTCTGAGGTATGTTTTTGATACTCAAGTTTGTGAGTTGAATACTTGATTATCTTTGGGAGATATACTGACTTGATCGTCGGAGTGCCCCCGGGTGGAAGAACCACCGTCGGAGCCTTTTTTTTCTGTGCAGGACAGCAGGGTGCCATCTATTCTGCCTGTGTTCTACAGCTGAACCACTAAGGAGGGCAGTGTGATCAGAAAATCACTCACACAATTTGGCGCCGTTTGTGGGAAAGAAAGACGAATAGATGGCCAGTAACGCACAAAACGAAAAGGTAGGGGACGATGCTCCCACTGGGAGTGGCAAGCCTATCGACCTTGACGTCGAAGGAGACAACCACAACGAAGAAACAAGTGGCCAGGGACACGGGGGAAAAGACGTCGTCCAGGAGGGCGACACTTTGAAGAAAACAGACCAGGGTAGATACTACAATGAAGACAACCTCCAGGTATGGAGGGATAGGTGCCTACGGAGGGACGAGGAAGTAAAAGAATTAGCAGATAAGTTGGTTGACCTACAGTCGGTCGTCAACTTCATGATGCAAAACAATGTCATGCAGCCACCATACCCGTTGTAGGACACGCCAATTCCAGCAGTTAATACTCAGAAGGGAGGAAGGAAAATAATTCCTGAAACACCACAACACTCCAGGAGCAAAAGGCACTCTCACCCGTCCTCCGGGGAGGTCGGGCAAGAGAAGCCAAGGCAAGAGAAGTCCCAGAGGACGTATTAAACAAAGGACCAGGAACGCAAAGAACATCGGAATGTTCAAAGACAGGCGCTCTGCTTTGACACAACCCATGGAGAAAGATCAAAACAGACCCATCACGAGGCCGAGAGTAGTGTGCCGAAGAGACTGAAGTCGAAAGACAGCCGAGCTCCGGGGAGGAGTAAAGAAGACTTGAGAAACTACCTCAAGAGGAAGGAACAGAAAGCTGAAGCGGAGGTAACCTCACCCGTCAAGCCGAGGACGCCGTTCTCGGTAGAACTGGACAAATTTGAAGCACTAAAAAGATTCAGCATGCCGAGGTTTCAAATATACGATGGTAAGTCAGACCCTAACTTCCACGTTGTACTATTTTTAAACTCAATGGCATTGTACAGTGGAAACGAGCCATTACTCTGCAAAGTGTTCCCCTCGTCCTTTGGGGAGATTGCATCAGATTGGTTCCATAAATTACCAAAGGGAAGCGTGAAGACGTGGGAAGGCCTGGCCGAGATGTTTGTAGCCAGGTTCGTAACAAACAAACTACAGCCATTAAGGGTGGACGCGCTAATGGCTTTAAAAATCAGGAAGGATGAAGGCCTCAGGGCTTATGCCAAAAGATACTACGAGGTGTTCAATCGAATACCTGAATGCAACTAGGAGGTAGCGGTCGTGTTTTTCAAAAACGGCTTGAAAGATGACTGTTCACTACGGAAATCTTTGGCAAAGACATTGCCAAAGAACATGGAGAAACTCATGGCAAGAATCGAAAAGTATGCACGAGCCGAGGAGGATACATCGGCCCACAAGGAAGTCAAACAGGAAAAAGGGAACGCCTCGCCGAAGTAAGGCCGAAGTAACAACGGATTCAGCAAAACAGAGATGGAGTTAAGGGCTAAACAGGCAGTGACAACCGTGTTCCGAATTCCAATTCAAAAAGTCCTAGGAAAAATTCGGAGCCAGCCCTATTTCAGAACACCAACAAGGGAACCAGGAGAGTTCATGGGAAGAAACATGGACAGACATTGTGCTTACCACAATGAAAATGGACATACAACACAGGGCTGCAGAGCCCTAAAGGCACACTTGGAAGATCTGGTAAGACAAGGCCACCTGAGAGACCTTGTCGATGTAACCAGAACAAGAGAAGAACAGGCAAGACTGCCTCAGGCTCCAGTAGCCCCACCACCCCCGCAATGTCGGGCAGAAGGACCTCGGATAGTTAATGTGATCCACTCAAAGGTTAACGAGAATGAAGTCAGAGGAGAAACCCAAAGGGTAAGGCATCTACAGCATGTCTACCAAGTCGGGAAAAAGAGACATCGGCCTGAAGAGATCCAAGGACCGATAATAACCTTCACCGAAGCCGACCTAGAAACGGTCCAGCACTCGCATAATGATGCCTTGGTAGTATCCCTCTAGGTTGGGGAGTGTCAAGTAAAACGCATCCTAATAGATCAAGGTAGCTCTTGCGACATCATGTACATTAGATGTTACAAGGAGCTAGGCCTTCACCCAGACAACATAGAGCAATCGAATGGCCCGATGGTCGGCTTCAATGGAACGCCCACATGGCCACTGGGCGCTACAAACTTAGAAGTACAGGCCGATACTAAGAAGATCAGGACAGAATTCATCGTGATTGATACGTCTTCTCCTTACAACATCATATTGGGAAGACCATGGTTGCATGCAATGGGAGCAGTTCCCTCAACATTGCACCAACTATTGCGTTTCCCAACAGAACATGGGATTGAAGAAGTCAGAGGAGATCAACTGCAGGCAAAAAATTGCTCCATGGCAGCAATGAAGACTACCTGCAATGTTCGAGAACCAGAAAAGGAAGAGATTGAAGATGAGGACATGGAGGTCCTAGATGATGTCGGCAAGGAACTGGCCGAGAAGAGTGAGGAATCACTAAAGAAAATCCTTGTCCAGGAGGGCGACGAAGAGCGCTTCTTTCTTCTTGGCTCAGGCTTAGCCGAAGAAGAAGAGAGAGAACTGGAAGCTTTTTTAAGAACCAACATAGAGGTGTTCGCCTGGACACCTTATGAAATGTCTGGCATTGACCCTGAGGTCACATGTCACAGACTGAACGTCAACAGGTCGGCAAAACCTGTAATACAACGAGCTAGAAGACCAATGTTGATGCACGTCGAAGCTGTGGAGGAAGAGGTAGACAGACTTCTGGAAGCCAAGGCCATAAAAAAAGTCAATTATCCAACATGGCTATCAAACACTGTGGTGGTAAAGAAGAAAAACAGTAAATGGAGGGTTTGCGTAGATTTTACAAGCCTAAATAAAGCCTGCCCCAAAGACAGCTTCCCTCTGCCAAAAATTGACCAGCTGGTGGATGCCACATCAGGTCATAGAAGGATGAGCTTCCTGGATGCTTATAGAGGGTACCACCAGATAGCCATGTACCCCCTCAGACGAAGAAAAAACAGCGTTCATCACCCCAAAAGGCCTGTACTATTATAGGGTGATGCCTTTTGGGCTGAAGAACGCAGGAGCAACCTACTAAAGACTGGTAACCAAAATGTTCAAGCACCTGATAGGCCAAACAGTTGAAGTCTACATCGGTGACATGGTCGTGAAGACCAAAGAGCCTAAAAGTTATCTTGCCGACTTGAAAAAGGTATTTGAAATACTCAAAACATATCGGCTCCGACTCAATGCATCTAAATGCGCGTTTGGAGTTGGATCAGGTAAGTTCCTAGGTTACCTGGTAACGAGAAGGGGAATAGAAGCCAGCCTAGATCAGATCAAGGCCATCCTAGATCTACAGAGTTCAACATCGGCAAAACAGGTTCAAATACTCACTGGAAGGGCCGCAACCCTAAACAGGTTCATAAGTCAAGTTCGGACAAGTGTAAACCATTCTTCAACTGGTAAAAAGATCGCATACTTCCTATGGATCAAGAATGTGAGGTCGCTGGCCGACCTAAAGAAGTATTCGACCACGGCCCCAGCTTCTCCACACTGAACACGGGAAGAGTTGTTTTTGTACTTAGCCGTGTTAGAACACGCAGTAAGTGCAGTTCTAATCCGAGAAGAGCAGGGAGAACAGAAGGCTGTCTATTATGTAAGTAAAACCTTAGCCAATGCTGAAGTAAGGTACTTACCACTAGAGAAGTTAATGCTGGCCCTAGTCATGGCCTCAAAGAAGTTGAACCACTACTTCCAGGCACACAAGATTGTAGTGCTAACAGAGCACCCACTGAAGTCCTTATTACAACAAAGAGACTTAACAGTAAGAATTGCAAGGTAAGCAGTAGCCCTGGGCCAGTATGACCTGGAGTTCAGGCCTAGAACAGCAATTAAGGGCCAAGTTTTGGCCGACTTCGTGGCAGAATTCACGCTTGAATCCATCGAATGTCAGGCTCCGTTGAGCCAAGATGCACGAGGTCCCAGCAAGCAAGGAGAATTCCAGCCAAAGGCCAAAGAACAAAAGAAGGAAAAGCTCAGACCCTGCAACATCTACATCGGCGACTCAATTAAGCTGTGAAGTAGTTTTTTCAATTAACTTTTATTTTTTATTATTCACTATTTGTCTACATTTTTTATAAAAAATAATAATAATATTCTATAGTCTATTTGGGTCTTTTTTTATTTTTTAAAAAATAAAAAATAAAAAAATCTAAAAGTATAACCGTGAATTAACATGTCCACAGCAGAAATTGATAATCAGAAGTAATGGGTGAGCAGCTTCTCAGAATCAATTTTTTTGATTTAAAATAAGTTGTTAGAATAGAAACTGTTTGAAATAAGTTTAAGCAAACAGTCTAAAATAACTTTTTAAAACCCAAATGCCATAAATTGACTCAAAAAAATCCTACCAAATACCCCCTTGTTTTCGACTTTTCTATCTATGTGGGATTGATATGTTCAGTAGGGGCACCAAATTACATACATGCATAAGTTACTACATTTCTTTTGCAGGGTGCAACACTCGCGTGTGGTAAGTTTCATGGGTTCTACACTTTCATCTAGGTCATGGACTAGAGGCAAGTCCAACTCCTAAAATAATATATAAATTACACTCTATGAACTTTTCTTCTCTTTCTTCTTCTTTTTTTTTTTGTTTTTTTTCCCCTGTTTTTCGAAGAACTAGAAAATAATAAGAGAATGCAACATGTTGAAGAATAAAATAAAGGACAAAATATCAATATGTCATAATAGTTAGATCTAATTTTTATCAAGTCCTATTGAAAATTAGTCCTAGTAAAATTGTCGTTAAAAATAATTTTTTGTAATAATATTTTGCATGCCACTAAAAATTGACAACTAGTGACTTTTTTGTCACAATTTTTATAAATTGTCACTAAAACTTACAATTAGTGAATTTTTCTATGACTAATTTTTCAAATTGTCGTTAAAATTTGAAAATTAGTGATTTTTTTTATGACGATTTTTTAAAATTGTCACTAAAACATACAACTAGTGATTTTTTTTGTAACAATTTTCAGACTGTCGTTGACATTAATGATTGGTGACATTTTTTTTAATAATGTTTGATGAAAAATGTTATTAATTATTACAAGACTTGTTGAATAATAAATCTACCTTACATCTAAGTCTCCCTAAAATAGAGGGCAACACATGAAGATGGATTTTGTCATATGTAAATGTGGGAGGGCAAATTGAGCTATAAGGCTGGACTAGAAATCTAGATCCAGAATATTAGAAGCGCAGGGCCAGAGATCCCTGGGTCTAGATGATCAAGACCAGATGATCAAGACCAGGGCATACAAGATGCGTGCCCACAAGGGTCAAACTTAGTTAAATACGTATTCCTAAAATACCAGCTCAACTAATTTCTAGATAAACTAGTTTGGTATGCAATTGTGAGCGTCGTGCCTTTTCTGAATCTAAGGCATGCATCCCACCCCGATTTCTTTTGATCAACAAAGAGTCGCCACTTAATTTTTAAAAGAGAATTAAGAAATTTTTAACGATAAAAACTAAGCTAAGGTCCAATCCATCATAACTAGAAAAACACTACTACAGAAACAGTTAAAGACCACACTTTGACAAATGAAATATCTCACTTTTATTAGAAGTGTGATAAAAAAAAATTAGATTGATATTTTAATCACATTAAATTTTATTGAGTGTGATAATATTTATTTTTTGTCACATTTTTAATGAAATGTGATTATATATATAAAAATTTTAATCTAACCTTCTAAATAAGTGATTATATATAATTTTTTTAATCACAACTCAATATATGTTCTTTCAAACTGTCCCAAAGCTTAAATTCCTAAATTCATTTTGGCGCTGTTTGGGAAGTTGGATTTTTTTTTTTTTTTTTTTTTTTTTTTTTTTTTTTTTTTTGCACTAAAAGACAAATTGATTACAAAATCAAAATAAATAAATAAATAAATAAATCCAAACAAAATATCACATCAAATCCCATAATCATTTCACTTTTTCTCTCACAAACATCACATCCAACCACAAAAAAACCTAACTATCTTCCCAAACACAAAAAAAAAAAAAAAAAAAAAATTCTCTAATAATATCCTACAACTAAAAAATGTGGGTGTTTGGGAGGTAGGTTTTTTTGTAGGTTTTTTTAATTATAAAATATTATTGGAGAAAAAAAATTTTGTGTTTGGAAAGATAGTTAGGTTTTTTTTGCCGTTGAATGTGATATTTGTGAGAAAAAAAGTGAAATGATTATGAAGTTTGATGTGATATTTTGTTTGAATTTATTTATTTATTTATTTTTTTAACTAATTTGTCTTTTAGTGAAGAAAAAAAAAAAAAAAAAAAAAACCTAAAACTAACTCCCCAAACACCCCCAAAACCTAAAAAAATAAAATAAAAATCACTTCCCAAACACCCACTTTGACGTCCAGTCCATGCCCAGCCCTAGTTCCTCTCTCTCTCTCTCTCTCTCTCTCTCTCACACACACACACACATCTAAGATCCAGATCGTGAGGTAGATCAAAATCCAAATCCCATCGCCAGCCGCCACTCCTTCGTCGGAGCTGTGTGAAGTTTTTGGAGACTTCGTCGGAGCGTCAGTGGTGGGAACCATGGAAACTACGTTACATGTTCATCGTCAAATTCGATTTCATCAAGCTTTGTAAAACCATTGCCACTCACTGGTGAGTAATTCATTCACAAACTATTCTTACAATCCTTTACTCTTTTGATTTGTTTTTCCTGATTCCATTATAATAGTTGCTCTGCTTCTCTTTTGATTTTGATCCTTTTGTATTAACATGGAAAAATTAGATTTTTTCCCCCATTAATTAATGTGATTATTGTGATTTTAAATTACACAATAAGATGGAAGATGATTTTCTGGCAAGTTACTTGATTTCTTTTTGTTTTAAACCTGCAACAATACTAAAATCTTTGAGGTGTGCTTTAGGTTTGGATTTCCTTTCATTGATCCATTTTTGTACTTGTTGCTTTTCTGTAATTTAATTAATTTTGACCTCGTTCTGATTAAGGCAGCCACTACGTGGTACACCTATTGGTTATGTTACTCTTTGATCTAGCTTTACAATTTCAAGTCACCAAATAGTCTTTGAACTGTTTGTTAAAATGTCTGGCCCAGAAATGTTTTTTTTGAAATGATAAAGGATTAAATATATTATATGTGATCAAGTCACCTATTGGTTATGTTACTCTTGGTTTATTTTCCAACTCTAATGTTTAGGACAATTGATTTGGTGATTACACTTGGCTTTGTGACAAATCTTTGTTTTGTCACTTGGGTTTTGTTAGAAATGTATTTTTTACAACGTATTCTATTGGATTAGTTTGGTCATGAATTATTGTTGCTGCCACTTTTTTCTTCCCGTGACTTTCTCAAAACAATTAATTTATCATTGGTTTGTTGAGTTTCTATTCTTGTTTTTATAATTGCTTTTGTGGGTATATCAGAGGCACTATAGGTTGAAGTCAATGGAAACTGCTGCTGAATGCACTCTGCCACCATTGGTACGCTTCGTCAAGGGTAAGCTTGTGCACAATTGACCCAGGAGTTCTTTAGATAGAACACACTGCGTCTATTAATTATGTCTGCCAAAATTGAGTTGATTTTCTTATTGAGTGCTATTAATGGACTTCGTCTACTCAATTTAACCGTCGACGTAGTGATTCATGTCTTTCTCTTTTCTATACCGCAACAATATCTATCACAGCAATATTTCTCTTTATTTTGACCCAATATTCATCTTATTTATCATATCAATGTTCAACTTTTGCAAGCCCATAAAGATGGCACTCAAGTTGCAAATTTACAAAGACAACAAGTTCAGTCATGGCTGATTGCTTGATTACTTGGAGGCAATCATATATCTAATGGATGTTTTGGTATCAGGGTAAACTATAACAAGAGGAGATTGTGATAAGTTGTGATTATCATTATATATTAATTAATTTGCTGCTTAACTCACTACAACAAAAAATAGTTTTGGCAACACAACAAAGTTCGTCGCCAAAAGGCAGAAATCGTTGACAAAGAGCTTTCATAACCCATAGAGCTTCGTCAGTAACTCGTTGCCAAAAGTGTCGGGAAAAGTTTTTATTGACGAAAAATTCATTGCATCGCCAAAAGTATGTCTTTAGTGACAAACATCTTTGTGGGCAAAAGCCTTCAACTATCGTCGCCAATTTACCATTGCGTCGGTAAACTTGGTTCAAATAAGATGATTATGTGTCATTTTTGCCGACTCTAATTTGCATCGGTAAAAATGATACTTTTGGCGACAACTTGATTGTGTCGGCAAAACATTTAATCGTTTTATATAAAAAAAAAATTAATTTGGTATTTGGGATAGCAAAAATTACCATCACTAATAAAAAATTACTTTCCAATAAAAAATTATTAAATAATATCCACACTTTAATTCATTGACATCCAAATATATATAAATAAATTCTATTTATCGTGTTCTTACAATCCAAACTTTAAGTTTATGTACAACAATACCTAAAGTTAAACCAAGTACAAAATATATAAAATCAAGTCAATTCCAATTGGAACGATGTGTTTAATACAAATATAGCATCACCAATGACAATATGCAAATGCATGTGAACAAACCTCTTCTCATTTCCAAATAGCACTCAAGCAAGGTCATAATGCATCTTCAACAACCTACATTCAAGAAAGAAAAAGAATCTTTTTTTATTGTTAATATTGTCAAAAATGAAAATTTAAACTTGCAAATTTAGAGAATTGAGATTTAAGGGAAATGCATGAAGAAATCTCAACAAAATTGAGTTAAAGCATTGACAAAAAAGAAAAAAATCCCTAGCGGCAACAGTAATATGGGGGGAAAAAGAATTTCAAATAATTTCTTAGCATAACAAGAGAAAAATAAACAATAAATTAACTGTACCTGGCACAATAGTTCACCACCAAATATTGCTAAGTCAATCTACAAAATAAAGTTCAATTATTTTGATAAGTAAAAATAAGATAATTCAAATTAAATAACATAAAAAGAAACCAGTTTGTGACATCTGAGATGAATACACAGTCATGATCAAATGCCAAGAGTTAGAACCCAAAAAAAAATAAAAATACTAATAACCCAAAAGAACGAAAGAATACTTATGATCTTCCTGCTTCTCTCAATCCAGTGCATCATCATTTCAAGAAGGGAACACATTCACTAATCACCAGCAAAATATATAATTGTAAATGCCTAGCTTATCTACTTATGGGAATCATAAAAATTCGAAAAAGAAAAATCAATCCCAAAGATATTAAAATATAAAACACAACTATCCATATTGGGAATATATATATATATATATATGTGTGTGTGTGTGTGTGTGTGTGTGTGTGTGACTATTAGAGGTTTGAGAAATTCTATACAAATGCAAAAAAATAAAAATAAAAATAAAAACAAGGTGAAAAGGAAAATGTAAGAGCTCGCAGATTTATTTATTTATTAATGCCTTGGGCTATATGAACTCTAACAAGCATTCATGGTAAAACATGATCAGGTCAAGTCCACTGCTAAAATGAATCAAGACAATGATATGTGTGTGTGTGTGTGTGTATATGTCATTGCAATATTTTCAACCGTAACATGCAAGAATTAGCGGCCTTTAGAACCTTCGTGTTGTATCCAAAGTGGCAACAGAAAAAAAGCCAATGGCATGAAAAATTAAGATAATTACAAAGTCAACCTTCAATAACCCACAAGAGCATAAAACTTAGTGCGATTCCATTAAAGAGGAACAAAAAGGAGGATTGACGTTAAATGGGAAAACAATGAGACTTTACTCACTCCAAGTAATATAACAATTTGATCTCCAACAGAGAGACTATTACAAGGAACTTCAACAGCTTGAGCTCAACTCTTCTGCATCACCCCCCTTAGGCCTAGGTGACCATTGATCAAGCAAGTGTTACTAAGTTCACCATTCATTGACTTCCCACACAAACCCCAGAAACACACCGAATTCTGTGAATATCTATGAATCTTATTTCAAATTCATTTTAAAATCCACCACATTATTTGGATAAATCAGTGATGCACCAGTGTATTTTTTAAGATTCAATTGAGAGAATAAAAAAAGGAAACATAAGATAGAACCAAAAAAACTACTTTCAAGAGAACAAGAAAGGTACCAATGCGACCGATTTTCATTTCTAAACGAGCAAGGGCTCTAAGTGCAGACTGAGCACCTAGACGACTTATGAAAAGCCACATTGTATTTCTCCAACAAATCGATCACCTCCTTCTTGAAGTGGGAACCATTGTCTGAAACGATTTCATTTGGGACCCCGTAGCGACAGATAATGTTGTTTCTGATAAATTTTGCTACATGCGAAGCCTTCAACACTGCATAAGATTGGGCCTCAACCCACTTTGTGAAATAATCTATCGCTACCAAGATGAACTCATGCCCATTTGACCCCTTTGGCATGACAGCTCCGATTACATCAATTCCCCAGACAGAAAACGGCCATGGCGAAGTCATGTTGTACAGCTTTGACGGCGGGATGTTCATGCGATTTGCATGAATTTGACACTTGTGACATCGCCGAACAAAACCAATACAATCCTCCTCCATGGTGGACCAGTAGTAACCTTGTCTAAGGATCTTCCACGCCAACATTACCCCATTCATGTGTGTACCACATTCACCCCCGTGGATGGCTTCCATCAGACGCTTCGACTCTTCAGCATCAACGCACAGTTTATGCATTCCCAGATGACCCCGTTTATACAGTTTACCCCCGCAGATGATGAACTGAACTGCCATTCTTTTGATTGCTCTCTTGTCTTTGGCATTTACCCCTGGCGGGTATGCTTCTTTCTCCAAGAAGTTCCAGATGTCGTAATACCAGGGGTGTTCGTCCTGAACTTCATCTATGGCTGCAATCGACTCATAGGCAGGTGCAAATTTCTGGTCGATGATGACTGGATGCATTCGGACTCCACACGGGATGTCTATCATAGATGATAGAGTTGCTAGCGAATCCGCGAACCTGTTGTTCTCTCTTAGTAGATGAGTAAAACTTAGCTTCTCAAACCGAGGAATTAGCAAATCCAAGGTCTGGTGATACATCATCATCTTTTCCTCTTTTACTTTCCAGTCTCCTTTAGCTTGAGACACAACGAGGTTCGAATCCCCAATAACGTCCAATTGCCTCGCCCCTAGTTCCGTGGCTACTTAGACCAATGATACACGCCTCATATTCGCTTCATTGTTCGAGACTTTGAACCGTAGTTTGAAGGCTAGAGGATACGGAATCATGTGCAAAAGCAAGAACACTCCTATCCTATACCCATGTTGATTTGACGCCCGGCCAAAGTACATCATCCAAGTTTCTTCGCCGATATACGTAATTGATTCATCCGGAACAAATATTCAATCGCTTCATCCTCAACCGTGGTGGTGCAAGGAACTCGCCAACGCTTCTTCCTTTTATCGACTTGCGGTCACGACGCGAGATCAAATTCGGAGAGCAATAGCAACCAACGAGCTAGCCTACCCGTAAGTGCTGGTTTCTCGAAGAGATATTTGATGGGATCAAGTCGTGAAACCAACATTACAGAGTGAGCTAACAGGTAGTGCCGCAGCTTCCTGGTAACCCATACCAGAGCCAAGCAAGCCTTTTCCAACGGTGTATACCGGGTCTCATACTCCAGCATCTTCTTGCTGAGATAGTAGATAGCTCTTTCTGCCTTGTCTTCTGATTCTTGTGCAAGCATGCAGCCCATTGTAGTTTCAGTTACTGACAGATACAAAATCAACAGCTTCTTGCTCGGTGGCGATAAAACGGTGGGTTCTCAGAGATATTCTTTGATCTGCTCAAATGCAAATTTTGACATCGGCCGTCCCATTGGAACTTCTTTCCTTTCTTGAGAAGACCAAAAAGTGGTTCACAAGTCAAGGTTAATTTTGAAATAAACCGTCTTATGAATTGCATTTTACCCAGAAAGCCTCGCACCTCTTTTTCAGCCCTGGGTGGTGGCATTTCTAAGATGGCCTTGATCTTGGAAGGGTCGACCTCGATGCCCCTTTGTGTAATCAGAGACCCTAGCATTTTTCCCGCTGTAACACCAAACGTACATTTCTGAGGGTTTAGCCGTAACCGGAATTCCCTGATCCTTTGAAAAACTTGTGCAAGGCGGTGTAGTGGCCTCTTCTTTCTTTGGACTTGACAATCATGTTGTCCACATACACCTCAACCTCTTTGTGGATCATATCATGTAGTATTGTGGTCGCGGCCCGTTGATAAGTAGCTCCAGTGTTCTTCAACCCAAACGGCATTACCCGGTAGCAGTATGTTCCCACGGGTGGTGAACGCAGCTTTTCCCTCGCCTTCCGGCGCCATCACTATCCGGTTGTATCCCGAGAAGCCATCCATGAATGAGAGCAATGCATGCCCCGCCGTGAAGTCTACCAACTCATCGATGTGCAAGAGGGAAAGTTGTCCTTCTGACTAGCTCGCTCAAATCCTCAAGTCTACACACCCGGATCCTGCCATCTTTCTGTGGCACCGGACCAATGTTGGCCAACCAGGTCGGATATTCAGATACCAGCAGGAAGCCTACGCCGATTTGCTTGGTGACCTTTTCCTTAATCTTAAGAGCCCAACTGGGCGGATCCTTCCGAAGTTTCGCTGATAGGTCGGGCCTCGGGTCAAGGGGATCCGATGTTGTATAATCTCAGATCGATTCTGTGCATGTCTTCGAGGACCACGCGAAAACATCTTTGAAATCTTTTAATAAAGCGACTAAGCGCCGCGTTCCTCGAAGACAACTTGGACCCGATCTGGACCAACCGCGAGTCCACCTCAGTACCAATGTTCACGGTAATGATTTCATCCAGCAATGGTTTGACAAATCTCTCTTGCACTTGTTCAATTAAACGTTGTAAAACCGGAGGAACTACGTCCTCGCTGCTTTTGATCAAAATTTTGAAAGTCCTAATTGATGCAATAAATTAGGGCATAGAAAAGTACTCGAAACCATAGATAGTTCATTCTCATTAGGTACATCCAAATCGCCAATTCATCGGTTACAACAGACTCAAATGAAAAGGAAAGACGACTTGGACAGATCGTGGCATTCGGGTTAACATCCCAGAGTACCAGACTCAGACTCGAAGCTGAACCCGATTCGACTCACAGGACTCGGTGGAATCGATTCGCTCACTACCGACCCGTCTTGCCGACGTAAATCCTCATCGACCGCCAAGTGAGAGAGGTGCGATTGATGCATCCAAGATAGTCAGCCGGTCGGCTCGCACTGCTTTCATCCCCAATCATGGACACCACGGTTATCCCCAAGCACTCTTGGTCGACGGAGGATCGAGAGGAGACATGCCGCTGCTACCCCATTTCTAACTTTGTGCCCTCGTGATCCATCGCTTTATTCTCGCTCAACCTCGCTTGTTGGGTCTGCTCGCTTCGGGCAACGCTATCCCCGTAGTTGCAGTGGTCGAAGAAGATTTCGAAACTGCACGCCGCTTCTTCTCCGCTTAACCATGGCTCTAGGAAGCCGCAAAATGGAAATCTTCCTCCGGACGAAGCGTCTGCTCAGGTACCGGATGGGCTCTGCATTAAATCAAAAGGCTTCCCACCGCTTCGCTCGCTCGCCGCCATTTCTTTCCTTTCTCACCCAAATTTTTTGGTGGGCAGATAACCCAGTCCAAAGGTATGCGGGTTGTGTGGCACTTCGGCCAATGCAACGACTCCTTTCCTGCCGTTCCTTCCTAATCCCATCCCGGGGATATGTTGTAGCTTGTTCATGAGGTAGACGGATTGAGCACTAACGTACACACCTTCATTCACAGCCATAATATTCTGCACTACCCGGGCCTCCGCCAAAGTGAACCCTGATAAGAACACATCCTCGGTGCCGTGGTCGATCTCCAAAACTGGCGTAGACACTTCTGGCGGTGGATGGATGGATGAATTTCCGAAAACAATTGCAACCCCCTTCCCGTGAGGGTATTTCAACATCTGGTGTAGAGTGGAAGAGACTGCTTTTACTTCGTGCAACCACGATCGCCCCAAGAGCAAGTTGAAGGTTGCGGGAACGTCCAAGACATGAAATTCAATGTTGTGTTGTCCTGGACCAACCTGGGTCTGAACCTTAACAGTCCCCATCACTTCCCTACTAGTATTATCATAAGCTCTGATCACCTGAGTGGTTGGTATGAAGTTTGCGGGTTTTAACCCGATTGCATATGCCGTTCTGACTGGGCAGACATTGATAGCAGACCCGGTATCAACAAGTACCACCGGTATCCACTTATCTCTACACTCCACGGAGATGTAGAGGGGTTTGTTATGATTCACGCCTCGGCAATTCTTGTCCGAAAAGGTTAATGCCGGGAACCTCCTCGAAAAACCAAATTTCAACCAAATGCCTGGCGAGTTTCGATAGAAAGTTTGGCCTTGTCCATAGCGTATAGGACGGCCCGTCAGGCACCCTTGAAGCCATAAGCATCCCCGATGGAGATGTTCTCAGATTTTCTTTTAACTGCCTCAAGATGCCTTCTTCTTCAATTTGCTTCTCTCTATTTCTCTCGCCTTTTATCTTTCCCAGATGCTTCGGTTGGTCGAGGTGCGGGGGCTTGAAGTACCGCCCTCCTCGGTCATATGGTCTACCTGCCGAGGTACCAAGTATCATCCGGCTGGGCACTGCCCAATCTTCATCCGTGTGGGCAAGACACAAGTCATTGTCTTCCCACCACATCCCAATCGACATTCAACAAACATCTATCCGGTTCTCGCAAGTTCAGACTTCGGTACTTTCATCCCACATGCTCACAAAGATGTCCTCGCTTCTTGTGCTCGCAAAGACTTTCAAACTCTTCATGGTTCTTGGCTTTCCGGATTCTCTCAGAATTCCACCTCTTCTCTTGCTCCTCCTGTGTCAGTAGGGTTTGTTGTTCGGTTTTCACAATACCTTGATCCCGAGCGAAATTCTTTGCACCGGCGCTCTCCGGCGGTTCATTCTGACTCTCGACCCTTCCGGCCATCATTGATACCCCTGCCCCTGCCGAGCCTTGCTCTGGCTGAACTTCCACAACATCTGGCTGATCATCTAACCACCCGGTAATCTTTGCCGACTCCCCATATTCTAACCAATTGATTGTTGTATCCCCTGCCTCTTGATCGTTAAAGAACTGGAGATTGGCAAAATCTTCTTCCACCGTTGTCAAATCATCTGCCCCTTGTTCAAGTCTGTCTCCCCGAATCATGCACACTTCAGCTTTTTTCTCGCGCTCCACATTCTCAGACCGCCCATCGATAGGATGTATCCGCCGGATCATAGTCTCTTCCCCAGATTAGATTCCTGCTCCATCCTGCACTCACCAATTCGCTTCTCTTCAAACCCGCCATTCCATCTTCGGAGGTCACCACCTTTGGCTCAGATTGGGTTATGAAGGTGTCCAACATGCACAAGTCAGTGCAATTAGGAAGGATCACCTCCGGCTTGGGTAGGTGAGAGGGAGTAATATAGATACTAGGATCGTAGGACACGACCCCAGTTTGGATGAAGTTGACTCTTTTGGGTGGTGGATCTTGGTTATGTGCGGGGAGTGGGTTAGTTGTGACGTTGGGTCTTTCGGGAGGCACAATGATATTCTTGTCGACGAGGTCTTGAATCTCGTGACGCAGCCGGAAACATTGATCTGTGTCATGGCCATGCTGCTGGTACGCGACAAGATTTGGTCCGGTTGTGGGAAGAGGGGAGTGGATTCGGTAGTGGCCTCGGCTCTAGGGGCGTCAGATGCTTCTTCCTGATTAGAACGCCGAGAGCCTTGGACAAGGGCATGTATAGTGGGGTAAAGATTCTTTGGCCCCGGGGTTGGAATCTGTTGTTTTGGGTGTTACTTCCGGATGTGCTGGAAAAGGGTGTGGCCGCCGCAGGCCTTGGATGGGGAGGGGGAGTGGTGGTGACCATACCAATCTCGTCAAGTATTAAAGCCACCGCCTCGCAGCAGTTATTACGGTTGAATGTCCTTCGGTCGCTGCTCTCGGTCGATCGACGACCTTGCTTCATCGTGATCCTCGATTTGCACCCCATATCGTAGATCCGCGAAGGTGGGGAAAGGAACTACAATCATCTTCAGATTAACTCGGTTGGAGATTGCGCATAATCATCCGAATTTGATCTTTATCTTGGCCTCAAGGTCATCATCGATGCCTTTGTTTCCACCGTCACAAAATCGAGAAAGTCTTTTTGTTCCTCGCTTCATTGTTTCGAGATCACGTGTTATAATCTCGATCTGTGTATTATATGAGTATTGTGCAACGAAGGCCTCAGCCATCTCATCCCAGTTCCTCTTGACATCATTATCCAACTTTGCATACCAATTGGTGGCCACGCCTGACAGGGTTCGGCCAAACAGCGAGAGTTTCTGTAGTCTGGTTAGGCCCATTAGCCTCAGGATATATGAAAATAACCGAAGATGGACCATGGGGTCCCCAGACCCATCGAAGCGATCGATCTGGGGCATCTTAAATCTGTCCGCAATGTCACGCCACGCTGCTGTAGCCATCTTCGATGTCCGATGGCGTTCACCCTCGCGATTTCTTAAAAGCTTTTTCCACTTACTCACCAGAGTCGTTCGATCTACCTCGAACTCAAATAGAGAGTTCGGGTGGTTGGGTGTAAGATTCTTGGACAAATATGGCAGAGTGGGGCGAGCTACCGTTGAAGACCAGGTGTCCTCTTGAGTGTTCCGGACATCAGGTAAGGTATTCTGGGTGTTTGGGAGGACATTCTGAGGATTCGGCAGAGTATTCTGACCAGTAGATAACTGCTCAGGTAGTGGAGCCGCTGGTGGAGGAGGAATCTGATGTGAAGCAGACGCTGCGTTCTGCTGTTGCAGTCTAGTGATCAGCTCAGCCTGCTGGGCCATGACTGCAGCTTGTTGCTTGGAGAATTCCGCTTGGCGGATGGCATCATCTTGCATCTGTTTCATGCTGTCGTGCATCTGGCGCATCATCGCCTCCATCCCTGATGTATTCTGCTGTTCCATCTGAATGGCCGGTAAATGTACCTCTACAGCAGACACAGAAATTTCAACCTGATTGTTTACTGTCAAAGCAGCCCTCTGTCCCCAGAATCCTGCTCGACATTAATCGCGCCTTCTCGGCCTTCTTCTAATAATCGGGGTAGAGAGGAACATCAATGTCCACCAATTAGATCCTCGGACGGTTGAGTCGGCGACCTCGTGTCCAAAGTACTTGGGGAGTATCTAGTGGTTCGAAGCAATTGTGCTAAAAACGCCTAGCAAAAAGATAATAAAGCAAAAAGGAAATAAATGACCGAAAATGGGCAAGATAATGTACTAAATTAAATACACAACACACAATAAGCATACAACACGCAGCTTGATAAGTCAAAATACATCGCCTCAATAATCGATCATCGCTCTCAGACATCGTTTCCCAAAATCAATCGGATATCCGCAGACAACCGATTCTCGATACTAATCGATGTTCGCAGCGTGATGCCCTATCTCAAAAAATTGATGCCCGCAGTTCGATACACAACTCATAAACCGATACATGCATTCCTCAGAGACGACTCTAACAAGCACATAGCAGATAAGTGAGAGCCGAAAACACTCCTATGTTGTGGTAGGGTTTCGCCCTATTTTGTCGAGTCGGGTTTCACTACGCACGCAATGTTTCAAACAACCTATAAACGGGTAAGCAACCCGTCCTAGTTTGGAATGGTCACTATGGATTCAATATGCACTAGGTCGAATGGTCAAGGTGCCCCAGAAACCGGGTTTGTGCTCCCATATCGGCAGAGTTCAGAATCGGCCACTTTTACGGACATGCCTTAACAAGACAAGCCTCCGGCAAACCGCTCAGGAATAGCAGATGGCAAACACGATGTCCTAGGCGCACTAATGCAAATGCAATGCAAAGAAACACACAAGTGTAGTCAAAACCAGATATCACGAGTTCGAGTCAAATTCTCTAAATCCCCAGCAGAGTCGCCAGAAACTATAGACGTCCCCGAACGCATCTCGGGGGAAAGGGAGTGCGAGTCCCCCCCGTTCTGGTTCGATATTGGGTCACTACAGTTCGAAGGACTCAAGTGTCACGGTTCTCAATCTTGAACCGAAGAGTCCAAATCCGGCAAATCGTTTTGAAAACAGATTTTTTTGAAAGAAGTGCCAAACATGGACTGCTTCGCCAGATACAGAGTCGCCACCTAAATATTTTAAAATGGGAAATTTAGGAAACCCTGACTCGGTGCCAAAGGCCACGTGTCCGTCATCACCAAAGTTGCCTCGCTCGAACTTGGGTACGATTGGGAAGGTCACTGTGAGCACTTCGCCGCCTTGCTAAAGACCGCCTCTACTAATCATGATATCTGCTTTTGAAAACATTATGAGTTCTTATTCCGCTATTAGCCTAGGTTACTATGTGATGCGACAAAGATACAAGTATAGTGAGTCACCGAATTGGAACTAAACATTTCATGTTTGTTTGTTTGAAAATGGTTTGATGGTGCTACCCGCAGGTAGGCTAAGACGTGGATTTGCCACCCTCAGGTGGGCTTAGAAAAACGTGATTTTGCCACTATCTAGTGGGCTTAAAACAAGCATTTGATGAATTGTCCCATTTCAAGTAACTCAACCTCCACCCACAGGCATTCAAGGCAGTTATATCACATAAGCACATAGCCTCATGGTAAGCATGCTATTCATGGCAGTCACTCACACGCATGCAAGGATGCAAAAGCATAAAACTCACCGAGTACTCCAAGCCAAAACAGAAGCTCATTAGAAATCATGCATGATCCTAAATATACAGAAATGCCTAATGCAACACATGCAAAAATGCAACTATAGGAGGCTCGGCTATTCTAAACATGGCATGTGGAATGCTACAATTAACACGTATTCAATTTGGAATTGAAATACAAATGCAGTTTGTATGATACGTCGAGCCCGGTGCGTGCAAAACAGATGAATGATGCAAACATGCTGTCATACTGTATGCTAATTGAAATATGCCCTATATCTAACCATCGTAAGCAGGTAAATAAAAAGGAAGAAAGACGTGAGGCTGGAAGACATACATCACACTCACCCACACTTATTACAATTATGCCCTCGCACAGAGGGTCCGAATAAAATAATAATACAGTCCGAATAAAAGAATAATACAGTCCGAAATAAAAGAATAATACAGTCCGAAATATTACAGTCCAAATAATACAAATTCCTAATTAATTATCAAATTAATTAAGAAAAACTGTAAAACTGGCATGTAAGCCAGGGGGCTACCTTGACTCTGCTCCGGATAATGAAATGATGCATGTTGGGCGCTTGCTGAAATTCACTAGGATGCCCCAATTAGCCTCTCGCTTGCAATGTTTCTAAATGCGTGCGACTGAAAAGTTGCTGATTCTTCATTTTGCTACAACAGAGAGCAGGAGAGGGGCATAGCAATGTATTTCACAAATATATGCATGCCTCGATCCTCGTGCCACCAATCACGCATATCGATGCATGGTAGCCGAGGAATCAGATTGCACAACTCAATATGAGATGAATGCACATGAATGCTACAACAAAACCTAACTCCATCATGGGTAATCCGGAGTGTCGGTGACTTGGGAATTGTTACCCGTTTCGTCACTCGGAGTACAGAACGTGCCTCGTTTCCCGTGCCCGAGCTAACTCCTATCCCGAACACGATGCAATATGCATGATATGCATGAAATGTAGCTAATATGCAATCCTAACATACACAATGCGATGAAAATAAGATGTCTCGGAATGCATGCACACGGGCACGCAAGCCGAGGAAGTGATCCTAAGACATAAAATGGCATATGCAATGCAATTGGACTTACACTAATATGAGTGAGACTCAGCCACACTCACATAAAAGGCCGTCGGATAAAAGTGAGGTGTCTCAAAACGCGTGCACACGGGCACGCAAACCGAGGCAATGGCATAAAGGTCTGAAACGGCTTGAAATATGATATACAATGGGACTAGAATGAGATGTCTCGAAATGCGTGCCCACGGGCATGCAAACCGAGAAAATGGCATACGGAATGCAACAGGACTGAAATGAGATACAGGATACGAAATGGACTTATACTAACATGAGTGAGCCTCAGCCACACTCACGTAAGAGGCCGCTTGATGAATGAAGTGTTTAAAACGTGCACACGGGCACGCAAATCGAGGCAATGGCATACGGAATGCAATGAGACTAAAATGGCATACAGGATACGAAATGGACTTATACTAACATGGGTGAGCCTCAGCCACACTCACGTAAGAGGCCGTTGGATGAAAATGAAGTGCCTCGAAATGCGTGCACACAGGCACGCAAACCGAGGCAATGGCCCTAAGGCATGAAATGACATGAAAAATGATATGCAAACATGCAAATGAAATTTCAGCACTCACAAATGATGCAAAACAGTCCCGAAAGGTGGGGAAATGACACCAAATGCATGGAATGGTCCCGAAATGCGATATTAAGCGTCCGAAATGGCCTACAGCCATACTAAACATGCATAATTGGTACATGACATGTAAAACAGTAGCAAGGCAGCCCCAAAATAGCATTTTTTACAGTACAAAACATGGCGAAATAGTGAGCATAGATAGGACAACAATGGCATGCAAAAATGGGGGCCAAAAGAGGGGTATTGAAGCAAGTGATGTATGCGATGCTCAAAAAGCAAAATACCCTTCTACAACACTGATGAGGGACCAAAAATATGAACATTTACAGTAGAATACATCCCCCAACTCAGTATGTAAATATGCTAAAATGCCATGCAAGAACTAGGATACATAAGGCTACAACATCAGGTACCCCAAACATTTATCAGACCAAAAAAGACCCTTAATGAAATATGTCAAGAAGATCAAAATATGGATATTTTCAGTACTGCTCATGGCCGAAAACAGAAGCTAGATAGGCCTAAAAAGCATGCAAAAATGGGGGCCAAAGAGAGATATAAAGACAAGCACAACATGGAGACCCCCAACAAGGTTGATCCCTTATACAATGTTGTAGGGGGACACAAAATAAGGTTACTCACAGTTCATGACATGCTCCAAAACAGACTACATGTAGGTCAAACAAATCATGCAAATTTACGATAAATATGAGAGATTATGAAGCAAGTGCTTGATAGAGAGGCCAAAAAGGGTTAAGCCCTTCTTCAATGTTGAAGAGGGACTCAAAATAGACCCAATCACAGTTTACATTATGCTCGAAAACAGATCACTCATAGGCTATAAAAAGCATGCAAAAACAAGGGTAAAACATGGATTCAAAGCAAGTGGCATATGGAGCATGAAAACAAGGTTGATCCCTTCTTCAATGTTTAAGAGGGGCTCAAAATAAGCACAATATCAGTTCATGAGATACCCCAAATCAGATCACACATAGGCCAAATATTCAATGCAAAATAATGGCATATAAGAGGATATTGAAACAAGTGCAAGATGGAGGGTTCAAACAGGGTTGAGCCCTTGAACAAACATGAAGAATAGCTCAAGATAGACCTATTTTCAGTTAAATTCGGAGCTCAAAACAAAAAGAAAATAGGCTTAAGAAATGAGGCAAGAAAACGCTAGAAAAGGGGAAATAGTGACTTACCCTTGAAGACTACACTTTGGTTGCTTCTTGGCTTGAGTTTGTTGCTTCTTAGCCTCTGAAAAATCTTCCCTTGCTGCTGGAATGGAAGTGGTGAAGGTAGTGCTTGGTGTTGATGAAGAAATGGCACCAAACTTAGGGATTTTGGAGGTTTTTGGAGAGAGAGATGTAAGCCAATGCATATGAGCTCTTAAGAGGAGTTTTTCTAACCCTAATGAAGGAGCTGGCCAGCCACTTATAAAGGCTAAGAAGGGGGTGTAAAAGAGGAGGGAAATGCACCCAAGCTTTTCCTCCCAAAATATCTCCCGGATGCAAAGATATTTTGGAGAAACAGCTACACAGCTGTAATGAACTCAAACTGAGGATGCAGGCCGGCCAGGTGCTTTTACTGGAGGTGGCCGGCTGGCCACCCCCCATGGCCGGCCGGCCAGGGGCAAAAATAGAAGTTTGGAATTGCTGGCCGAGCTCTACATATTGGTGTCCTCCCATGTGTGTACAACAAGGCCTGTGGTTGGAATCTGGCAACTCTGAAACAGGAGAGACAACATGCCACTTTTAGGAGAGGTTCAAAAATGAAAAGAGGAATTACTGTCCGGCCATGTGTTTTTAGGGTCCTCCCATGTGTGTACAACACAAATATGTGGTTTTGGCTCGAAGAAAATGGCCCTAGGGTGTTCAACATTAGCCCTATGAGAAAAACGGCGTCGGGCGCCGGAGGAGCATAACTCGTTGCCGAGACAATTGCTATCCTCCCACCCTCCAAAGGACCTTCCTTATGATGAAATAGAGGTACCGCCAAAATGAACAAAACCGATGCAAAACGAATGCTCGGGGCCAAAACACGCAGCCGGTCTCCCAAACCGCTTAATCGAAGTGGTGTTTGGTCAAGTGGGTATCTAAAATCCCAGTGTCCCTTAAAAGGGAGTAAATGAGATGCATGCCAGAAACCGGAGGAATCGGAGATGGTTGGGTGGTCCCGAACCGAGGCACACGGCCTGACGACTCCGAAAATCGGGAACTGGGCTCCGAAATGGGCAAAATGACCTACGGCCACAAAATATAGCCCACGGCCACTGAGAGATGGTCTACGGGACCTCTCCCTCCCTTCAGGAAAGAAAACAGAGAAAATCGAGTCTGGTTCGCAAACCGAGACAAGGCACAGAAGAGAGTTCGGGAGTCCGGCGCACGGCCGCATCGTGAGACTTCAACGAAAGCACAAGATGCAACATCACCGAGCGCTCAATCGGTGACGTCTGAGTCTTAAGGTCGGTCAAAAATGGGGTGTCTATAGTGTGCACGATACGCATCAAGAAAGCTAAGTCAGTTATGACCTGCAGTTAGGTCCACCAATTGGTCTATCCGTAGTAGAAAAAAAAACTGTTTTTTGGGCATGCTTTGTTCACTGTTTTATAGTCCACACAAACGCGCCACTTGCCGTTCTTCTTTAGCACCACCATAGTGTTGGAGATGCACTTGGGATAATAAACCTCTCTAATCACACCTGACTCCAGCAAGTTCCCTACTTCTTCTGCCACTATCTCGGCGTAATAAAGTGCCGATCGGCGAGTTCGCTGTATAATTGGTCTGGCAATTGGTTTGACATTAAGTCGATAGTAGATGAAGTTTGGGTCAATGCCAGACATGTCATATGGCGTCTAGACAAACACTTCAATATTAGAGATCAAGAATCCTATGATCTCTATTCTCTTGGTGCTAAACAAAGATGAGTTGAGCAAAAAAGAACTTCTCTGGGGATTTTTCATCTATTCTTACCTCCACTAGATCTTCCACCGATTTTTGTTCGGTTGTCTTGCTAACATCCGCGAATAATTCGTTGCTCTCTGACTTCTCTACTATTTGTATGAAACCTTTGGCAACCCAACTGTCGTTCACTGTCACGAAGCATTGCTTGGACATGATTTGGTCTCCTAAGATTTCTTTAATCACTTTAGTTTCGTTAGGGAATCGCATCACCTGATGGTAGGTTGATGCTACTGCTCGCTTGGCGTGCCACTATGCTCTTCCCAAAATAATGTTGTAAGTGGAAGGGACTTTTAGCACCCAAAATTCCGTTTGCTTTTTCATCGTCCCAGCTATGACTAGCAAAATTATCTTGCCAACCTATCATTCCCGTATAGAGTTGAAACCGATCAAGGGAGATATTGCGGGTGTTAAGTCATTGTCCTCCAATTTGAGTTGCTTCAAAGTCTCGTCGTAGTACATTATCTTAGATCAGCTCCTTTATCTATCAAGAGCCGCTTGTTGTCGAAATTCTTGATACATAGAGTGACCACTAGCGTATCGTTGTAAGGGCTTTGCAACCTTGCTAAGTCCCTATCCAAAAAGGTGATGATGTTTTTTGTTCTGTCTTCCATTGGAACGTGTACCAATATCTATCATCGTAGCCCCTTTGCGCTTCTCCCAACTTGACTAGCTGTCGGACGAAGGGTTCGTCGTGTATCTCGCTAAGAATCCGGTCGATAGGCTTCTTGAACACCGTGGTTATGGCGGTGTGAACTCTCAACCTCTTTGTCTGGGAGTCTTCACCATTTGGTGCCTCGATCGTTTTTGTTCAGTCGGTCCTCCTGGCCGACTGTGTTAACTTTTTCCGCGGGGCTTTTTGTCCGACATCATCAAGCAGCGACTTTGCCTTGGCACAAGTGCCATCCTTATCTACCGTGATGTATTGTGCACTCTCTCTATCAGGGCTTCTATCATGAGGGGTGGCGTCATTATCATTGAATCCCTCAATTTATGGCCCACCGGCAAACCCCGTTTATATTGTGCGATAGCTAGGTTGATGGGGCAATCTCTTATCTAGTTGAAGGTCTCCCAATACCTGTTGTTGTAAACCTTCAACATTTTTTCTCACCTGTGTTAATAGTGAGCTGTTGGTCTATCTCGACCAGAGTTTTGGTGTTTGTCTTGAGCCTGGTGACAAACGCCTCCGGCAGTTGTGCCTATGAAGTGATGCTACCTTCTGGCAGCCTCTCAAACCAAGTCAAGCCCAGGTTGCCTAAGCTTGACGGAAACAAAATCCACGTTAGAGCCTTATTCCGTCGATGTATGGCCATAACTTGGCGAAATGGGCTCAAGTACATGTAGGGGTTTGATTTCCCCTTATAAGTTGTGAACTTAGGCTGGTTAAAGCCCAATGGTAATGGTGTGTTCTCTATTTCTAGAATGAACGGCGAGCTTTTCAACCTTGCTAACGCTTTGTCTACTGGTTCATAAGCAAGGCGAGACATTGGCATTCCAACCTCGACACTTCCATGTGTCCTAGGCGCCAGCCGTTACATAGCAGAGACCCTTTGGGGGTCGCACACCTAGGTGTCTTTTCTCCTTCGAGCCCTTTCTTTTAGCACGGTCCACAAGTTCACCGACCTATGCAACTCGGTGTGCTGAGAAGTGGTTTAATGCGTATGTGAGGGTCAATAACTACTTCCCTCTGCGTAAGACCTTTCAGTCCTTGTTCTTTCAAACCTAGACTAACAATTCCTAGAGGTTCTTGATTGTGTGTCGCTTGTTCTGAGGCTTCTAATTTCATATTGCAATGGTGTGACTTGCCTGTCACGATCCCCTAAGTGGCAAGAACCCGTTCTGCCTTGGTGGATCTCTTTCCCTTCCACCCCTTTGCCTTTCATCTAGCATTTCATAGTCTCTATGTCAGCCGCCATTCTCCTTATCAGTTTGTCTTGCTCCTTTATGTGATCCTCCAGAACCTGAGAATCCACTTTCCATCTCTGTCCATCTGGGCTTTGAGAGCGACGAGGACTTGAGTATCGTTTTTCTTGCACTCCTTTCCGTGGGTTTCGTCACTGGGGATCCAATTCTTCCATGGACGGGACAAAAGGAAAATCCTTGCGTCTCCTATCCCCCTTTGGAGTTTGTTCATCAATAGCAGAATGAGACAAGTTTTCGTTGTGCGCCATTGAACTTAGTTGAAGTAAAACTCAATCAAAAGGTTTGTTTTCTGTGATAACTTCCTACAAACGGCGCCAATTGTACGAGTACAGAATAATTTTCTCATATAATCATGTTGAACAAGTTTGCACTCCTCCAAACGTCATCGCTTTGCTACCTGAAAACACATACGTGAGCTATGTATGCCAGAAACCCCTCTAATGCCTAAGTCAGCAAGTAGACAATAAACAATAAGCTCTGTGTATTTGAGAATAAGAATTGCAAAACCTGTCCATAGGTTCTGTTATGAGCTTTTATAGATTCCGTCAGACATATTCCTAATAGGACTCTAACTCTCATTAGCAGAGTCTTCTTGGGAATCCCAATCCTAAAGGATAATGCTTATCCTTGGAACAGCCTCCTTACTGCAAGCAAAGTGGAATGGCAACACCTTGCTCGATTTGTAAATGTTCAATTGAACTATCATGCTTCGGTTCATTCCTGATTGCATCGTGAGTCTGTCTTCCACACAAGCTGTGTCGAACTAAGGGTAGCTCAGTCCCCTCCACCTGTCCGGTCGTCAGCTAACTAGGTCTAACCCTTTGGTCGGCCTATCATCCAATTTGCTCAAAACCAAGCTGTCTTCCTCGACCCACTGCTTGGCCTAACCACCATTGAGTGTGTAATTCATCTCGGCCCAATTTAATCACACAAATTACCCTCTCGATTGCCCCTTAATTCCATCTGTGTAACATGATTGGGTTTATTGTCTATCAGCCGAGGAATCGATCATGCTAACCAAGATAAAAATTCTGACTTGGCTTCGTGAGCTGCTCGGCTTTAATGAGTCTCATCAATTACCTAGCACGTTCTCCTGTTCGACATCACTATGATTTGGCACACCCTACTAGCCCTGCACTGGTACAACCGGCAAACACTACCCCAAAATTTGGATGGTCCTTCATTTTTACCTTATGCACATATACCGCCTAACGATACACCCTCGTGATTCACTGCTCATCGCCTCTTAGCGAAAATCTTGAGCCGAGCTCTCACTTTTGCATCTTTGTGTGCCAAGCCCTGTTTCAAGCATTTTGTAAGGCTCTTTTAGAAGATCATATATGCCAAAAATCAATTTAATTGGACACTAGTAATCTTAGATAATATTTGTTTGTAAAAAATAAACGGACTACTTTTGAAATCATATTTTCTATTAAATTATTTTTCAGACAAATGTACTCCGGTCAAGTGTTTACCAAAGTCCAATCAAACTGATTTTTAGTATGGGTAATCTTCTCAAAAGATCCCCAAAATGACCAGTTTGAATTGTCAAGACAGGCTTGAAATGGGTTCACACTGCACAAACAAATATGATTTTACCATACATCTTCACTTTAATACAATCACAAGTGGAAAGAGAGACAATCAAATTTTTTTATCATCTAAGAAGTCATAGGATTAAATCCCACAGAAGTTAAAAAATTCTCACTTATAATTTGACCCAACATTCAATTCAATTTAGGCTTTATTTGGCAAACATTTTAGTTAAAATAATTAGAGATAATTACAAATAATAATAATAATCCAAGGTTTTAGTCTTTTAACAAAATAAATCCTGAATTTTTAATTTTGTTAATTTAAACATTAAAATTTTGATTTATTTTCAATCTAAACCTGTTTACACTCCTTAGAAATTCCTATTGCCACTCAAAAAGTTTTGTGAGTGTAAACACAAAAAAGCTTGTTGATTAAATGCGGGCGTATCAAAACTTGTGAACCTATAGTTCAAAGTGTAGGAATTGTTAAACATTTCTGACTTCTAACACAAAGAAATGACTGTGTTTGGCTAAGCTTTAACTGCTACTAGTTCGAATCTTGCCCCAATGAAGAGGATTTTTATTAAATTTACAAGTGCCAAACATAAACTGGACTAAAATTATAACTTGCATTGATTGAGAATGAAGTACAATTGAGAATCTAAGATAATTAGTCTTCATTTGGGAAGAGCTAAAATTGCCTGGCTTTTTAGCTTTTTGGTTATTTTAGCCTCGTTTGGTTTTTTTTTTTTTTTTTGGTTTTTTTTGTGAGAAAAAAAGTATAATAATTATGGTTTGAATGTGACATTTTGTTTTATTGGCTTATGTGACCAATTTTGTCTTTTGTGCTTTTTAGCCAAAAACAAACATAGCTTTAAGCTATGAAGATAATGTGATTAAGTCATAAAGCTATGATACGTAAGCTATGAAACTAATTCTGCTCTTCAAGCCCTTTATATAGTGTTGGGGAAGCCCCTATTTCTACTTAACTGCCAGGAACGTGACAGCTCTTTCTAGTGACATGGGTCATTGATTCTCCAAGAGTAAGAGCAATTTTGATCTTCAAAAGCTAATGCCTATCTCCATTACTTTGACTTGCTCCATTGAGCTCTCATAAGCCGCCACCTTTCCTTCCATATTTGAATTTGAATTTATTTTGCTTGATTTGTGAAAAAAATCTCCTTTATTGTTGCATGGATCCTCTTCTCTCAAAAATCCAATCCTGCTTCATTTGGGAAAATAATTCCTTGATTGTAGTATCTTGTTGATCTTGCACATCTTGGAAAAAATGATACCACTGTTGTAACCTTCTTGTTGATTTGCATTATCTTCAAATCTTATGCAATTTTTATCCATATCAATCATTTACCAACAAACTATGAGATAAGGCACTTTTTTAGAAGCCTCAACAACCTCCCAAAGCCTCATTTGGAAACTGTTTTTTTTAGTAACTTTTTGATTTTTTTTACTAAAATATGATGTAAAAGAAACTAGTATGTTTGAGATGACTTTTTGATATTTTACGAAAAGATGTGCAAAAAATAGAGATAAAAGGAAGTCTTTGACTTTTTGGTATAAGTTGTTTGCTTTTTGACTTTTTTAACAACTTTTTGACTTTTTAACTAAAAAAACTACTTACCAAACGAGACCTAATTCTTATGAGTGGTTAAGACTTGTTTTATCTATCAAATCTAAATTATTTAATTTAATTAATTAATCAACCAATCAACTTAGTTAATTAATTAAATAAAATAAAATAATTCTCTTTTGGTCAGTCAACATTTGACTTTGGTGGTGGGTCTCATAAAATTATTGACTCTTCATCTTCCATCGCCATATAGCACAAATAATTTGAGAAAATTGTCACTTGATAATTTTGCCACAAAGGGTACAAACAAAACCATTTGTCTATCTTTATTAAGTGAAATCAATGAAAAAATTAGTATTTTAGTCATTAAATTCAAGAGTAAACTAGGGCAAGTTATTAATAGATCCTAATAGTTGAACTTAATTCTTATATGGCACGTTTGATTTGGTGGATTAGAACATGGGATTGAGATTATTAATCTGTGGGCCCAATTATCCTATGTTTGTTTTAACATTTTGGTTTAAGATTATTAATCTAATGGATAATTAATCCAACAAATTTGTAAGATTATTAGTAATGGGGTAGGGGTGAGATTATTAATCTAATGAATATTAATTCAATTGGATAGTGAATACCACACGAATTTAATAGGATTATTAATACTTCACTATTAGTCTTGTAAATCAAACATGAGCATAAAGTCCTATTGAAAATAAGTTATAATAAATTGTTGCTAAAAATATTTTTTTGTGAATTTTTTTTGCATATATAGCTAAAAAATTGACAATTAATGATTTTTTTTAGTCACGATTTTTATAAATTGTCGCTAAAATTTATAATTAGTGAATTTTTTGTGACAATTTTCAAACTGTCGCTGAAAGTTAACAAGTAGTGACGTTTTTATGTGACAAATCTTTTAAACTGTCGCTAAAACTTATAATTAGTGACATTTTTTTGTAATAAAATTTTTAAACTATCGCTGAAAATTAACAATTAATGACTTTTTTAATAATTTGACGAAAAATATCATTAATTATCATAAGACATATTGGACAATAAGTCCACCTATTAGGACCTATACGTAAGTCCTTTTAAACTCAATGAAAATTGAATTTTAAACATTTTATATATACCTATATTGATTTTAATGACTAAAAATATTCTTTTTTTGTCAGTTTATTTAATGAAAATAGACGAATAGTTTAAATTAAAAATAAATAAAAAAGTCAAGATTTAAATTGATAAAATTAAAAACTCAATTTATTTTGTTATAAAGTTCAAATCTTGAGTTTTTTTTTTTTTTTTTAAATTATTACAAACAATTAAAAAGTCAAAAAGTGATTTAAAAAAAAAGAAAGTAAAACATTAGAGTAAATTCGTTAGGTTTAAAAAAGGAAAAATTTTAATATACATTTTTGAAGAAAGTGTGTATAATATTTCACTAACTATATCATTTTTTTCTTTAATTATAATTAATCTTTTTTTTTTAATTATGGTATTATTTTAATTATAAATCAGGAAGACTTTAAAAAAAACATGCATTATGGTATTTCTCTACAAAGAATTTCTACAATTCAATCATACATGACGTGTGTAGGTTTATCACTTATCTTGTAGATATGGATTGATTTTGAAGTCGTGTATCCTTGTTCGCTGATAATGTGGATCATTGCTCATCAATGATATATAGCCTATATATAGAGACAAGGCCAAAAGCAAAAGCGTTTCAGCAATGGCGACTCGGAGGATTTCATCCCTTCTTTCTCGCTCCTTTGTTCCTTCCTCTTCTTCTTCTCTAGGTAGTAATCTCTCTTTCATCTTCATGTGTAATGTCTTGTAATGAAATTTCAGAAATCATTGTGATCTGAGATTGTAATTTGCATGAATTGCCATGAGTTAAACTCCCAATTATATAGACCTAATGGAAAATTATATATATTTCAGTAGATGAATTCATGTTTTTTTTTTTTTTTTTTTTTTTTTTTTCACATGACAAATCATGTGTGTACATGTAAGACACAGAATATTTAGAAAATATATATATATAAACTTCTCTTATATTGGGAGAAATCCATTTTGTATTGTGGGCCCCTCTATCAATCCCACTTAGACCGATTAATCTGATGATCGTAATCACATAATCATATGATTTTATCATATTTGTAGTATTTTTACAATCTTATTTTTAGTCTCTTTTATTTATTTTATTTTTCAAAGACAAATATGATATAATCACGTGACTATGACTATTGAATCAATTTGATTTTTTTTTATAAGATGAACCTGTCAAATTACCAGGATAGGCCTCATGGACAAGTTTAAATCTCTCACTAACTTGAGAGAAGCAAAATCTTTTAGAATCTATTTGGATTATAGATTTGGGTAGGAATTTACAAATAAAAAAAAATGTGAATAAAATATAAACTATTTTTTATTTTTTTATTTCTCGTCTTTTCTTTGCCTTAAGGTAAATCTCTACCCAAATTCATGATTCATAGACAACTTTAGAAAGTAATGTAACCCACCTTGTCGATAAGGATTTTCAACTTCTTAATGCTTTTCTTTTCACATAACATGGAAGTTAAGTTGGTAATGGCATGTCTTATTACTCTTGACACTTATTTTAACCTCTAAGTTGAATATAATACATATATACGTACTTCCTGGCTGAGTAACATTTACATTTACTGATTAGATCAAACAAAACATTTATTTTGTTTAGGAAGAATTCATTCCCAGGCAGAGGGCTCTGCAAATATAGCACGACCACTGCAATTGAGGATCCTATCAAGCCACCCGTGAAGGCAGAGTATACTCAGCTTCTTATCGATGGAAAATTTGTGGATGCAGCATCTGGTGAGATTTTCATGTTCATTGGAAGCTAAAAAACTAATGTGTTTGGAAAGTTAATGTTTTTTTGTGAGTGGGAAAGTTGAGTTGTTTTTTGGTTTTTTTAGCTGATGACAAACAGACTTCTTAGTTTTTGGACTGATTTAGCCAAAGCATAATTTTTTAGCTGCATATCGTCTTTTGTCACCTGATGTGGTTACTCTTATAAATCTATAATCAATCATTTGTAGGGAAAAAATTTCCAACATTGGACCCTAGGACAGGGGAGGTGATTGCCCATGTTGCTCAGGGCGATGCAGAAGACATCAACCGAGCAGTCTCTGTAGCCCGCAAGGCTTTTGATGAAGGACCATGGCCAAAAATGACTGCTTATGTAACCATCCTTCATCTTACATCTTTATTTTCTCGTGTTCCATGCATTATAGGAGGAAAAAATAAATTTTTGTTGTTATGTCCAGGAAAGATCGCTCATATTGTTGCGCTTTGCTGATTTGGTTGAAAAGCATAGCGATGAAATTGCAGCCCTTGAGACTTGGGATAATGGGAAGCCATATCAACAGTCTGCCAAAATTGAAGTACCAATGTTTGTACGCCTCTTTCGATATTATGCTGGTGGGTGACATTAAAAACTACACAACATTGATATTATTATTATTTATTTATGGTAGATGTTCTGAAATTTCTGTCTACAAACTGCAGGTTGGGCAGATAAAATTCATGGTCTCACAGTTCCTGCTGATGGACCGCTACACGTGCAGACTCTCCACGAACCAATTGGTGTTGCTGGCCAGATTATCCCCTGGAACTTTCCTCTTCTTATGTATGGTTGGAAAGTTGGGCCAGCTTTAGCAACTGGTAACACCGTCGTTCTAAAGACAGCAGAGCAAACGCCGTTGTCTGCTCTCTTTGTGACGAAGTTATTACATGAGGTAGCTTTTGAATCAAACTTTTGTTGTCTTCTTGGTGATAAATAGGATTTGTTTTTTGAGGTTTTTTTTATTAATATTATTATTATTATTATTATTTTAATATATTTGTTTCATATAAGATTATTTTTGGAACAGGCTGGCCTTCCTCCAGGTGTTCTAAATGTGGTTTCTGGTTTTGGTGCCACTGCTGGTGCAGCTCTTGCCAAGCATATGGATGTGGACAAGGTATCATACACGCTAAAAAGTTTCTATTTTCAAATTCTATGCTACTTCTTTGTCAAGCATTAGTTCTGATCTCTTTAGTCTTATTAAAAAAGTCGGTGTAATAATATCAAAATTATGGGTCTTGTTGTGTTTTCTCTAAACCTCAACGGAGGTCAGTGAAATTTACCCTTTTCTTTATTGTAATACTAGTATAATCTAAATATTTATCAGTCCATTTCCATTTTTTTTTTAACTATTCCCAATATTTTATATGTAAAATCACATGTCTACAAACTATTCCACCTCCCAACATTCATATATCATTTGTCCAATTTTACCAGGGTTATTATGTCAATTTTTTGTTCTTCGCCATCAAAATTAGCTTTGAGTACAACTTGTGGCAGAGCAAGGAATGTTATACCTTTCTCGTTCAGTCCATTAGAACAAACTGTCTTATTATTGAAGGGAGAATTATAGTATCTTACATTCATTTCTAATGATGGTTAGTATCTTAGAGTTACAAGGCAATGACGTTCTTCTGAACTTGATGTGTCAAAATGGGAATACCCATACACCCGCCAAAAAAATAAAAATAAAAATGAAGAAGAAGAAGTGATTCTTCATCAGACCTTGTACCTTGAAATGAATTGCGTACTTTGTTGCAGATTGCTTTCACCGGATCAACAGACACTGGAAAAATTGTACTTGAATTGGCGTGTAAGAGCAATCTTAAGCCTGTGACTTTGGAGCTTGGAGGAAAATCTCCCTTCATTGTATGCGAGGATGCTGACGTGGACAAGGCTGTTGAAATGGCTCACTTTGCCCTATTCTTTAACCAGGTAGGTCCAGTTATATGTCTCAGGTAACAGGTGGTTAATTGGAAGACATAACTCATTGCTTATAAATTTTGTGCTATCTTCAGGGACAATGCTGCTGTGCTGGCTCTCGTACATATGTACACGAGCGTGTATATGATGAGTTTGTAGAGAAAGCAAAGGCTCGTGCTATGAAACGAGCTGTTGGTGACCCTTTTAAGGATGGTATTGAACAAGGTCCCCAGGTAAAATCTGCAAGAGTTCTTCCCATAACAATCCTCTATATTCATTCAATTATTCTATCGTTTCATGCTTGACACGAAAAATAAATGAGACATTGATTTTCAAACTCAACTACTGAAATGCAAAACCTGTGTCCACCATTATGCTTTTCTAACTTATATGCAAGTATTTACATAGCTACATTTTGTACTTTGGTTAAATAATTTAATTTACTCCATTTTTTTCCCCTAAAAGATGCAAAATCTTGTCAAGTTCATGGTAAATTAAGATTGGTACACATCATTTACTACTGCTGCTTAGTATTAAAATTTAAACATTTAAGTTAAAATTTTCTGGTTTTTTTCTTTTTTCGAACACTGATTGCAGTATTGTTGAAAAATCAGGTTGATTCAGCCCAGTTTGAAAAGATCATGAAATATATAAGAGCTGGCATTGAGAGTGGAGCTACCCTTGAAACTGGAGGTGAGAGACTTGGCACTAAGGGGTACTATATTAGGCCCACTGTTTTCTCGAACGTTAAGGTATATCTCCTTACATCATAGAACTTTTTACCCTGAATTTAAATGTATCGCTACAACTCACAGAATCGCAACTTGTGTCAGGATGACATGTTGATCGCAACGGATGAAATCTTTGGTCCAGTGCAGTCTATCTTAAAATACAAGTGAGTAACAAACAATATTCCCTGTATATTCGGTTTTTGAGTGTGTTCTGCCCTTGAACTTCCATCCGAGGAACAAAATTTCATTCATTTTCCATTGAAACAGGCGAAATGTTTCAGTTTCCTAAGAAATTGAAACGAAACAATAGTAGAATACTGAGATTCTAATGTTTGCACCAAAACACACTGCAACAATACACATTATTACCGAAATGACAAGTTGTTTCGACACCTATTAGGAATATCCAACGGTGGACATATCAATTTGCATTTTTTTTTGAAAGATACGATTTGGACGAAAAAAAATTCTTAAATTTATTACAGAATTTGAGAAACTTGAAATGAGAAAAAGAGGAGAAAATAAAACAAGAATGTATTTTTGAAAATTGGGTATTTGGATAAACCCTCCATGCTACATGCGGATCGGTCAAATCTCGGGTCAAGTGACTGACCACTTATTCTCTTTCTTTGTTGACATAAAATATTTTTTTTACACTGACTGCTAGTATTTTGCGTTTCTAAAATATTTTTTCTCACAATGAAAATCTCCCTTCCCCAGCTAGGCCATTAAACCTTTTATGTCATGAGTTTCTTATATTCATAGATCTCAACATATTCATTTATTTAATTACTAAGCATGTATCAACATTTATAAATGCATTAGTTTTTGTTTCGAAATATTTTCTTTCTTATGATTCTAAATTCTCTAGTCATTTTTCATATATTTCTGAAATGTTTCCATTTCCAAGCTAACCGAAATGAAATTTTGACCGTTGCTTTCACCATTTTATTTCATGACCGGATTTGTAGGGATATTGATGAAGTGATACAAAGGGCAAATGCCTCGCGTTATGGCCTGGCTGCCGGAATCTTTACACAGAACATCGACACTGCCAACACATTGACTCGGGCATTGAGAGTTGGGTCGGTTTGGATTAATTGCTTCGATGTATTCGATGCCACCATTCCTTTTGGAGGGTATAAGATGAGCGGACAAGGCAGGGAGAAGGGTATCTACAGTCTGAGTAACTACTTACAAGTGAAGGCTGTCGTTACGCCATTGAAGAATCCAGCTTGGCTTTAAAACCTGCCTGCATTCTTGATTCAGTTCTTAGGAAATAAAAGAGAATGATGCGTCTAAATTTCAAGGTTACAATTGCATTATTTATTTATTTTGTCAAAATTACGTGTTACTGATGATGACGATGATGAAGAAGAATAAATTGTTGTTCATGTTGTGATAGAATTCAATCACGTAACATGGTTGCAAATTTTGTTCAAATTTGGTAGTTAATAATGATATGCAATCTCTGGTTGAGATGAAAATGCTCTTCTGATTTTAGACTGGCTTTTGTTCGGTTTTATGTTGTGTTTGGTTGAGAGATTTAAAGAAGAATTTGAAAATAGCAATGAAATTATATTTCATATAATTTTACACACCTTTTTCTTTTCTTTTTTCAAATCCCTTCTCAAGTCCGCCAACCAAACACATCATTAGTGAATTTTATTTTATTTTATTTTATTTTCTCTTTAGATACAACAAGATTTTATGCATCTAAAAGGTAAAAAAAAAAATTAACTAAAATATGAACAAAAAATCACTAAAATTAAACAAAAATCCGAACAAAAATACACTATGATTTTTGTTTGAATTTTCGTTTGTTTTTAATGAACTTGTTTCATATTTTAGTCAATCTATTTTACTTTTTAAATATATTTAGATTTAGATAAAATTGACTAAAATATAAATAAATAAAAGTTCACTAAAGACAAACGGAAATCAGTCTAAAAATAATTTTTGAAAAATAAAATTGATACTTTTAACATAAATATACAAGGTTTTCGAGAAAACCTTCACAGATTGTTTAACTCATTTTAATCCCATCACTTGATAACAAAGAAATTTTACTGTCCTCAAATTTTCATTTTTAGTTTGAGAATTGATACTTACTTTTAGCATAATATGAGAGAGAGAGAGAGAGAGAGAGAGAGAGTAGAAATTCAAATATTACATATAATAGAGTTCATCAATATTTACATAAACAAAAAGAGTTTTATAAACGTAAATGTAAATGTGAAATATGTTAGAGATAGAATCAAAGAGCCAAGTATAGTCACGAAATGTTTTAGGATCATACAACAAATTGAGCTAATGATCATTCAAGTGTTGACAAAGTATTCAATATCATTTTTTTTAATGAATACAAAATAAAAATGAATGGACTAGATTTATAGAATTTGTTAGTGAGATCTACTTTTAAAAATCTTGTACATCGCGATTTGAATTAATTTTTGTCTCCATAACTACTCTGCCTATTGGGCTATAATTAGACTTTTAGAGACAAATTTTGGTTGTCTCAAAATCAAAAGTTTTTGCAACCACATATTTTTGTCTCTAAAACTCTATTTATAGTGACAAATGCAAAATTTTGTCTCTAAAAGTCATTTTTTGACTTTTCCGGACGGGCCATTTGGAACAAATTTCGTGACTCGCAAGGGAGAAAATTGGTTGACTTAAGTTTTTCCCAACAAATATTATACTTTTAGGGACGGAATAAATTTGTCCCTAAAAAGCTTATTTCTTGTAGTGTCGGTATACTTTTTGTATCTGATTCTTTGATAAAATTATATATTCCTAAACTTAATCGTTCAAAATATTAGATGTGACAAAAGTATGAGTTTGGACAAGTCAAAATGAAATATGAATCAAAACAACTCAATCCAAATTCGTTCATTTTAAAAAAGTATTTCAAGAAATTGGATTGAATTGAGTACGAATTAGACATATCAATCTAATTAATCTATTTAATTTATTGAACTTTTTTTCAATAGATGGTGGAAATAGGGGGGCTGTGGAGGAGGAGATGGTGGTAGACTTATAGAAGAGGCGGGGTAATGGTGGTGATGATGGGATTGATTGTTGAGACGATTCCATGCTTTATTGATTCAATCCATTTAAATTCAATTTTAAATAAATTCTTAATATGCCTAGCTTGTTTATAAATTTGAACAAGTTGCTCAAGTCTGCAAAATAATAGGTAAGATGACAACCAAATTATTAAGGTAACTTATTCCATGTTCAAATTATTTTAGTGTACTTTATCTCAAGTTATGGACCATTAAGGTGTCAATAATTTTAATTCGATTATTCCCATTTACCATATTTTATAACGACTCGATAAAAACATATTAGTTATTAGAAGAAAATTTATTTAGTAGAAAATTTATTTAGTAGTTCAAGATCCTCAATTTCAATTTTATTTTATTTTTATAGTTTACCGCATAAAAGAAATTTGAGATTTATTCTCACTTTTGAAGATCTATCTTTTTAGAAGAGTTAAAAAAGGTGGGACTTCAAATTTTATTTTTTTTATTTGTAGCCAGTTATGGCTTTGTTTTGGGAAGTGGGTTGATTTTTTTAATTATTTAACTTTTTGATTATTTTAACTTAGGATTAAAAATTTTGTTTGACTTAGATTTTTTGACTTTTTTTAACCTTTATGAGAGAAAAAATATAATGATTATGATTTAAATGTACCATTTTATCTAATTGACTTTTTAATCTATTTTACCCTTTTATAACTATTTTAGCCCTCAACCTCATTTTAACCTCATGCCAAATGAAGGCTATGAGCAATTAGAGTAAAAAGCCCCCAAATAACTATTCTCACAACATTTTTCTACTACTTTTCATTCCTCTAATTACACTTTACTCTTTTTAAATTTTGTAATTTTTTTACTTTGATCTACATTTTAAGTTTTTTCTTTTTAATTTACTTTTAAAGTTAATTCAAAATTAAATAAAAAATACCACATTGGCTATCACTTGATATAAAAAATATATATTTTTATGTTTGATTTTAGGATAAATTACAAATACACCCACTGAGATTTACTTAAAATACTAATTATCCCCTAAAATACTAATTGTCCCCTGTAATTTGAAAAATTACAAATACCTCCCTGTCAAAATTTGTTATTTAACATAATTAATTGAAAAAGTAAAATTTCTAACTGTTCATCTATACAATAATAAAATTATCTGAATTATTAATTGAAATAAAATGTTAACATTATTAAAAATTATTAATTAATTTGATGATTTATTAATAAAATGACCTATTTATTATAAAATTAAAAATCTTAAGAGACATAATATAATTTTTAAAACCAAAAAAATAATTTATAATTTAAATAAATCTCAGACTGTTTGTAATTTATCCTTGATTTTAAGTGAAGGTTAGAGATCAATGACAGACTAGCATAAGCCTAGAGGGATCAAGTGCTCCCCTAGCTTTTAATATTTATACTATTACCCTTATATATAAAGTTTATATCTTATTAGTCCTTTATAAAATTATAATAGTGTACCTACTTAAATCATGTAATTTTTTTTTATATTTTTAAAATTTTAAAAGTGTTTTATTATATATATATATATATCGTCATTTTTGTACACTTTTAATTGGAAAGCCAATGGCCAACATTGAATCAATTGATCATTTATTTCTCCTCGTAGGGTTTGTTTAAATTGATTATTTTTCTCCATTATGGGATACTTTGTTGAGTTGATAGTGACTTGTTAATCATAAATTCAGTTGAGTTGTTGATTATAAATTTATAAACCACGATGTAATTATTATGAATCTCAACAATTGATCCCCAAAAATATATAAATTTATGATATAGCGTTGTTGCTTATTGTAGTTTTTTTTAAATTTTATTTTAATGATGTGAATAATATGTGCTCATTCTACCTTGTATTTCTAGCTTCGCTTCTATTAAATGTATAGGTTTTACCTCATGTAATTGTTAATGTGACATTTCTTATCTAATTTTAAATAAATATTAGCTTGAAAAATAAATTTTAAAAAAAATAAAATTTAAGAACTAAACTGAAAAAATAATAAAGATAGGGTAAATTACATTGACACCCCTGAGATTTGGTCTGATTATATCCCACCTCCTGATATTATAGAAATTAGATTTCACTCCTATGGTTAATAGTTTCATTTCACAAACCTCTTACTTAGATAAAAGACAACAACTCCTGGTAGAAAAATAGAAGAAATTATATTTAAAAAAAAATAAAGAGTAAAGCAAATGAAAGAAGAAAAAAAAAACAGAAGAAGTAAAGTAAAACAAGAAAAGAAAGAGTGTATGAATTCAATGTTTTTTTGATACCAACGTTAATTCCGTCTAAATAATTACAATGACAATGGGGTAAGTGTACTTTTCCAAACGTCAAGGGATAATATGTATTAAACTTAAACCTGAGGGGGTGTAAGTGTAATTTACCCATAAAAATAAAAATAATTAATTACATAAAAGTCTTATTTACAAAGGTTATTGTTACGATCCAAACCCGCCCCTATGAGTTTAACATCGTAACCAGCCAGTAATTCTTGGATTACCAAAGCCTTCTTGACAGATTAACATATAGTTAGCGGCTGCGGAAGCAAATATACAAAATATACGAGGTCCAATGAGCTGTGATGACATACATGGGACAAAATAATCAAAAGTCTTTATAAACATACGAGTGATAACCAAAAGATATAATATTTACATACCACACTTAGGTGTATATGTCAAAAATCTCGCCCATAACTTAATAGACAAACATAGTCTAATATGATTACAAAAACAGCCACAAAACTTGACTTAATCCAGAACCTCCTCAAGAGGCGCAAAGGTTAGCTGACAAAAACTGAAACATAGGCCGTCAAGTTTGGGTCTGGTCACGTGCTTGCTCACCTACATACATAATATAAATAGTGAGCGGAAGCCCAGTGAATAATAACGAAGTAAATGGTTTTGATGAATGAAGTCCATACAGATTCATAAATCATAATTCAGATTCATATTCGTATTCTTGTTCAGATGATATACAGAAATCATAATTCATGCTCAATCATACGTGGTACATCCATTAGCGCTAACAAAACAGATACAGAACAGATGCAGAACATATGGTGGTTATGAATAACCAGTTCCATAAAAGAACCTTCGGATCCGAGTAACAGAGAATATACATGTTGAGCTCCATGATGGAGCCTCCGATACGGGTAATAGAGTGCAGACATATTAAGTCCCATAATGGAACCTCCGATACCGAGTAACAGCTAACAATTATCACATGATGCTAAGGATACTACGAATACATGTCAGAAATTAGACAATCATTCATTGTACAGAATATAACATTTCAGAAAACAGATCTTATTTCATCATACATAAAATAAATCAAGTTGAACATAGCTTTACAAAGTTATTACTCAAAGTTGGCTTCGAGTGCAGACAGACAGAGCAAACTAATCAAATGGTCTACGATACGTGACCTACATGAACATATAACAAACACACACCTGAAACACACATTCGAATTGTACATCACTTACTTTATTTGTTCTAAGCGTGTTTCTAGCCTTTAACCTCATTATGGAGTCTTAAACATAGCCTAGGAATGCCTAGGATGGAATGAGGATGCAAAAATGCATTTGAAAACATTTTCCAAAACTTGTTGAAAACAGGGTCCACGCTCGAGCGTGGCTTTCTTCGCTCGAACGGACATGCAAAAAGTAAGGGTTCGCTCGAGCGTGACTTCCTTTACTCGAGCAGACTGTAAACTTTGAAAAAGTATTAGTTACTTGCTTTTCACGCTCGACGGACGCTTGATTCCGCTAGAGCGTAAGACTCAGATCCTCGCTCGAGTGTGACTTCTGTCGTTCGAACGTGCTGCAAAACATATGAACTTTTGGATACATGCATTTCACACTTGAGCGTGTCTCAGGTTGCTCGAGAGGAAGTGCACGCACTCAGAGTGCTCGCTCGAGCGTGAACTCCTACACTCAAGTGTGAATTCAAATTCTGGAATTTTCAAATTTGATCTTCAAGCTTAAAACTCAAATTCAACACTTCAAAACTCATCCTCTTGGGCCAAAATTCTGGAAATCATTTAGAAACTCACAAAATATCATTGTTTGAAGATCATTTTATGAAATCAAGACCCAAAAGTATGCCAATTGTTCAAAAATTCATCTTGAAATGGAAGAACATGATGTAATTATGCCATGCATGTATTCATTTGAATTCATAACTTCCAAAACATGATCACATGAGATATTCTTTCCCAAAACATGGTGAATTCTTAGATTACAACTATAATATGAACATGCATGTGAGAATTCTCATGAAAACAACTTCAAAACTCCATGGTGTGGACATGTATGCATGAATTGATTCTCAAATCTACTCTTTAAGTTATTTCTTGACTTTAATCTCTAATTTCCATGAACCCATGCATTAAACAACTCTATTTCATAATTAAAAGGGTGGATTCTTACCTTAAGTCTTGAATTCTCAAGTGTGGTAGCTCAATCCTCCAAGTCCTCTTCAATTTCCTCTAAATCTCAAGCAATCCTCTTGTTGAGTTCAATTCTCTTCCTACTCTCTCTCCCTCTCACGTTTTTGTGTCTATGAGAGCTCAAAGATGTATGTAAGATGAAGAAAAAGAGTGAGTGGGGAACAAAAAGGTGCCTTATATAGGCTTAGATCAAGATTTCATTAGTTAGGCTTAATTGAGCATTAATTATTCTAATTTAATCGTTCCAAGCGAATTTCAATTAAACCTATTATAAAATCCTAATTAACACGTAAATCACAACAATTTCTGTATCGGATGCCGATAAGGCCTTCAATTCGCATATCGAAACTAAAACATGAACAAATCTTTCTACATTATACAGATATAAACACAAAATGATACAATGCACATATAATTAACTGAGGATCACTTCTTAATTACTCATTTGGCATACTTAAACATGAATTAGCATTAATCATGTGTCGGGGTTATTACATTTATGGTAGCTCAAGTCCTATCAAAATTTTTTGAACCAATAAATCTTATTTAGTAAATAACAATGACTCAGAGCACTAATTTTGGTGTTCTAATGGAGCACTAATGACATGGCAATGAGCAAAAAATTAAAAAAATTAAAAACAAATTAAGACCAAAACATCACATCACTATGGGTGGAGTCCACTGCCAACTCATTAGAGCTAGCTTTAGAGCTCAAGAATTAGAATTCCAAAGCATTTTTTTTAGTAAAACTGAGAATATTGTCATTTTTTTTTTTAATTTTTAAAACTAAGAACATTATCAATTTTGTATAGTAATGTTCCAGATAATTATTTCACTAATTGATGAAAAAATACAGAGTACGAGATCAAACGTTTTTGCCCTTCTACTTATTGGTTTGATTCAACTATCTAATAAAATCGACAAGATTGTTAGTTTTTTTTTCAGTTTTAAAACTGAGGATATCATCAGTTTTTTCATTTTTAATTTTTTTTTTCAGTTTTGCACATCAATGTTTCATTATCATGCATTTTTATAGACACAAAATTTTCAGTTTTGGCAAAAAAAAAAAAAAAATTAATAATTCAGTTTTTTCAAATTTTTCAAAAAAAAAACATTTTTTTTTTTGCACATAATTTTTTTAATTTGAAAGCTGATGTTTTAAAATTTTGAAAATTAAAATAAATATCAAATCATCATATTACTTTATAGATAATCATAAATGTTGAACAATCATTGTTTGAAGAGTAATTCTGACTATTAAAAATTTAATGAGACTTGAAAGTCTAAAAAATCTTAATACTTAGGATTTATTTGGGATGTGGGTTGATTTTTTGACTTTTTGACTTTTTTAGCCTGAGGTTAGAAAGCCTCATTTGAGATAGACTTTTTGACTTTTTTGACTTTTATGAAAGAAAAAATAAAATGATTATGGTTTAGATGTAACGTTGTCTTATTAGATTAAAAAATCTATTTTATCTTTTTATGACTATTTTAGCTAAAAAGTCTAATTGTAACTTATGCCAAACGAAGGCTTAATGGAATATAAGGTCTCGTTTGGCTTGCGAGAATTTTAGTCAAAAAATTATTAAAAAAATTAAAAAATCTATAACCTATATCAAAAAATTAATTTTTTTTTTTTTTACTTTTTACACATCTTTTTATAAAAAATTAAAAAATATTCAAAATATATTAATTTTTTTAATCTCATATTTTAGTTAAAAAATTAAAAAATTATTAAAATAATTTAATTCTAAACGAGGCCTAAATTTATAAATTAAAACTTGTTTAGGTGTTTCAAATAAAAAGGAAAATTTACCCTTTTGGTACAAACATCCTCACACACACACACACACACACACACACACACACATAAATAAATAAATAAATACAATAATACTTTAGACCCCCTTTTTGGGGCACCCCCTCACCCCCTTTTGTCATGTGTCAGTAGGTGATTGGAGGAAAAGAAAAGAAAAAAAGAAAAAAAATGAGAGAGAGGAAAAGGGGTGATGGGGAAAGGGGGATGAATCATTGTTGAAATAAATAATAGACATGCCATAAGTCAAGGGCATGATAATTTTGACTTCACATGAATTATCATCCAAATTAATTTTTCTTTTTCCGTTTTAAAAAAAAAAAAAAACACAAATATATAATGCTAATAATTCCACACCACGATATATCACAAGCAAATGTCGGCTACGTCCCATTATGTAGCTTCAAAAAACCACGACCTCTCCCCATACTGCTCTATACGTGTAACTCTCTCATTGGTTCCCTCCATCCCGCGTGACGAAACCCCTCAATTCCTAATCCCCATTTAATCCCACGTTTCTCTGCCACGTGTTCGGCCTACAATTCTACTGTACCCACCCCACTCAATACACTCCTTCCCCTTCCTATAATCTCTCAACACGTGTCCTACCTCTAAACTTCAAAACTACCTCACCTATATAAATAGGCACTAAATTCCACACTTTTATTCAAATCCAAATCCAAATCCAAATACCAAATCTTCAACTGCCAAAATCTCAAAAAAGTAAAATAACTGTTTGGGTTTTTTAGATTTATTTCTATTTCCAATCTTTGTGGTTGTGTTTTTTCTTTTTGTCAATGATTGGTAAATCCGATGTGTCGAGTCGCCGGAATCTGACTTTTCCGGCGGTTCGTCCCTGCGAATCCGTGTCTCCGGTCACCCTTCTTGATTCACTGATCACTCTCGCATCGAATATATGCGAGTACAGATCAAAATTATTCTCAACAAACAATCGAAATGCGCGAGAATTGATTCGATTGATCGGAATTCTCTCGATTTTCTTCGAAGAAATCCGAGGAAATCGATCCGATCTCTGCGACTCAGTTGTCCTGAGCTTCTCCGAGCTTCACTTCATCTTACAGAAGCTTCTGTTCTTGTTGGAAGATTGCACTCGGAGTGGTACTAGACTGTGGATGCTGATGAAGTCCAAGCACGTAGCGAGTCAGTTTGGAGTGATGATGAGAGCGATCGCAACCGCTCTCGATGTTCTTCCTTTGAGTTCCATTGATGTCTCGGTTGAAGCTATTGAATTTATTCAGCTGGCGATGAATCAAGTTCGGAAGACGAGATTTGTCGTCGATCCAGATGACAAATCAGCTTCCGAGCTTGTTTTATCGATTTTGGGGCAATTTGAAGGTAGAAATGTTCCGGATTCGGGTGATTTGAGGCGAGTTCTGAATCAATTGGGGATTCGAAGCTGGAACGAATGCAACAGAGAGATCAAGTTCTTGGACTCCGAATTGAATTTCGAGTATTTGAGTTCAGAGAAGAGAGATTTGGGGCTTCTGAGCAGTCTAATTGGGCTCATGAGCTACTGTCGAGGCGTGCTGTTCGACATCGTTGACACTGTATCCACTCATAAATCTACCCAAAAATCCAGCAATTTGGTGGTTAAACATGTTAACTTGGACGATTTTCTTTGTCCGATCTCTCTGGAGATCATGATCGATCCTGTGACCGTATCGACCGGGCATACCTACGATCGGTCTTCGATTCTGAAATGGTTCAAAGCGGGAAATTCAACTTGTCCGAAGACCGGTGAGAAGCTCAAGAGCACAGATCTAGTCCCAAATTTGGCTCTAAAGCGGTTAATTTCGCAGTACTGTTACGAATTTGCTATTCCAGTTGCTGAGAAGAGTAGCAAGAAAAAGGACATAACGAGGACTGTTCTTGCAGGGAGTGTAGCGGCCGGAGAAGCCACGAAAATGCTCGCCGATTTCCTCGTCGACAGGCTTGAAACCGGGACCGGCGTAGAAAGAAACAAAGCCGCTTTCGAGACTCGGCTTCTCACCAAAACAAGCATTTTTAACAGGTCTTGTTTGGCCGAGGCGGGTTCGATTCCACACCTATTGAAACTGCTCTCTTCAGCACATTCTTTAAGCCAAGAGAATGCAATTGCAGCATTGTTAAACCTTTCGAAGCATTCGAAAAGCAAAAACATTATGGTTGAAAATGGGGGTGTGGAATCAATAATTCAGGTTTTAAGGGAAGGAGTGAAGATCGAAGCTCGACAAAACGCTGCGGGTGCTCTGTTTTACCTTGCATCGGTGGAGGACTACCGGGTTTTGATAGGAGAAACTCCGGGGGCTATTCAAGCTCTAACGGAGCTATTAAAAGACGGTGCTGATCGGAGCAAAAAGAACGCATTGGTTGCGATTTTCGGGCTCCTTATGTACCCCGACAACCAACGGAGAGTGCTTTCAGCTGGGCTAGTCCCGTTGCTGGCGAATCTTCTGAAATCTTTCGATAGAGAAGATCTCATTACAGATTCTCTAGCAGTTCTTGCAACAATAGCTGAGAAACAAGACGGAACGACAGCGATTCTCAGAACCGGAGCTCTGCCCGTGATCGTGGAAATTTTAAATTCCATCGCTTCTCGGGCAGGAAAAGAGTACTGTGTTTCGCTGTTGCTCGCTTTGTGCGTAAATGGAGGAGACAATGTGGTTCGTGTTTTAGTAAAGAACCAATCTCTCATGGCTCCATTATATTCCCTCCTCACTGGAGGCACGTCTCGGGCGAGCAAGAAAGCAAATTCACTCATTAGAATCCTCCATGAATTCCAGGAAAAAACCTCTTCCAGTCCGATGACTCGGGCTTTGCCCCGGGATCGATTCATCCATGTTTGGTAGTATATATATAATCATCGTATCCATGTAAATACATGGAGATTTGTTTATGAGTGAAATTAGCCTTGTTTTTTTTTTCAAGAGCTAATTTTTACTTGTGCAGCTTCTGTTTTTTGATGAAGCATTGTACAAAATTATATACAGTTGTAATCATGTTTCTTTTTTCTCAGTTCAATAACAATAAGATTGTGTTTTGGTGTAAAAATTTCATCATCAACAAAAGCAACCACCATTGTAAAGCTTCACCTGCAGTCCCTTACATTTTGTTGCTTGAGTCATTTTGTCGCTTGAGTCATTTTAGTCCTTACTGTTTTAATTGATTCAATTCTACTTCTTAATTTTAAATTTTACGTCAATTTAGTTCAATAGATAGCACTATTAAGGTTTTGGACAAAAAAAATTCACTAAATTAGTTGGTGTTAAGTCAAAGAATTCATCAAGTTTACATGTCACTCGTGCGCTCATTTGCCATAAAAATTGCCGACATTTTGAATTAATTGGACCAATTTAAAACGAAGTCAAAAATTAAAGTTTAAAATCAATCCAATTGAAAGTATATAGACGAAAATGACACGGGAGACAAAAAAATAGGGACTAGCAGTGTAATTTGTCTCTTTTTTTCCACAAGCTGATTCATTATAGCATATGGTATCTCTTATTTCTACTTACTGGTTCTGCTTCTGTTTTTTCTTTTTTTCAAATGAAGTTTAGTACACATACTCATTCTTTCATGCTAATAACAATCATAACATGTTATGGTTGCTAAAAAGCTCCCCATTAATGAACAGTCTCCGTGCATGAGATTCTTGTCACTAAGGGATTGAGAAGGGTCGAGATGTAAGGCAGCCTTACCGTTCTCTAAAATTAGGGAACAAGAAGCTTCACCATTGATGAAATCTCTAGAGCCTTCTCTAATCTTACAACCACTTGTTCCATGGACGGTCGTTGCTGCTTAATTCCAGTACACGACAAAGCCAACTTGAATACGAGCTCAAAAGCTTCAACCGAGTACTCCCCATTGAGTTTAGGATCGGCAAATTCTGTTATTTTCCCACCCCTTGTGAGAAATTTTGCCTGGGAATTAAGCAAAGACAAGCACATGAGGGAGAGTCAGAAGGATTAAAATTAAGTTAAACAGACACATTTCGGAAACATATGAAAATATTTTGAAATAAAAACTAAAACCTATATAAATGTTAAAGACATTCTTAGTAATTAAATAATCCAACATGATGTAGTTTGCTTCTTTATCTAAAATTCGAAAGAGATCTTTGAATATTAAAAACTCATAACACAAAAATTCAAGGGTTAGGGAAAAAACCGTAAAAAAATGCTTAATTCGAGTCAAAGAAAGTACTTTATGGTAATAAAGGAATATCATAAGTGATTAATTATGTTTGTTTTATCGTTTCCTCTCTATCACTACTGTTCTCCGTTCTAATTCCTAGGATTTTCTAATAAATACAAAGATTGATTTATCTTTTCTTTTGACAAAAAGGTAAACCAAAATGACCATTGTTGAATGATCCTAGTAAGTAGTATTGAAACAACTCATTGTCTCGATATGTTTCGTAGTATTATGGTGTCATTCTATGAGGATATCAGTGTTTTGATATTCTATGAAAGTTTTGTTTCAATTGTCCAAAAAATGAACACATTTCGCAGTTTTGATAGAAAAGAAATTGCAATAGCTGAGAGAAAATTTTGTCTCACCAGTTTCTCAATAGGCATTGGTTTGTTCAAATCCAAATTGATTACCCGCTGCCCGGAGAGGATTTGGAGAAGTACTATTCCGAAACTGTAGACATCACCGGAGGAATTAACACGGTGGTTCTTTCGGTACTCAGGATCCACATAACCAAATGTTCCTCTCACTTCTGAGCTCACAAAGGATTGGCCCATGTTCATCACTTTAGATAATCCAAAGTCAGACAGTTTCCCTCGAAAGTTACTACAGATGAGAATGTTTGTTGGCTGCCAAAAGTAGACAATTTAAGTTAAGAAAATAAAATCAATGAGTTGGAATTTTAAGTGGTAAATGAGTGGGAAGGAAAGACAAATCCACTGAGCAACCTCCGGGAGATTGGGAGGAGAATAACAAGTTCCCTGAAGGGCCAATATTTGACATGTGAAACGCATCCTAATAACGGTGATCGACAGAGGTGGAAACAGGCCCAAAGAGTGAATTACTCTCCAAGCAGACAAAGTAGGGTACTAAGGGGGGAAGGCTGCACAATACGGAATAGCATCTGGTTTGACCCCTCAAAGTAGCCTAGTATTAAGAATTGATAAACCTAACTAGGATCAGTGAAACACGAAACACAAATTTAAATCAAGCACAAAAGAATACAATGATTTACGTGATTCATCTGAGAATAGGCTACGTCGACAACTGTTACGATTTCACTATGATCTAAAAGAGCGGCACTTCAACTATATAATACAGTATGAGGACAATATGGCAAAACTATGAAATACCAAAAACACCCTTAATTTGGAGTTTAGTGTTTAGTACATGTCAAAATCCACATTACCCAACACCCAGCAGAGTTGACATCTCTGATGGAGGGAAATTACTTGATTTGTATAAAGAGGAGTTTGGTATTGAAGGAGGATACAAACAGAACCCCCTAAAAGCTAATAGTCCTAGTTATCTTCCTTCACCACCTTGCCAAGTAACTAACTTGACTGTCAGAGTGCCCTCCAGCCGATATTTATTGGGCGGGCAGCTCCAACAAGTTTGTATTCACACAAAGATTGTAGGCTCTTGAGGTGTCATCTTAGGCTTGTGTGGCGTCATCTTGCTTAATGTAAGGAATTTTCCTGAGCACAGTGGTAAATGAGAGGGAATTTTTTTTTATCTTTTTTTAAATTCACAATATTGAGCCTACCTTAATATCCCGGTGTATAATGGCACCTTCGGGATATGTGTGGAGAAACCAGAGACCCCTAGCACAATCAACAGCAATCTCAAGTCTTTGGCTCCAAAACAAAATTTTATCTTTACCTGTTGTTCATCATTGAATCCCCATTAAAAATATTTTTAAAAAATAAATAACTGAAAATAGATAATGTTGACAAATGGAGATAGTAGGGTACCAAATAGCCACCCTGAGAGGTTCCCCTTGTGACAAAGCTCATAAACTAGAAAACACTCATCTTCTCCCTCACAATGTCCCAACAAAGCTACGAGGTTCGGATGTCTGACATGAGATAGGCTTCTAACTTCCCGGACAAATGTCTCCATTTGTCCGTCGTTGAGTATGTGCTTAACAGCAACATGCTGACCATTTGATAGAATGCCTTTGTACACTTTCCCTGGTATAAAATAATTATAATAACAAATAAATAACAGAAATCGCCCAAAAATCAAACTTTTAAACACAAAATTCCTTAATTTATGTTACTTTAGATTGAGGTTTATATATCAGAAATGCAAATATGTAGTGTAGATATGGCTTTACCTCGTACCTGTTCTCCTAACATGGTTTTTACACAGTGACACATTTTTAAACCAGTATTCTGAAAAATGAGCAAAATTACACCTTGCCAATGAAGTAGAAACAAAAGCTATTTTTTCTTACTAGTTGTGTTCCTTTCTGGAGTTTGATTGGCATACAGTGCCTTCTCCTCCATTTTATGAGCACAACTGTTTTGTTAACATCCTAATTTGCTGCCACAACTTCGACAGAACAACCAATTTCCCATAAACTTCTTTCTATGCTTATTATTATGTTGTTTGATGTTAATCTGTGAAGGTTTTGAGCTTCTTCTCGGCTTCTCTGTCTCTGAACATCTTGAATTTACCAATCCTGAATTCTTGATTAATAAAACACAAAAGCGAAGCTATTAACTTCCATGAAGGAAATAACTACTCACCAGCTATTCCTTGGCCAATGAAGTTTGATTCACTAAGATTGTTTGTTGCAGCATGAACTTCCTTAATTGGTATCTTCTGAGTGCTGGATTCATCAGCTAGTAAATAACTTGATGCTGTCAAGCAAAACAAGAACAAGAATACTGTAATTTTATTTATTTTTAATTTCCTGATAAGCAATTCACAACTGTGATCAATCAAGAGCAATACCAGATTTTTGTTTAAAGAATCGTGGTTTTATAGATTTCCTAAACAAGATCCACGATGCAACAATCACAATAACGATAATCCCGACTATACCTCCTCCAATCAGAATCCATAGACCTGAAATCATAAACAAAGTTGTGTAAAATTGGACAGCATAAACAAGGTGAAAATAGTAGATTTGCAAAAGTAGGATGACTAATGTGGTGATTAGATCACCTGTGTTGGCCTTCTTTTTGACTCCAACTCCTTGACCATTTGCAGAAGAAACTGGATTGCCTATAATTGATCAAGATTTGAACAACAATATCAAATGACAAAGATGATGCGTCACAAAATAAAAGAAAATTGAATTCAAATATGCGAAAATCTTGTTTTACTTTTACCAACTGGATTGACTATAATCGATCATGATTTGAACAACAATATCAAATGACAAAGATGATTCATCAACATTGACAAAGAAAGGGAAAATTGAATTGAAATATGTGAAAGTCTTGTTTTTCTTTTACCAATTGGAAGGCTTTTCTCTCCGAGGCATTTATATACTGCCTGGATCCATTTCTTATTGCCAATCCTACTGCTTGTCAACGACACAAGCACTGCAAACCTGCAAATGTCAGCTTCAACTACAACCGGATCTCTGCTATTGTTTGATGAGACGCCCATTTCTTCCCAACTCCTCAAACACACGCTGCACGCTTTATCCGATTGGTTATTCAAACCTAAATTCTTGCAATCTTCATCAAAAGTTGTTAGCCTGTTTCCAAGATTATTGACAACATCTGGAACAGAGTAGTCAGAGCATCCACCAGCTCCACTGCTCAGCTTCTCGATGCCACAGTTTAGAACATCGCCCTCGACACTCTTCATTGAAAGTAAGCACTGAATTTGCCCGGTGGAATTCAAGAATATTTGTCCTGTTTGGTTGGCCCGCTGTGCTAAAGCTTGAAGATACCCGTCAAAAGCATTTCCACAACAATTGTCATTCAGAAAGCCGCCCCAATTGCCTTGTGTGCAATTTGAGCCATTCCCAGATGAGGAAAGTTGAATATCTAGAATGCAATCACTGTTTGGATTTTGGGAAAGTACTAAATTAATGGTGGTGAATAAGGTGAGAATAGATAACATGGAGGAACATTTTTGATACATTATTGCTTTAGAAATGTGGAAATTCAACAAAGATATATAGTCATGGAAGGCTGATTGTCTAGAGATATTGAAGAGTAAATAAAAAATATGGGATCATATTAAGCTCCATTGCAGTGGCGTGAAAAATCGGTTTTCTCAAAACTGGAATGTCATATAGATTGGAAATATCAACCACAAGAGAGAGAAAGAGACCGTAGTTATTATATGAACTTGATGTATACAGAAGGCAAATGGCTCAAGGGGTGAGGAGTTAGTAGAATAATAGTTGTTTGGCATCTGAGAAAATTATTTTATGCCAAATTTCAGCATGGTTTTGAAAATGATTTGACAAAGTCCTTTTGCATCATCCAAATAGATACTAATTTTTGAACCAACATTTTGTATATTGTCCCCATTGTTGATGAGAGAGAAAGGACAATTGCCGGAGAGGGAAAAGTCAAGAGGAGTTAGGATGCTGGGGTTGGTTTCTAGTTTAGTTTAGGATAAATTACACGACCCTCCCTCGACAGTTGGCATAATTACACCTACATCTCATTAATATGAGATAATTATATTGAACTCCCCTCAAGCATGTTAGATGAAGAGTGTTACTATTAGCACCCCATCAATTATTTTGGAATCCCCATTTTTTAGTTTTTTTTTATTACAATAATAACCTCAAATGAAATTAATACAAAGAGCATCAATAATTTTGGAGCACCCCATAATACAATTAAGCCCACACACCCATTACATCATGAGTTAGGATTTATAAGAGCACCCACCTTTATCACTACCTTCCCCAAATCCCACCTTCAAAACCTACGCACGCTCAAAATCTTGAAAACTCTTTGGCAGTAATATTCCAGTAGTAACGGTGACAACTATTTGATTACATACATTTCTCCGACAATGACAATGAGTGAAATTTTTTTCGACAACCACAACTCCATGAAACAAGAGTAGTACAACAATAAAAACTCAGAAGAGATTTATAACTTTGATGATGTTCTTAGTTCAGAGAAGATTGGCCTTAGGTAAGTTTCTTTAAAAAAAAGGCAAAAATAATAAAAAAATATTCGTCATTTTTTTGAAACTGAACTCTCGAACATATGACCGAAATTTAAGAACACAAGGCTGAACATTGTCTATTTGTTTGGGAACGAGTAATCGAATATTTCTTATTTGTTCGGGAACAAATAACAGCAAAAGCAAAAGCAAAAGCAGGCGCAAGCGCAAGCAAACAAAGGAAGTCAGACCACCCTTGGGTGGTCGACTAAGGGGTCGACCCCTTGGTCGACCAGTGGGTGAAATTCTACCCAGTTTTGCTCACACGAAAAGCATACATGTACAGTGAGGCCATGGATGAATGACAGGAAACCAACTAGAGAAGCATGAAAGTGGATTATGTTGTGTATGTGAAAAGAAGTAAAAGAAAAAAAAAAAAAAAATCAAACAGATTGACAAACCTCGTAATGAAGCAAAGAAAAAAATTCTTAATCACCATAAATTTTTTCGACTGGTTTTGGGAGGTTCCACCATTGTGGGTTTTGTTAGGGTTTTAGAAGATAGGCTTTTTGGGGATATAGGGGGTATGGGGGTGTACATTTGAATGGGTGGAATGTTTTTACAAGAATAATTTTGATATTATTTGGAAAGAGAAAAGAAATTTTAAAGGTTTTACAATTATAAGTGGAGTTCAGAGAAATGAGACGTCCAAAATAATTGATAAGGTGCTAATAGCAGCACTCTAGAAGAATTAAGAGATTATAGAATGAGTAAAATGACAAAATTATCCTTATATAATTCTCTATCTTCTCATTTCTTTTTCTTTCTCTTCTTTTTTTCATTTTCTTTATTTCTAACTTCTCTGTATTTTCTCTACTCCCCCCTACATAACCAACCCCCTCATTATTTCCTCACCTCTCTCCATAGTTTCTGGTGATCCCATTACAACCAGCTTACAGCCCCGTCACCACCCCTCGTTTTTGCTACCTCCATACTACCCACAACCCCATCACTACCAAAAGCTCCGCACTACCACTACAAAGCACTACTAACACAAAGGGTGTGCACAGTCAGGGCCGGCCTGACTTTTATTAGGTCTAGACAAATGTCATATCCAAACCCGCCCCTTAAGGTTTAGCGTCGTAACCAGCCAGTAATTCTCGGATTATCGAAGGCATCTAACCTGAATAACAACTATAACGGGCTAGTGAAAGCAAATATAAAAACATACATAGTCCATAGAGTTGTGTAGACATATATGAGACATAAACAATTAAAATTGATATACATAAACCCACATATAATGTCATTTACATATCTATTTGTAGCACGTCCGCGGGGGACCACGGCTACAGTTCGGACTCGATTTTATTTGTCGGTTCTAAATCTGAACCAAAGAGTCCAAATCCGGCAAATCGTTTGAGAAAACAGATTTTTTGAAAAGTAGTGCCAAACACGGACTGCTTTGCGGACTGAGTCGCCACCTAAATATTTTTAATTGGGAAATTTAGGAAACCCCGACTCGGTCAAGGCCACATGTCCGTCATCATCACCAAAGTGGTCTTGGCTCGGGAGCTTGGGTACGATCGGGAAGGTCATTATGAGCACCCTTTTTCGCCGGTCCAAGACCGCCTCTACTAACCGTGATATCCGCTTTTGAAAACTTTATGCGTTCTTATTCGGTTATTAACCTAGAATTACTATGTGATGCGACAACACAAAAGTATAGACTAGATCGCCTAACTTGGAAATAAACATTGCATATCCGTTTTTGTCTCGAAAAACGTGTTGTTTTCTTTTGCTACCCGCAAGTAGGCTAAAATGCGGATCTCAATGAATTGTTCCAACTCAAGCAATCCAACCTCCATCCACAGGCATTCAAACAGTTTATCATGTAAGCATTTAGCCACATGGCAAGCATACTGTCATGGTAAACATTCACACGCATGCGATATGCTAAAGCGAAAAAATACTTACATCGTACTCCGTGCCAAAACAGTAAACTGGTTAGCAAACATGCATGACCTAGTTCATGTTAAGTGGCTAATGCAACACAGGCATAGATGCAATCTAGAGTAGGCTCGGCTAACCCTAAACATGGCATGTGAAATGCGCGAATAGCACGTATTCAATTTTGGAATTGAAAGTACGATGCAGTTTGTATGATGTGCCGAGCCCGGTGCATGTAAGCAAAATGCATGAATGCACGCATGCATTGCATAAGGTATGCTAATATAGACGTGCCCTAATCTACCATAAGCAGGTAAATAAAAGGGTTAGAAAGAAATGGGGATTGGAAGACATACACCCACTCACACACACTTATTACAAATTCGCCCTCACACGGAGGGACCAAATAATAATACAGGCCGAATAAATAATTAACTAAACTAGCTAATTAAATATTACAAATCAACTAAATTAATTAAATTAAATAATTAATCTAATTAAACATTAAATGCCTCGGGGTGAGGGCTAACTGCAGCGCGCGTGCCCGGGACTCGCTCGGAATCGCACTGCCATGCAAGTATGCCTCTGTTTCTTCTGCTACCCAACTCTGAAAATTACCAAAGTCCTAGAAACACTTTCTTTGGTACTGGAGATCATCATCGGCTGCACAGAATTTCCACCGGCTGAAGGATTTGGCCATCGGCACTGAATTGTTTCATCGGCTGGGAATTAACGGCCGGTCGGCACTGAGAAGTGCCGGTCGGCACAAAATGTTCTGCAGATCCTGCAACTCATAGCAACAGAGGACAAACTATGTATGGCAATGTAATTCAAGGCATGTATGCACCAAACACATCCCACATCATGCTATGGACTCAAGAGGGCATGTGCCTCGATTCCCGGACCACCAATCGCGCATTTCCATGCGTGATGGCCCGGAGAACCAAGAGTGCAACTTCAATGTCAAATGCATGCAATGTAAACAAGCAAATAAAGGTGCCAAACCTCCGTCATACTTCACTTCAAGAGGCCCAACATGCATGCCAATGCAACAAGGCCCTAAGCATGTTATCTACTATGCCATATGGACAATGCGAGGCACTTATATAAGCATACAAGTAGGCGTACAAGGCAAGTATACAAACTAAGCAATGAGATGGACTTACACATGGATTGGGCAGCTCTAACAAGGCTCAAAACAGTGGCCAAAGTGCCTAGAAAATGAGACTAAACACACGCACACATATGCACATGTTAAAGTCTAAACCCAAGGCATACAAAAGCAACTCTCATGCACACTTAAGAGACACAAACATGGGCTAATAGCATGCATGAAAAGCTCTGAAATCCATGTTAAACATGATGCCAAAACATGTAATGAAGCAAGCCAAATATACAACAAATGGCCCAAGTTTTGAAACAAGCCATGAAGGCTTTGAACTACACTTATGCAAAGCAATTATGGCATGCATTAAACAACCCAAAACAGAGTTTTAGCATATCAAATTAGGCCCCAAAGGACCACTTAGATGGCATCTAAGAAGCTTGAAATCAAGAGCATGCAACATGACCAAAACATGGAGCATTTAACATTAGCTTAAGAAGTCACAAAGAGGCATGCAATGTAAACATACAAGCACTTCTAGGGGATGAAATAGCATGCTAGGTGGTTCCAAGCCATCAAAACAAGTGAAGCAAAGCATGCTACACACTCGTGCTCTTAAGGCCAACAAGCCAAATACAAAGAGGCTACAAAATACATGCTAAGATTGACCAAAGCCATGGACAGAGCTAAAGCATGGTAAAATAAGCTTACAAGCTTCATGGATCTAAGCCTAAAACATGTTAGAAATGAAGGTACACTACCTAGACATATTAAGGCATCAAAAGGCATTACAAGGCAACCATGCTAAGCATGCATGAGGACCTAAACCAACTTGAAATCATGTTATAACATGGCAATATAAGCATGGAAAACAAGTAAAACATGCTCAACACACACTCAAGCATGGAGCTCCTTAAGGAAGCAAGATTTGTCCTTTTCAAGGACATCAAGGAGAGGGTGGCCCTCCCTTTTGAGACTTCAAGGCATGCTCTTCACCACCGAAATCCTCAAGATTTCAGTGGTGAAGAGATCTATCACCAAAATCTCGGATCTCTCCAAAATAGCACAAAATGGGCCCTTTTCAAAGCCTAAAGGGGTCAAACTTCCCCAAACCACAAAACACTCTTAATGAACAATAAAGAGGACTTAAAACAGATTTTATGTGTTAATCACTAAGCACAAAAACTTTTTTAAAGCAAGCAAAAATGGAATGCAAAAATGGGGTAAATAAAGTTAGTTTCTTACCCTTGATGATCCCCTTCACAAAGGTTGTGGTTGATGCTTCCTTGAGCTCAAAATCAGTCAAGAACTCCAAGAACCAGCCCTTAGAACCTCAGTTGCAAAGAGAAGGTGGAACACTAGGTGTTTTAGTGCAATAGTGTAAACTAAAGCACCTAGTGTACTAAACAAGCAAGAAAAGAGAGAGATAGGATAGATACAACTATTCTAACCTAAAACCAGACCTTGGCTCTCTCTAACAATGGTTAAGTCTTTCAAGAAGCCAACCCTTGAGCAAAGGGAAGAGCTTTCCCTCTTATAGGCCAAAAGCTTACAAGCTTGGCCATTAAGCAAGCTCATCCCTCCATACACGTGTATGGAGGGAAAGACAATTGCACACAGTATGCGAAAATATCTCGGAAAGCAAGTGCAGTGGTCGGGCAAATTGGTCATTTCGCCCAAAATAGTGCCGACCGGCACAAAATAGTGCCGGTGACAACTACAGCCAGCCGGTGGCCTCTAGCCCCAGCCGGTGGTGTGTGGGGATGCCTCATAAGGCATTCCCTGCCCCTCAAAGGCAAATCACAAGTGTTTGGTGCAAAACCAAACACAAACGGTCGAGTCCGGAGGTCCTGAGGCACGGCGCGCGAGCCGAGAACTCCGGGAACTCCAAACGAACACACACATGGATGATCACCGAGTGTTCGAGCGGTGACGTCCAAGTCTTGAGGACGGTCAAAAATGGGGTGTCTACAGTTGCCCCTCTTTGACAGAACTCGAAAGTCATAATAATGACGGGAGTGAATGTCAAAGCCCAGAGACGACCCATTTTTGACAAGGCTGAAGACTTAGACAAACATGCAAAACAAATAAAGGCAGGGGCAAAATGCAACTGAAAATGCAAGAAGCCGGGCATAGCTTATGATCATGCAAAGAAAGCTGTAATGAAGCACACATGCAACAGTTATAAGCTAGCATACGCCGATCTACACTACAATGCAGAAAGGATGTAAGAGAATTATGCAATTCTCAAAACGTCTCACGCGGAGGATACAATACCTGTGCGGCTCGTCCGGATTCTTACGTGATAAATGAACCGTACATACAATATCGTGCCTGCAAAGAAAGTAAACTTAACAGGTACAATACTGTTAGCAACATGCATGACATATGCAATGCGAATGATGAATGATATGCAATATATACAAAACTATGTATGAATAATGCAAATGAAAATGTAGTGCAATTAAAACTAATGCGAACTACATGCAGGGCAATTGAATCGTGATTCAAACCGAAGCGGTTCGAAACCACACAAATGTCAAATAGATTGATGGAAGTGACAAGTCCGTCTCCCATAGAACGATGTCTGATCTATGAGTACTTCGCACGGACACAAGAACAAGTATTGGGTGGAATGACATAAGTGGGGAAACGACCCGCTGGGGTGAGAATAATGATCCTAATGCCGGACGCAATGACTACACTATAATGTAATGGAAATGGATACAAATGGATATGGCACGCGGGCCAAACCGTATTTTGCCTAGGAAAGGCATGTACGCATACAAGCCGTATCTAACACAGAAGCGGTGCCGCTACCCTCAAGGCTCGGACACAAAAGCTCGACAACTGTGTTTCAACACGAAAAGTGTGGGCACATACCAGACCAAGCTCAACAAGGAAAGGTGCAAGCCATAGATGGAGGTGATGCAATGGATGCATGCAAGCTACAATGCAATGGACTAGGATACAATGGATATGGCACGCGGGCCAAACCGTATTTTTCATAGGAAAGGCATGTACGCATACAAGCCGTATCTAACACAGAAGCGGTGCCGCTACCCTCAAGGCTCGGACACAAAAGCTCGACAACTGTGTTTCAACACGAAAAGTGTGGGCACATACCAGACCAAGCTCAACAAGGAAATGTGCAAGCCATAGATGGAGGTGATGCAATGGATGCATGCAAGCTACAATGCGATGGACTAGGTGTTTTACACAAAATGCATGACACATACACTATATTAAAATGATGATGCACGACATATGCATGGTTTGTTTTTTTGAAATGCATGACATATGCAATATTTACAAATGATGCGTGGGATGCATGTTGATGCAATGGCTATGATTGCAGTTTTCCCTATTCTCCCAACGGGGCGACATACTAGGTTGGTTCAAGATCGAGGTGAGACGTAAACACGCCGCCTCAACCTATGGGGCTTCCATCTGATTTCAAGCGAGGTACACCCCCTGGGTATTTAAACCAGACTTTAGTCACGGAAATTCCGGACCTGTGCGTTCTAGGCATAAGCCGTTTAAACTCTAGTCTTCACCGTCCCCATTGGTCTCCTAGGAACTCACCGCAAACACAGTCGGGTGGCTTTGCAGACCACGAAAGTCGTTCGATACGACAAACACGAAGAATTGCACCTTGAGGATTTAAGGTCTCCTAGACCGTGCGTATTTAAGGTCTCGCCCGGACGGGCAGAACGCGATGAAATCATAAAACAACGCTATGGAATGCATGCAAAATGCAATGAGGTGCACCTTAATGCAAGAAGGTTTTGCACCTCCAGGATTTAAGGTCTCCTAGACATTGCGTGTTTTAGGTCTCGCCCGGACACAACAGCTGTTACACAACACTTAAAGTGCATATGATGCAAATGAGACACGCCACAGTACGTAAATGAGGCGAATGAGACATGCGTGTCTCAAAAGATGGAAAATGGAGTGCAATGAGGTACACGTGCCTCAAAGGATGGAAAATGAAGTGCAATGAGGGTCGTAAGCGGCGCGATGAAATGCATGCCAAATGCAATGAGGGCAACTTAGTGCACGAAGGTCCTGCACCTCCCGAGGATTTAGGGTCTCCTAGACCGTGCGTGTTTTTGGTCCCGCCGGACCGGTATGGGGCAACCATGCGAATGTGACACGCGTGCCACAAGGGGTGCAGAACAATGCAAATGAGAATGAAATGAACCATGATGAGGCGCGCATATCTCATTGGTGAAAAAATGAAATGCAAAACGAGGCACGCGCACCTCGAAATGCGATGAAATGCGAAATGAGGCACACGTACCTCATTTGATGGAAAATGAAGTGCAAAACGAGGCGTACGTGCCTCGAGATGCAATGAAATGCGAAATGAGGCACACGTACCTCATTTGATGGAAAATGGAGTGCAAAACGAGGCGTACGTGCCTCGAGATGCAATGAAACGCGAAATGAGGCACACGTACCTCATTTGATGGAAAATGGAGTGCAAAACGAGGCGTACATGCCTCGAGATGCAATGATATGCGAAATGAATGTAACAAGGTGCGCCTTAATGCACCGAAGGTCTTGCACCTCCCAAGGATTTAAGGTCTCTGGACTGGCGTGTTTAAGGTCTCGCCCGGACCGTGCGTGTTCGGTCCTGGGACCCGTTGGCAAAATGAAATGCACATGAGGCACGCGTACCTCATTGGATGGAGAATGAAATGCAAAACAAAGTACGTGAGGTAGTACACCTCACGTGACTCAAGGTGAAATGCAAAATGAAACACGTGAGGTAGTACACCTCACGTGACTCAAAATGAGATGCAAAATGAAGCGCGTGAGGTAGTACACCTCACGCGACTCAAAATGAGATGCAAAATGAAGCGCGTGAGGTAGTACACCTTACGTAAATCATTATGAGATGCAAAATGAAGCACGTGAGGTAGTACACCCCACGTGAATCATTATGAGATGCAAGATGAAGGAGTATGACACGCATGCCACACGACAATGCAAAATGGTGCAAGTTGCAAGAGACGTGCAAGATGGCGCGATACGATGCGCCGGACAATGTGATGGATGCGCGTGACGCACACGGGGCAACTTTTGAATCTTATAAAAGACAAAAGGATACAAAAGGATACAATCTTCGCTTGAATTTGAGCGTCACGCACAGTAGAGACGGTCCGAAGTCAAAACGGAGGCCGGTTGAGCATCGGGGATGCACTTTCTTGCACTTTCTTGAGCTATGAAAACCCAAAACTCCTCAACTTGCCTAAACAGGGCCTTGGGAACACCACCGGCTGGGTGGGGTGGCCACCGGCTACCACCGGCTGCATAAACTCATCTATCGGCACAATATTGTGCCGACCGGCACAAAATAGTGCCGACCGGCCAAAAGATTCTTGATCGAGGCGATTACGCCATTTCACCTTGGGCCTTTTAAAATAGGGTTTGAAACCCTATTTCCCTCACTTTGCCTCCGCCGAAAATCTTTGCTCTCCCTCTCCAAAGTGTTTTCCCTCACTTTTTCATCGATTTCCGCGCGTTTCACGCTTGTTTTCTCGTCGGATTCGCGATATTCGTCGCGTTTCGGACATTTTCGACCGAACAAAACTTTGTTTCGGTGCATTTTTCGCCATTTCCCCCTTTTCGGGACTTGTTCCCCTCGATTTTCTCTTCATTCTCGTGTCTTTTCACATTCCGACCCTTCCGGCCATTTCCGACCCTCTCGGGGTTGACTTTGTCAGTTGACTTTTCGTATTCCGGCCCGTTTTTTCCTTTTCGGCTATTTTCTCATCTCCACTGCTATGGCCGATGATGTTCCGCATGTCGGGACTCCCCCGGACCATGAGATGGACCCCGGGGTCGAGCTCCTCCCGTTGAGCGAGCGCCCATTCGATCCGGCGACCTATCGCCCGGCCATTCACGTGCTACCACCCGACGGACTCCGCCACTTCCGCGGCTTCGATAGGGCTTTGGATCCGGAGCTTCTGCTGCGCGAGCCGGCCTCTCACTTGTCTTCTGGCGTCGCCGAGGTAACATTCTCGTCTTTTATTTTCTGCAATGTAGGATTTCCTGTCAACTGCCGTAGCTAACTGAACCCATTAAGCGCTAGTTACGATGTCTTGTCATGTAGTTGATTGTAGACAACTTCACAACTGACACCTGTTTAGGACCGACACACATGCACACACACTGCACTAGCCTGACTCACCCAAACACAGTACACACTGCATTTCACTGCAAACTCACCAATACCCGGTATTTGTTTAAATCCGAGAACCTGCACACATGCCAGATTTATACTGGATCGAACCACTCGAACACGCTGACGTATTACATGCTGTAGCTCACTGCAGACACGCGGTAACCCGTTATCTGATTGATTCTGAAAAATGTGCACACGTGCACCATATCTGTATGCTATTTCTCACAAAACACACTGACACATCACAGGCCGTAGTCCACCGCAGTATACTGAAACCTGACATTTTCTTGCATCTGAGACGCGTACATGCGTGCACGATATTTACACTGCACCACTCAAAAGTACACTGACGCATCATATATTACAGTTCACTGAAAACACACCGGCACCCGGCTTTTGTTTGAACTTTAAAAATCTGCATGCATACCAGATTTATGTCGACTACATATTTTCATATGGCTTTGCAATTTCTTGACTACAGGGAGACTCCCATACTCTCCGCGGGTATGGGAACGTCACCGCTTGCGAGTGGTACGCTGAGCTGCCTGACGCCGTTAGCCGCATTGTAGATCGGGCCGGTTTCGGCACCTTCGCGAGGACTCTCGGGCTCTACGCTTGCAGACCTCTTCTTGCCGCCTGGCGAGAGGTGGTGGGACACCACCGATTCATTTCACTTATCGGCGGCAGGGACATGGCGATGACCCTTACGACTTCTCGATGCTCACGGCATCGAGGTGAAGTGATCCGATCCCCCGATCTGAACATGGATGAGTGGATTGCGCTCGAGTTCACCTTTCGGCGCGCCGCCACTTGTTCGTCGAGGTTCGTCCGCTACTCTGGTTCGAAGTGCGATTTAGTCACGGACCATCTTTGGTGGGCGACTCCGATGACCCAGGAGGCCGCTGAGAGATATGCGCGCGGCTTTCTCATGTTTTTGCTGGGGACCACCCTGTTTGCCGACCGGGCGAACACAGTGCCCCTCTGCTTGCTTAGCGCCTTGGTGGACGTCGAGAGGATTGTGCGGTATGACTGGGGAGGCGCGGCTTTGGCCACCCTTTACGGTTATATGAGCTCGATTTTCGTGGCGGTGGGCAATTTGCTAGGAGGCTACTGGCGAGCCTGGGAGGTATGTCTTCTCCTCTGCTTTTCATTTCTGCTCTGTACTACGTAATGCACGTACCTTTGCACACCTTGTAGTCTGCTTTACAATTCTTGTACCTGCTGTACACACACACACATATACGCTTTATCTTGCTGCTGCTTTGTTCACTCTACACAACACAATACACAACACACGGCTCTGTTATTTACGCTTTGTTACAGATACCTTTTCGATAATCATCTCGACGTCTGTTTTGCATTTGTGGGTGTCGCCTACTTTCGAGCTAGAGCAGTCTGGGAAGCGGAGACCCCTCAGTCGTCCCCTTTTCTCGCCCTTCTGACAGGCGATGTGTCCGAGGCCGGGACACTTTAGCTTCTTCCGCCGTTTCTTGACACCATCACCCCCATCGAGGTATGTTTTACTTCTGATCCGTTTAAGCTTCGCTTTCGTGCTTACATTTCTATATCGATAGATAATCAATCGTATTTCATTTGGTCACTGGCGGTATGGGCTCCACTCCCGTGGTGATCTGAGATCGATGCGCGGTGCCATCGAGACCTCGCTCTGGGATTCTCCTGGAGGTCGATCTGTCGAACTGGTACACAGGTGGCGCTTCTTCGTCGAGACCACAGGATTGCGGAGGCGAGATAGTTCCGATCCATCCTCTGGCGAATGAGGAGACCGAGGTGCAGTTCAGCGAGATGGAGGATTACACCCTTTGGGCCGTGGATGTAGATGCCGACAGGCGCGAGGGTGACTACTCAGAGTATGTCCGGACCTTCATCATGCGGGCTCTGGCGGGGCTCGAGTGATCCGGAGACTGCAGCGCCAGCCAGGCGGCGAGTGGGGCGAGGCGGGACCATCACAGAGGGCTCGGCTCATGGCGGGAGGAGTCTGAGGGGCGAGGGCGGGCTGGCCGCTTTGCCTTCCATGTTGACTTCTGAGGCGAGCGGGGAGTCCTACCAGATCCCGTTTGCTTCTCCCCCGGCTGATCATGAGCTGGCTGGTATTCCTGACTTGCCTCCGGTATGTATTACTTTATTTCTGCATCTTGCATTGTTATTTCATTTCAGTTCATTCAGATATCCCACAGAATACTGATGTACTTAATACTTTTGCAGGCTTCCTCCGAGTATACCCGTCAGTCTGTGGAGCTGAATGCCTCCCTGATGGGGATGCTGCAGCGGACTCTCGACACTTTGGCCGTCTACGGCTTGCCGGTATGTTCTACTGACCATAGTCTCAAATCATACTCTGTTTCGCACAACCCGCTATACTGCACAAAAATCTGATAAATTGCTCACGGCTTTCATACACTGTACTCATACATTGCATCTTACACTGATTCACTGTTCATAGCATTCACACACTGTACTCATACACTGCATTCTATACTGATAAACTGCTCACGGCATTCACACACTGTACTCATACACTGCATTCTATACTGATAAACTGCTCACGGCTTTCTGATGCGTTTGCTCTTTGTATTTTCAGCCTCCTTTCCCGATCCCTCCAGTGGGTGGCGCTCGGTGAGCCTCCCTCTCTACTCGGGATGGCAGGATCTTCCCTCGTACTAGAGGAGGACGTGGTCACGTGGGGAGCAGCTCACGAGCTCCAGTTCCAGGAGATGGTGAGTCGGAGACGGGGACGGAGTCATTCGCGGAGGAGGCCGGGGATAGCTCGGGCTCGGGCTCCGATAGTGACGGCTCCGACGATGCTTTTGTGCTTCTGCCCAGGAAGAGGGCGAGGACTGACCCTTAGGCATTAGGCCTACTGCTGATGATGATGATTTTTGCTGCTTCTTTTCTTTATTTCTTTTATTGTACTTTTCTCTTTTCGTAGATTGAGTACTATGTACTGCCGCAGGCAGGTTTTTGCTTTCTTCAAAAGTTTGTACTTTGAAAGAGATTATATAAAACAAACTTTTTATCTGAAAAGTGTTATGTTTACATATCTCCTACTTTGCACTGCATTGCATCATATTACACCTCAATGTAAATGAAATTTGATTTGTTGTCTGAAAATGGAGCATTTGCACTGTAATACTCGGATAACCAACCAACTAACAGCAAGCAACCCAGACAAATCACCGCCCAAACTTGGCAAATAGCCCGCATTCTGCTAGGGATCATTCTGCACACAGCTCACAACTCAGTATTTTATTCATTCTGCACACAGCAAACTTTGAACAAACAGCCCAATCTAACAAGCCGGATCACGGCAGGCGGGACTGACTGAAATTGAAACACACTCGGATGTCCCAAATTTTCCATTTCTTCTCTTACCTCGCATGGATGTAGAGAATGGCACGGCATTCTGAGCACAGACAATCTTGGGGTAAAGAGAAGTTTTTTAACCTGGGTATCGAGCCTACAACCGGACACCGCCGGAGAACTCAAGTACAGAAAGTAAAAGGCTCACGACCTAAACACAACGAGACCTACTTGGAAAAGACTCAAAACTAAGTTGGGACTAACAAACCAAAAGACACGACACGGACGTGTTTGAAAACAAAAGACCTTGAGGAGCCAATTCTTCTGGGCAAGTTTCCCACCCTTTCTGATTTGTGTGATTCTCACGTCGCTCGGCCCTTCAGGCTCGGTTTTTTTCTCTAAAAACCCTTTTCTCACTTTTCTCTCAACTCACACCTCTCTATTCTTTAATCTCTCATTTTATATCCCTCCCCTGGGTGGTTGATAGATGGATAGAAAGCGGGGGATTCGTGCCCGATATAGCTAGCTCGCGGCTATTCCTTCTGGTAAATAGGGTGCCTTTCTGGCGAGTGCATTGATGACAAGGAAGAGACAGAACACCTGACTCGACTGTGCCCCTAGTTCATTACTCTGACCATTCTTTGTTTTCTTTCTAAAACAGTTTTGATCAAAATGAACGCCAGATTAGCGTGCTTGGGCAATTTTGATTTCAAAATCATGCAAGTCAGGTTGCAAGCACTGAAAGTTTTTCCTTTTGGGTCCAGACATGGCCCGATTTTGGAAAATGGAATTGTTTTCTAGAAAATAGTCAACCTTAGTAAAAATTTTCAAAAACTATTTTCGCAAACGGTCAATGCTCAACAAGCACAGAACCTACCCTCGAGATACGCAACCTCGGATCGGAGGCAATTTGGGAAAATTGCCCCTTGCTTGAAGGGGCGCATGGCAACGGAAAGTTGCCCCTAGTTTAGGCGGCAACTCAGGGCAATCTTTATGGTAATGCGAGGCAACGGAAAGTTGCCCCTTGTTTGGACAATGCCGCAGCATGCTCGTCAGCGATTGTTCTCGACCAGGCTCTCGGGCACAGAGAGGATGAAGACGGCCACAAACAATATATGGACATAGTCACCTTGAAAGCGTTGGTGGCTGGGTTCTAGGAGGAAGTTGATCATGCAACTCCAGTCGTTGCAACCGAGATATCAGATTCGGAAGAAGGCACAAGTGATCAAAACCATGACATGAACTGAGACGCTATGAAAGCGTTAAGGGCTGGACTTCAGGATGAAGTTGCCTACGTATCCCAAACATGGGAATCAAGCCTTACGTAGTTCGGGTAAGGTACACTCGGGTATTAACCTCTCATTTTTATGCTCTAACTTTTGCCAAGGCGCCTGTTGCAGGTTTTTGACCTTGCGAGCTTCTTTTTCTTTTTCTTTTTAATTCTTTTTCATTTTTTCTCTTTTTTTTTCTTTTTCTTTTAGGCTCTAACTTTTGCCAAGGCGCCCGATGCGGGTTTTCGACCTTGCGAGCTTCTTTTTCTTTTTTTTCTTTTTTTTCTGTATTATTTTTTTTTGTATGTATTTTTTGCTTGCTCTAACTTTTGCCTGGGTAGCCCTTCCGGGTTTTCGACCCAGCGAGCCTCTCAAAGGGTAAAAGTATAACAAATCCATGCCAAATGGTTTTGGGATTGACGCCTCCCCTTTTCCGGGAGAAAGACGGTTGCAGTGCTCTGCAGGAGATTCCATCATGGTTGCTCTGCAAACTTCTTTTGGTGAAGTCTAATCTTTTGCTCGGATTTCGGTGCCTCTTGATCGAGGGCTGCTTCGAGTCTGGCTTCACAGGCCTTGCATTAATAACTAAATTCTGGATGCCGGTCCAAGGTTTGGGAAATGAAGGGTCGAGTCTCGAGACTGAGAGCGATCCTAAGTTGCGCAATCTCAAGAGCGATTCCACACAGGTCTTCGCAGGACTGCGCAAAACATTTTGTTTTTGAAAGTTTTTAAGGAGGCGACGAATCGCTCGTGCCGAAGACAGTGTGGAACCAGTCTGGATTAAACCAGGGTCCTTCTCAGTACTCACGCTGACCAGCATGATTTGAATCATTAAGGGCTTAGCATGCCTCTCTTTCTCTCAATCGATCAAATTTTTGCAAATCCCAAGGAATTCCTTCCTCTTCGTTTTCACCGCAGTGTTCAAAAAGGTTTTGAAAAACTTAGGTCATTGCAATGATTTTTAAGGCACAAAAGCGGTGGAATGCCTTGTCACCCCATTCAATTCTCGCACAACTAGCCCAACATGATCAATAAATATGGAAACACGGTAGCCAGTACATTTTGTTCAGATTTCGGATGTAAATTGGCTCCAATGAGCGGACTCCAAAGAGAAATCAAAAAAGTAATTACAAAACAAAAGCGGTGCTTGAGGCAACAACCCGGCCACACGGTATTCTATATAAGAGGGACTGACTCATTACAATTAGACAGACCCTTAAACAAAAGGACTGACTCAAAACAATGAGACAGACTCAAGACAAATCAAAAGACTGACTCGACACCCAAGTCAGGTTTCACAAAACCGGCATTGGTGGGTGCTCAAAAATGCGCGCCAAACGCCATATCCAAAAATGTACCAGATATTGCCCGCAGGCAGTTGAATCCCAATTACATACTCGCAGTATCGGTGTCCTCGGTATCTGTGTCCTCACAATCCAAGAACTCTGTAGTGACTGATTTGGCCGAGGTAGGCGGGAGGATGACCTTGTTATCAATCAAATCCTGTACTTCATGCCGAAGGCGGGAACAATTGTCGGTAGTATGGCGGATGTTGATGGTACGACAGATCTTGAGTGGCATCATGGCTTTCTTTGGAAGGGGTTTGGGGAGTGGCTTAGGATCGAGGGGTGTAAGATGCCCCTTTTTGGTCAAGATCAGGAGTGCCCTAGACAAAGGCATGTAAAGAGGATGGAAGGCCCTGCGCCCTCGGGGCAGGTACTTTGGAGCCTGAACGCTCTTGCTAGATGCACTAGCGAACGGGTCAGCGGGTGCGGCCTTAGATTTCTGATTCTTCCCCAATGCAAGGCTGGGAGCCGGAAGAACTGTCTTGGCATGACGGGGCCTGTCCCGATTCTCTAATCGACTGGAACTGCCCTCAGGTGGAGTGGGGAAAACATCATCCACAATTTTGGTTACAATCGCGGATACCTGTTGTTTGCTCATTTCCCCGGCTTTCAAAGCCTGGACTGCCCACAGCAGTTGTTCCACGGGATCGGCATCCACCTTCACTTTGTCTTTGCCTCTGGCCTCAGCCTGGTGAGAGGTTTGGGTCGGTACTGGTACATCACTGTTGTGGGTGGAGGTCATCTCCGACTAATTGAGCTCGATCACAATCCGCCCCAGTATCGGGGGCTCCTGGGGTTCGAAGTTTCCGGCATATGGTGCAACCGGTGGCGAGGTTGACATTTCGTAAGCGAGATCCGCCACGGACCTCTGGAGATCACCTATCATCCCCATTAACTCGAATGTAGTGGGCTCATGAGCTGATAGAAGCGAGGGTCGGTGGGTGTGCGTGAGGCGACCTAGGCGGATGCATATCAACAATAGCTTCATCTTGCGGGGTGGTTCCTTGACTCGGCGGCCGTCATGACCACAATCTCTTCGAGTTACGCATCATGTTCGGTCTGCCTCGGCGAGAAGATACTAGGCATTACGACTTAACTCTCCGAACCTCTAAGCTGAAGCGGAAAACAAGCGATATTTGATTTAAGCAGATCAAACACGGGTGTAGTCGAACAAGCGCACTCTACTCTTGAACACTTGTTCCCAAAATCAACATCCCCAAATCTGAGTCCGATACATGCAGATATAGCCGATCCACAACAACAACGATCTCGGTGCCCTCGGGCTGATGCTGGACTGCATAAACTGGTATATGCATTACTGAGAGATACACTCTAAAAAGCACATAGCAAGTAAATGAGAGCCAATACACCCCTATGTTGGGGTAGGGTTTCTGTCCTATTTTGTCGAGAGCTAGGGTTTCACTACGCATTGTGACTTCAAACAACCTAACATCGGGTAAGCAACTTTGTCCTAATTTGGAATGGCCACTATAGATCCGAATATGCACTAGGTCGAATGGTCAAAAAGGGTGCCTGGTAAAACCGGGTTTGTGTTCCCATCTTGGCGAGCCATACCGGTCGACCTTATGGTCATGCCTTGACAAGACAAGCCTCCAACAAACCGCTTCGGGAATAGCGGATGGCCAACACGGTGTCCTAGGCACCAATGCACATGCAATGCAAAGAGACACATACATGAAATCAAAACAGGATATCACGAGTTCGAGTCAAGCTCTCTAAACTCCCAATGAGTCGCTTGAAGCGTAGCACGTCATGAGGACCACGCTTCTGATTCGGACTCGATTTATTTCGGTTCTAAATCTGAACCAAATAGTCCAAATCCAAACCGTCGTTTGAGAAAAGATTTTTGAAAAGTAGTGCCAAACACGGACTGCTTTGCGGATTCTGAGTCGCCACCTAAATATTTTTTAATTGGGAAATTTAGGAAACCACGACTCGGTCAAGACATGTCCGTCATCACCAAAGTGGTCTTGGCTCGGGAGCTTGGGTACGATCGGGAAGGTCGACTATGAGCACCCTTTCGCCGGTCCGAAGACCGGCCTCTACTAACCGTGATATCCGTTTTTGAAAACTTTATGCATTCTTATTCTGGTTATTAACCTAGAATTACTATGTGATGCGCACAACACAAAAGTATAGACTAGATCGCCTAACTTGGAAATAAACATTGCATATCCGTTTTTGTCTCGAAAAACGTGTTGTTTTCTTTTGCTACCCGCAAGTAGGCTAAAATGCGGATCTCAATGAATTGTTCCAACTCAAGCAATCCAACCTCCATCCACAGGTATTCAAACAGTTTATCATGTAAGCATTTAGCCACATGGCAAGCATACTGTCATGGTAAACATTCACACGCATGCGATATGCTAAAGCGAAAAAAAACTTACATCGTACTCCGTGCCAAAAGCGATGGCCGGTTAGCAAACATGCATGACCTAGTTCATGTTAAGTGGCTAATGCAACACAGGCATAGATGCAATCTAGAGTAGGCTCGGCTAACCCTAAACATGGCATGTGAAATGCGCGAATAGCACGTATTCAATTTTGGAATTGAAAGTACGATGCAGTTTGTATGATGCGCCGAGCCCGGTGCATGTAAGCAAAATGCATGAATGCACGCATACATTGCATAAGGTATGCTAATATAGACGTGCCCTAATCTACCATAAGCAGGTAAATAAAAGGGTTAGAAAGAAATGGGGATTGGAAGACATACACCCACTCACACACACTTATTACAAATTCGCCCTCACACGGAGGGACCAAATAATAATACAGGCCGAATAAATAATTAACTAAACTAGCTAATTAAATATTACAAATCAACTAAATTAATTAAATTAAATAATTAATCTAATTAAACATTAAATGCCTCGGGGTGAGGGCTAACTGCAGCGCGCGTGCCCGGGACTCCCTCGGAATCGCACTGCCATGCAAGTATGCCTCTGTTTCTTCTGCTACCCAACTCTGAAAATTACCAAAGTCCTAGAAACACTTTCTTTGGTACTGGAGATCATCATCGGCTGCACATAATTTCCACCGGCTGAAGGATTTGGCCATCGGCACTGAATTGTTTCATCGGCTGGGAATTAACGGCCGGTCGGCACAAAATGTTCTGCAGATCCTGCAACTCACAGCAGCAGAGGACAAACTATGCATGGCAATGTAATTCAAGGCATGTATGCACCAAACACATCCCACATCATGCTATGGACTCAAGAGGGCATGTGCCTCGATTCCCGGACCACCAATCGCGCATTTCCATGCGTGATGGCCCGGAGAACCAAGAGTGCAACTTCAATGTCAAATGCATGCAATGTAAACAAGCAAATAAAGGTGCCAAACCTCCGTCATACTTCACTTCAAGAGGCCCAACATGCATGCCAATGCAACAAGGCCCTAAGCATGTTATCTACTATGCCATATGGACAATGCGAGGCACTTATATAAGCATACAAGTAGGCGTACAAGGCAAGTATACAAACTAAGCAATGAGATGGACTTACACATGGATTGGGCAGCTCTAACAAGGCTCAAAACAGTGCCCACAGTGCCTAGAAAATGAGACTAAACACACACATATGCACATGTTAAAGTCTAAACCCAAGGCATACAAAAGCAACTCTCATGCACACTTAAGAGACACAAACATGGGCTAATAGCATGCATGAAAAGCTCTGAAATCCATGTTAAACATGATGCCAAAACATGTAATGAAGCAAGCCAAATATACAACAAATGGCCCAAGTTTTGAAACAAGCCATGAAGGCTTTGAACTACACTTATGCAAAGCAATTATGGCATGCATTAAACAACCCAAAACAGAGTTTTAGCATATCAAATTAGGCCCCAAAGGACCACTTAGATGGCATCTAAGAAGCTTGAAATCAAGAGCATGCAACATGACCAAAACATGGAGCATTTAACATTAGCTTAAGAAGTCACAAAGAGGCATGCAATGTAAACATACAAGCACTTCTAGGGGACTGAAATAGCATGCTAGGTGGTTCCAAGCCATCAAAACAAGTGAAGCAAAGCATGCTACACACTCGTGCTCTTAAGGCCAACAAGCCAAATACAAAGAGGCTACAAAATACATGCTAAGATTGACCAAAGCAGCCATGGACAGAGCTAAAGCATGGTAAAATAAGCTTACAAGCTTCATGGATCTAAGCCTAAAACATGTTAGAAATGAAGGTACACTACCTAGACATATTAAGGCATCAAAAGGCATTACAAGGCAACCATGCTAAGCATGCATGAGGGACCTAAACCAACTTGAAATCATGTTATAACATGGCAATATAAGCATGGAAAACAAGTAAAACATGCTCAACACACACTCAAGCATGGAGCTCCTTAAGGAAGCAAGATTTGTCCTTTTCAAGGACATCAAGGAGAGGGGGTGGCCCTCCCCTTTTTGAGACTTCAAGGCATGCTCTTCACCACTGAAATCCCTCAAGATTTCAGTGGTGAAGAGATCCTATCACCAAAATCTCGGATCTCTCCAAAATAGCACAAAATGGGCCCTTTTCAAAGCCTAAAGGGGGTCAAACTTCCCCAAACCACAAAACACTCTTAATGAACAATAAAGAGGACTTAAAAACAGAGATTTTATGTGTTAATCACTAAGCACAAAAACTTTTTTAAAGCAAGCAAAAATGGAATGCAAAAATGGGGTAAATAAAGTTAGTTTCTTACCCTTGATGATCCCCTTCACAAAGGTTGTGGTTGATGCTTCCTTGAGCTCAAAATCAGTCAAGAACTCCAAGAACCAGCCCTTAGAACCTCAGTTGCAAAGAGAAGGTGGAACACTAGGTGTTTTAGTGCAATAGTGTAAACTAAAGCACCTAGTGTACTAAACAAGCAAGAAAAGAGAGAGATAGGATAGATACAACTATTCTAACCTAAAACCAGACCTTGGCTCTCTAACAATGGTTAAGTCTTTCAAGAAGCCAACCCTTGAGCAAAGGGAAGAGCTTTCCCTCTTATAGGCCAAAAGCTTACAAGCTTGGCCATTAAGCAAGCTCATCCCTCCATACACGTGTATGGAGGGAAAGACAATTGCACACAGTATGCGAAAATATCTCGAAAGCAAGTGCAGATTGGTCCCGGGCAAATTGGTCATTTCGCCCAAAATAGTGCCGACCGGCACAAAATAGTGCCGGTGACAACTACAACCAGCCGGTGGCCTCTAGCCCCAGCCGGTGGTGTGTGGGGATGCCTCATAAGGCATTCCCTGCCCCTCAAAGGCAAATCACAAGTGTTTGGTACAAAACCAAACACAAACGGTCGAGTCCGGAGGTCCTGAGGCACGGCGCGTGAGCCGAGAACTCCGGGAACTCCAAACGAACACACACATGGATGATCACCGAGTGTTCGAGCGGTGACATCCAAGTCTTGAGGACGGTCAAAAATGGGGTGTCTACACTATTCTTCATCGTCATAATACAAAGTAAGGCAAAAGAACTGTTTACAAAACAATAAAAGTTCACAAAACTCAACCACTAAACTCTTTTCGAAACCTCCTTGGGAGACACAATGGTTGGTCGACAAAATAGAGACTCCATGTCATTAACTCTGAATTTGGTCACGCATCTGGTCACCTATATACATAATATATATAATGAGCGAAAGCTCAGTAAATAATAACAGAGTAAAGATTTTAATGAATAATGTCCAGTTTCGTATCATATCCATCAGAGATAAACATAGTCGTATAAAAAATAGAGTCATATTCATATTCGTATTCAAATCACGTGTGGTACATCTATTGGCATTAATATATCACTTTGGTCAAGCATATCAAGTTTCATAATGGAACCTTCAGTACCGGGTAACATATCTCATACATAGGCCACGGTATTATTTCCTCCAGGCGAGGGCCTGGCCACGGTATTCTTTCCCCTGGGCAAGGGCCTCATAACCATAAGCCTTAGTATTATATCCCTTGGGCGAGGGCCTCTGTTAAGGATATCACAAATACTTGTCAAAGATATGGATCATCATTTATGGAATCACAAAATAGCCTTTTGTATCATTTAGAAACAGTTCATATCATATCATAATGTTCAGAAAGTACTTCATATCAAACATAGCTTTACTACGTTATTACTCATTGATAGTTGCACAAATAGCTTGATAGCAACCAATGGATCAACAGCTCACGGTGCGTGACCTACACAGACATAACAAATACACATACTGAAACACACGCTTGGAACGTACTTAACTTATTTCATTTCGTTCTTCGTGTATTTGTAAGTCTTATCCTCATTATTATGTCTTAATCTTGGACCAGGAATGCCTAGGATGCAATGAGGATGATAAAATGCACTTGAAAACACTTAGGGTATGTTTGGTTTGGTTTTGAGAGAGTAGTTTTTAAAAATTATTTAGGGGAGAGAGTTTAAAATTTTTTTTGGTTTGTTTGGTTGTGTATTTTGAAAGTAGTTTTGGAGTTTGAGAGTTTGAAATGATTTGATATTTTGTTGTAATTGAGTAGATGTGTGTGAGAAAAAAAGAGATTGAGAATGAGAGAGGAGAGAGAAAAAGTGATTGACTGATATGTGAGAGAGAGAAAGTGATTTTGAAAATTGTTTTGGAAAAATTACAAACCAAACAAGTTTTTTAGAAAATTTTTCCCAAAATCACTCTACAAAGCCAAACCAAACATACACTTTGTCAATTTTGCTGAAAATAAGGGTCTCGCTCGAGCGCAACTTCCTTCGCTCGAGCGGATGTTAAAAAATGTGAGAGGTTGCTTAAGTGCAATTCTGATCGCTCAAGCGGTCTGTAAGCTTTGCAAAAGTATTGGTTGCATGATTTTTTTCATTTGACGCACACTCGACGATTGCTCAAGCGTGCGATTGAGGTCTTCACTCGAGCGTAACTCTTGTCGCTCGAGCGGTTTGTAAAATATGAAAACTTCTGGGAGCATGCAATTTATACTTAAGCCAACTTTTGGTCGCTCGAGCGGAGCTGCAAAAATAAAGGTGGTTGCTCAAGTGCAGGATTTGTCGCTCGAGCGGAGGAGTAGAATTCTGGAATTTCAAGATTGCACTCCCAAGCTCAAAACTCGAATTTAACAGATCAAAACTCATCCTCTTGGGCCAAAACTCAAAAAAACATTTGGAAATTTATAGATTATTAAAAATTGAAGATCATTTCGCAAAAATCAAGGCCTAAAAGCATGTCAATTGTGTGAAATCAAACTTGATGTTTCATGAACATCACATGTGTGAAGGTTCTTGGCTTCAAAGCTTTAATCCTTGTTCAAATGAGGTGTTAAATACAAAAAACATGTTGAATTTTTAAAATAAAAGCAAGAGAAGCACATGCATGTGAGAATTCTTTGAAATCAAACTCAAATTGTGGTGAAATGAACATGTATACATGATATGATCTTTCTACCAACTTATTAGCTCAATTCTTGTATTACACAACTTAATTCTCCAGAATTCATGTCTCAAACATCATAATTGTACAATCTAAGGGTTGAATTCTTACCTAAACTTTCCAAAGTGAGAGCTAGATGCTTAATTCTTGAGTCTCTAAGTCCAATGCCTTCACTTTCTAGCCATTCCCTTAACTTGAGCTTAATTCCTTTCCAAAATGACTCTAAGCTCACTCTTCTCACTCACCCTCACATTTGGAGCTCAAACAGGTTGAAGTGAAGGTGCAAAATGAACTCATGGAGTCAAATTAGCCTTATATAGACACGATTCATGAAACTTAATTAATTTGTGTTAAAGATAAGTAATTGGAATCAGTTTATTCTAATTATTTGGTTTCAAATCGAATTTCTATTCAGCCTACTATAAAATTTTAAAAATTTCAAATAACATATAAATCAAGGCAATTTCATGATCGGATGCCAATAAGGTCTTCAATTCACAAAACCAAACAGAGACACAAACAGGTACTTTTATGATAGACAGATATAAATGCAATTGACATATAATTCATACATTTAACACATGATTTCCTCTGAATTACATATAATTATGGATTAATAGTTAATCACGGGTTGGGATTGTTACAACAAACTTCAAACATGAGGCCCTCATACATAAAAAACAACGCTTAATTAATACAGATTAATGTGTGTTTGGGAGAAGAAAGATTGAAATGCCTCATATATATTAAAAACAAATAAAATTTATCAATAAATTGGATAGTATCCATAAGTATGAATAAAGCATTATAAAAACTCAAAAAGAAGACAAAAATATTATCTTGTTACTTTACAACAACAACAACAACAACAACAACAACAACAAATATATATATATATATATATATTTCTAATCATTTGCTTTATAGTTTGACTAAATCCAATTTACAAGCAATAAAACAAAAACACCAAGAAATTTTAAAACCATAATACCAAAAGAAAAATTAAACCAACTATAGCAAAATTTCACTTAAATATTACTCTTTTTTGTATTTTTAATTGTAAAATTACTATTTGAGGTTGCATAATCTAACTTCTTTATCATTTTTTTTAATAGATAGCATAACTAATCTTATTAATCTTTCAAAAGTCTAACATTGAAAAGTTTATTTCTCTAGAGGTATGGACAATATTCTATAACAATCTATGCATTTGATAAATAATTATTCATTAATAATTTTTTTTGAACGGCAATTATTCATTAATAATTGACTGTTAATGCTTTGAAAATCAGATCAGTGAGCGAGCCAGAAAAGGGACCGGATAGACGGGTCATCGGTTCAACTGTCGGGTCAAAGCAAATGTTGAACTGTGACGTCATAATTAATATTATATAATTAAAAAATATAATTATAAATTATAAATAAATAAAATATATATAAATACTCAAATAAAAATAAAAATTGTTGCATAGTATTTATTAATAATATTTAATAAAATCATAACTGATAAGAAAAAGTCACTTATTTAAAGAAATTAATTTTTTTTAATATTTCTTTCAAATAAATTGATTGAATGCTAGATTTAATTTTAGAGAGAAATAAAATTTTCAACTCTCTCTCTAATCAATATGATTCAAATAATTTGATTGAATCCCACATGAAATTTTGTAGGTTCTTTTTGAATTTTTTTTTACTATAAATAGAAATAAACTTTCATGATCTACTCAAATTTCTAATGAGACTCCTTCTTATGAGAAGAGGTTCTTGAAGTAAGAATTTTTAGTCAAAATTTTGAAATATATATATATATATATATAAGACGGAAAGAAAAGAAGAAAAAAAAAATTAAAGACAGACTTTAAAAATAAAAATAAAAATAAAACGGGTCGACCTTCAAAACTAGGTTCGGGTTGCCGGTTCAACTGCCGGATTTGTCGGTTTTTCAATATTTAAAAATAAAAATAAAAATAAAACGGATCGACCTTCAAAACTAGGTTCGGGTTGCCGGTTCGACTGCCGGGTTTGTCGATTTTTCAATTTTATACCAGTTTTGCCCTTAGTCTGGGTTTAGAGGGTTTTTCGGACTGAAACAAGGCCCAGTTCCTAGTCCGACTAGCCGGTCTGGTTCGAATTTCTAAGCAATATACCAACACATATGTTTATTTAAAAAATTATTTTGAAATTATTAATAAAATAAGAATTAAAATTATTTAAGAACGTACTTTTAAACAAACTTTCCCCAAAGCGGCGTCCACCCCCACCTTTTTATCTCCTCCAGCTGCCACCAGCATCTTCACAGCCACCCTACACCACCACTTCTCTGTCCCCCCATTGCACAACACCTCCCTCGATTGATACATCATCCAAACCCACAATCGATCGAGAAATCCATAGCTTGCAAGTTCCAACCCACCTTCGACTGAGCCACCCCAACCTTTCTCTCACCCCCTACACAGTGTTTCTTCTTCTGAGAGAGGTAGAGAGAGCAAAGAAAGGCTGGGGAAAAAAATATGAGGTAGGTGGGGCCGGGTATGGGTCGGGTACTGGTTGGGTTGGGTTGGGTCACCTTTTTGTTTGGGAATTGGAATAGTGTTTCAAAGGGTAACATAAGAATTTAATTTATTTTTGGATTAATTACACTAAGCTGTTTTGGATCTTTCAAATAGGTCATTTTGCTTTTCCAATTTTTTAAATTTATTTTTAGTGACTTTTTTTTATTTAAAATTTTTCAATCAATCTTATATAGGCAAATCAAAAAAGTAATTATTTTAAAAAAATTTAAAGGAAAAAAGTCAAAATAAGCTTAAAAAATCCACTATCTTTTACTTCTTTTTGTATTTTTTGAAACTTTTTTAATTAGTCTCGTCAAGTAGAATCTCCTAAAACTTTTTAAAAAAATCACTTATAACGAAAATAGGCCAACAAAAAATCTACTTATTTGGAAAGGACTAAAATGACTAATAAATATAAAAAGATAAAATAAGTTAATTTAATCAATAAAGTAAAATATCATATCCAAATTACAATCATTTCAGTCAACTTTAGCCAAAAAGTCAAGTTAAATTAGATCTTTCCAAACGAGAAAAGCAAACTCCAACTAAACATCAGAAAAATGCCTTGACTATCGACGAATATCATCTTACCCCATCTATGAAATCTGTTGGAAAAAATGATTTTTGGAGACTTTAATTTAATATTAAAGTGTGGTGACTTTAATTAAATATTAAAGTGGGTCCTTATCACTTTTTGTGTTGGGTCCAAGTGAGCCAAAAACCATTGGGTTTTGAATAAGAAATTGCCAAGAATTTGCTTCATGATGTTAGATTCATGAATAGGAGTTTAAAGAGTATTTAAATCCTTTTTCTTGGCTAAAGGGTGTGAATCCTTTGGGCATCCATACTTTTCATTTTGTGGAAAGGGGCTATGGATGTTTGGTGTTTTAATGACTAGCCTTAAAGGCTGGAGGCTCTTCCTTTCTCCCCTATACATGTATAAATTGAGACCCTCCTGTCAAGTTTCAAGATAGAAATTTTTGCTTCCATTTTACAAGTCAGTTTGCCAAAAAGTTCCTATTGTGAGAGAGTGCTGCCATTGTTTTGTTCGCTAAGCTAGACAGATAGTGCTTCTGCCGTAGCTGGTTTTGACCGTCGTATCCTGGGAGACAGACGCTGGGTTTCCTCAAGCACTCGACCCGTGAGGCGGCGAAATCTGTTTTAAGGAAACTGCTTCCGTGCAGGCTTCGGTTTCGTCTCTTTACCCTTTTATTGCTTTATATATTTCTGTTGAAATTTAATTGTAATTATTAGCATATGTTCTTGGTACATAATTTGTTTTCTTCATAAATCTATTTATTTAATTTCACAATTTAAACAACAAGCTTAAAACAGATTATTATATATATTTTCTATGAAATTGATCGAATAGATTTATATCGAATATTAGGTTAGCTTTGTATAATGTTACTAGGAATTGTTGCGGAATTACTCACTATTTCAATGATTGTAAATCATGCAATTCTCTAATTGCTTAGTTTAATTAGAATGCTCTATTATAATTTGCATACTTAATTGTATTAGTATGATATTGTTTTATGCATATGGTTCATCATTCCCCTACCATGATTTGCATGAATTTTAAAGTTATAAAATATTATTTATGGATGTTACAATTTTGACATGCTAATTCTATTCTAGTTTTTAATTTGTTACATGCTTATTATGTTCTAGACTAGAGTACATTTAGTTTAATGTATTTGGAGTTATAATTGTGTACATGATTAATTTGCATTTAATTAGGTGCATTCATCTAAGTTATTTAATTGGGTGCATTAATCTAGATTATTCAATTGGGTGCATTAATCTAAATTATTTAATTAGGTGCATTAATCTGAATTATTTAATTAGGTATTATTTAATTGGATGCATTAACTTTGAATTTGACTTATCTATTCGGAGTTATTAGTTTAAATGTTTATTATGAATTAATGTCATTCATGACCCATGAGTATAGAACTTTATTTTAAAGTTGTAATTTAATTTTGAAGTTACAAATTGTATTTTGTTGGTTTGCTACTAACTTTCTTTGTAGGGATACCAAATATAAAACCAAATGAATAGTATTTGGGATGTAAAAACAAAAATGTTTGGACTACTAACATTTGTGTTGAATAAGAATACCTAAGCGTGGAAAAGGTTTTTGGACTAAATAGAATCTTTATGGATTGGCTATTTTATTTAAATATTTGTAGCATGTTTTGCTTGAGATTTAGTTGGTTTGTTTACCAATTTGTGGTAGCAAGTTTTCTTTGCTTGTTTTGTTAGAAGCATTTTATATGCGTGTAATTGTTATAACAATTTTTAAATTGCTTGTAAGTTTGGAACTTGGTTTGATTTTCTGTGATAGAAACCAAAGTGTTTAGCTTTGGCTAAAGAGTAGTTCTTATTTGTTCAGAAATGACAACTAAGAGGGATTTGGTTTCAAACCTTTGGAGTTTGAGGAAGTCTTTGGGTTTAATCATTTTATTCCCAAAGTGTTGGAAAACCAAGTTTGGAGAAAGTCTTTGGTTATAATCTGATTATGTCCAAAGTGTTTTGGTTTTGAGAAAGGAAACCAAATTTTAGCATTAGCTAAAATATTTCTGATTTTATTCAGAAATAATGGGCTTAGTTCCGGGAGTACCGGTTAACTTTCATGGGCTCAATTCCGGGAGTACCGGTTTACTTTTATGAGTGGTGTAATTCTGGTAGCAAATTTTATTTGCTTGGGAATCGGTTTGTTATAACCTAGTTTATCCCCTGGAAATCTTAATTTTTAAATTGTTTCCTATGGACTAGGAGTCAACATGCTCTTGAATGTTTTGTCAAAAGGTTAACTGGGTTTTAAGTGGGACCGATGTGACCCCTCCAGTCTTCCTGGGAACATTCCTGACCATGTTCGATTCTAGGTTAAATGGTGAGACTAGTTTTAAATTAAATTTCCATCTGAGGGATTTTCTAGGGATTAAGTTTAATTTCTGGAATCACAGAAGTGAAATTCAGTTGTGATGTTTCAGAAATGGCTTCAAAAGGTGACAAACAGAAATGTTGTTCCACCTGACAACCTTTGCCTCACGAGATTCTTAAAGGAAGATCTTAAGAGATCAAGTATAATTAAAGGAAATCATAAGATTGCATTAAAATATCTCTGAATTGATCAGAGGCAATTTGTATGGTATCCTTGTGTTATTTATAGCATTTATGACTGCTATGTGACTTTGCTTAAAAGCAAAGTTGAGACAACCTTTTATTGTGGGTGAATATTTTTTGGATTTTTAAATTCCAAATATATTCTTAAATTGGTGGCTCCTAGTGAGTATAAGATCACTGATCACAGAGATAGAAAACTGGTGGTTCCTAGGTGGTGTTAGACCACTGGCTACACAGTTATGAGATTGTGGTTCCTAGTAGTGAACAGATTACTGATCACATGTCAAGACATCATGATTCCTAGTAGTGGAGAGACTACTGGTCATATGTCAAAACATGATGATTCCTAGTAATGAGAGTCTATTGATCCTATGTCAGGACGTTGTGATTCCTAGTAGTAAAGTGACTACTGATCACAGGTTAAGACATTGTGATTCCTAGTAGTAGAAAGTCTACTGACCACATGCTGAGAAATTAGTGATTCCTAGTGATAAGACTACTGGCCATGTTATGAAGTTCCGAATAGTAGACTATTGAACACTGGATTTGTGTTTCCTAATAGTAAGACTATTGGCTTCAGAGTGATAAGTCGGACCTAATATATTTGGGTGCCTAATTCGGTTGATGACATTCTGGGAATGTATTTACTGTGATATGATTTTGAGAGTTTCATAATCATTGTAACACAAGGATTTGTTTAAGACTTTGTATAAATTCTACAAAGAAGACTTAATTATCTGACTCTGAAATTGAGGAGGATAATAAAAAGAAAGGAGGGAGTACCTCCTCAGTGAAGGCAAATGTCGTTGAGCATGGCAAATCTTCTGGGATAAGGAAGAAGTCCCCCCTATGAACAAGGGCGCTTAGCTGGGGCTAAGGGGTGGTGTTGCAAAGAAGCTGGCATACAAGCCGCGGGAACCTGGTTATCGGTTCTTTGGAAAGTGCTACAACTGTGGTAGCAAGAGGCTTTTAGTTTTACTACGGCTACACGCCACATCTGCTCCGAGAAGGAGTTGTTTACAACTTTCGAACCAGTTACAAATGGTAAGAAGTTGTTTATGGGGAACTCTGCTACCTCGTTTGTTAAGGGGAAAGGAAAGGTGGTCCTGAAGTTAACCTCAGGAAAGAACTAACGAAGTCCTGTTTGTTCCGGACATTTGTTAGAATCTTGTCTCAAGGACTTTTCTCAGTAAACATGTTTTCGCATGGTTTTTGAGTCCGACAAGGTCGTTTCGATGAAACACAAGTGTGAAACTTGTGTTGAAGTGAAGTGGACAAGATCCCGTATGAGTTATGGAAAGGCGTTAAGCCTTCTTATAAATTCTTACAAATGTGGGGGTATCTTGCTATTGTGGCGATTCTTACACCCTAACGGGTTAGAATAGGCCCGAAATCCGTGGATTGTATATTCATTGGTTATGCACATAATAGTAGTGCATATTGGTTTCTTGAACATAAGTCTGAAATTCCAGACATACACAGGAATACCATCATGGAGTTAAGGAATGCATGTTTCTTTGAAGACATTTTTCCTTGTCAAACCTGAGAAGGGGTTCTGAGGTTTTGGAGCAATTTGATGAGCTTGCTAGTGAGGATGATCATGTTGATGATCCAGGTGATGATCAAATTGAGGTTTTAGATGAGCCCAGAAGGAGTAAAAGGGCTTGGATGTCCAAGTCTTTTGATCCAGACTTCTTGACTTATATGGTTGAGAACGAACCTCAAACTTTCCACGAAGCTGTGACTTCTCCTGAGAGTCCTTTATGGAAAGAAGCGATCAACAGTGAGATTGACTCCATCTTACAGAACCACACCTGGGAGTTGGTAGATTTACCTCCAGGTTGTAAGCCTTTAGGCTGCATATGGATTTTGAAACGAAAGATGAAGGCCGATGGGTCAATTGACAAGTATAAGGCGAGGCTCGTTATCAAAGGGTACAGGCAAGGTGAAGGCCTGTATTACTTTGATACGTACTCACCTGTAATTCGGATAATATCCATTTGCATGGTGATTGCGATAGCAGCTTTGCGCAATCTGGAGATACACCAGATGGATGTAAAGACAGCTTTCTTAAATGGAGATTTGAATGAAGAAATCTTTATGGAGCAACCTGAAGGGTTTTCAGCTCCAGGACAAAGCAAGAAAGTCTGTAAACTTGTCAAATCTTTGTATGGTTTGAAGCAAGCGCCTAAACAATGGCATGAGAAGTTTGACAATGTAATGTTGTCAAATGGGTTTCGTATCAACGAATGTGACAAGTGTATTTATGTCAAAGACACTGACAGAGGTTATGTCATTTTGTGTCTATATGTTGATGATATGCTCATTATAGGTAGTGACGATGAAATGATCAAAACTACCAAGAAGTTGTTAAACTCTAAATTTGACATGAAGGATATGGGCATTGTAGATGTTATTCTGGGAATTAAGATTACCAGAATCTCTGGCGGAATTGTACTTTCTCAGTCTCTTTATGTTGATAAGATACTTGAGAAGTTTAGTGGATCAGATACGAGTGTGTCTTCGACACCTGTAGACTTAAGTCTACACTTTACCAAGAATAATAAAGAGAGTGTCTCTCAGTTAGAATATTCTCGGGTAATTGGAAGTTTAATGTATCTGATGAGTTGTACTAGGCCAGATATAGCTTACTCGGTTAGCAGGCTTAGTAGATACACGAGTAATCCTAATGCTTCTCATTGGAAGGGCATTGTGGGGGTGTTAAGGTATTTACGCTACACTCGGGATTATGGGCTGCATTATACTCGATATCCAGCGGTACTTGAAGGATATAGTGACGCGAATTGGATATCAGATATAAAGGACTCAAAGTCCACTAGTGGATTTGTGTTCACTCTTGGTGGGGCAGCCGTGTCTTGGAAATTGTCCAAGCAAACGTGTATATCTAGATCAATGATGGAATCAGAGTTTATTGCTTTGGATAAAGCAACGGAAGAAGCAGAATGGCTTCGCCATTTCATTGAAGATATTCCACGTTGGTCTAAACCTGTGCCAACTATTTGTATTCATTGTGATTGTCAATCTGCAATTGGTAAGGCACAGCGTATTATGTATCATGGAATGTCTAGACATATCCGTCGTAGACATAATTCCATACGACAACTACTCTCGAATGGAGTTGTCTCTTTAGACTATGTAAAGTCTAAGGACAACATTGCGGATCCGCTAACCAAAGGGTTAAGTCGAGTGTTAGTCGAAACGTCGTCAAAAGGAATGGGGTTAAGGCCTTTGGAAGTTACCGGAATGGAAACCCAACCTAATTGACTGGAGATCCCAAGATTTAGGTTCAATGGGACAACCTAATTGCGTGTAACGGTGGTATGTCATCAAGGAGGTTAAACCTCCACCATTCCTTCTATCGCTGATACCGCAAGTGTAGAGGATAAGTCGAGCTTTTAATGACTCTTATGTGTTAAGTTGTTGAGCTAAGTATTGCAGATACTTTAGTAGAGTCACCTATGTGAGTGTGAAGTGGGGCCGCTTCTAGAAGAATTGGATAGGCCAAGATTCTTTGAAACCACTCATTTGAACCAAAGCTAGTGTCCAGGGCCACACAGGCACACCAAAGTGAGAACATAATGGTGGTAGGAGTAATTCCGTGTGAGATCTATTGTCTCGGTTTACATAAACGCAGAGCAGCTCAAGATGTCTTATTCATCGATCACCAAGAACTCGATAGGTTTTCACCGGAGAGGTTCAAAGCCAAAAGCTACCTTCTCGATGTCGGGTTAGTCCGTTGTACTCTCTCGAGTCTTTATTGTTGAACGTTGTCCGTTTGTTGAGTCATTCGGTCAATTTTTTATTCATGTGGGGGATTGTTGGAAAAAATGATTTTTGGAGACTTTAATTTAATATTAAAGTGTGGTGACTTTAATTAAATATTAAAGTGGGTCCTTATCACTTTTTGTGTTGGGTCCAAGTGAGCCAAAAACCATTGGGTTTTGAATAAGAAATTGCCAAGAATTTGCTTCATGATGTTAGATTCATGAATAGGAGTTTAAAGAGTATTTAAATCCTTTTTCTTGGCTAAAGGGTGTGAATCCTTTGGGCATCCATACTTTTCATTTTGTGGAAAGGGGCTATGGATGTTTGGTGTTTTAATGACTAGCCTTAAAGGCTGGAGGCTCTTCCTTTCTCCCCTATACATGTATAAATTGAGACCCTCCTGTCAAGTTTCAAGATAGAAATTTTTGCTTCCATTTTACAAGTCAGTTTGCCAAAAAGTTCCTATTGTGAGAGAGTGCTGCCATTGTTTTGTTCGCTAAGCTAGACAGATAGTGCTTCTGCCGTAGCTGGTTTTGACCGTCAGATCTCGGGAGGCAGACGCGGGTTTCTCAAGCACTCGACCGTGAGGCGGCGTAAATCTGCTTTTAAGGAAACTGCCTGCAAAGCTTCGGTTTAGATCTCTTTACCCTTTTATTGCTTTATATATTTCTGTTGAAATTTAATTGTAATTATTAGCATATGTTCTTGGTACATAATTTGTTTTCTTCATAAATCTATTTATTTAATTTCACAATTTAAACAACAAGATCATACATACCAATTGATCAATTATAAAAATTCTTACAAATGTTCCATTTTGAAGGTGGTTTAAATATGGTAAAAAAAAGGTTAAATTCTTTCCAGTTGGGATATTCAACTACCTTTGTCTAGCTCATTACCAGTAAGCTCATTTTGGATCTGTCTCGATAAATTAAATTGTTCATTTTGTAGAGTTTTTCGAAAAGATCATGCATACTAGAAATCAAGTCAATTAGATATATATGTTTAAAAAGGTAAGTTAATATTTACTAATAAATGAGGAGATATTGGTATAATTTGCCCTATATATATGTTTTTTCTAATGTTATGGTTAACGGTGACTTAACCATGTGGGTGAAATTGTTATGCAATTGTATAATGAATAGAACAATGTGTAATTATTCTATAATAATAGATCTTACTGTATTTATGTCAATTATCAGGGAAGATTTGTGTGATTTGTTCTTTAATTTATGCTCAATGAGGCAAAGGACAAACAGAAAACAATAAAACTGAATTATTCATTTATGTTGTTTATGCATATTGTTTGGATCTTAGTATGACCCGATCAAACAAGAAATTTATAGATTCAGTCTGCATTAATTATGTGGTGCACATATCTGTACCTAAGGACGATAAGTTTATATATTCATAAACACACACTTCATAATAATTTTGAAGCTTTGTTACATTTTTTTTTTGAAAGAATGTATTGCTAGTTGTTCCAATAATAATTTTAAAATTTAACTCAATCTTTTTTATTCATTAAATTGTCGAAAATATATATTAAAATAAAAATGCATTTTTTGCACCAATCACTAATACATATACATATATGAAGGGGCTGAATGTAAAATGGGTCAGGTCCAAGCCTTGGGACGGCCCAATCCGATAAAGCCCAAATCTACGTGGGTCAGATGAGTATATGGACTGATCAATCGAGCCCAGCTTCGTGATCAATAGTACGCCCAAATCCTCAAGCATTTGGGCCCAACTCGCAATGTCACCCCAGAAGGCCGGTTCCGGCCGAAGCTGCAGACGGGAGAGTGGGCGAACGGATTAGTACCACCCATCTCGTAAACAAGCCTCGAAAAGACCGAGTTAATATACACGATCGAATCAAGAAGAACTTAAGTACCGAACTGGAGAAGCCTCATAAAGGAACGTGGGATCTGTGAGTGCAAGCATGTGCAGGATGCCACCTCAGCAGGTCCCCCACACCTGAAATCACGGAAGTTGTTAAGCCAATGGAATGTGGTTTGTTATGAGCATGCTTACAATGAGAAGATACAATGGATGGCAACTATCAAGTGGTCCGCCACGTGGAACAGTGCTGGAAGGACACCTGGCAGCATCTATACTCCATGAACTCACCTTGAGAAGCAAGTAAGGAACCCTATATATACAACAGGAGCTTCACATTGAAGGTAACTGAACAACCCGAATCTACACCATACATACATATCCATTTGGCTCTATAGACCGATCACTGATCACCACGCCGGAGGGGTTATCCGGCCAACCCGCCGGGCTCTAACGGTGGTTCTTGTTGCAGGAGCCCCAGTCCCTGGATGGTCCAACTGTGAGCAGAGCCCCGATCCACTTTCATCTAGTGCGGAACCCGGTACGCACAATTGGTGCGGTGAGCGTGGACCATTTTCATCTCTAAGCTCTGCATTCAGTTTCGGCAATGGGGATTGAGGACGTTCTGCCTTCATCACATACTCCGCAGACGGAAAAGACGAAGGAAAAAGGTTTGGCACTCCCGACAGTTCTGGAGGAGCAAACTGGAAACAATAATCGAACCCCCGAGTCTGTCGAACATCGATTGCCCTTCGCCGGAGGTTCTTCTCATCATTTCCTTCTGGAGAAGGATTATAGAGATCGAATTATAGATTCCATGGGAATGGAGATACAGGAATTGAAGGCTCAACTAAAGAGGGTATTGGGTGATCCGACGGAGAAGAGGACAGAGGCAGAGCCTTCCCGTTTGCAACGAAAGAGCTCATCTAGGGAATTACCAGTAAAGAAACTCCCCAGGAATGATTCCGGGCAACAAAGCCAACCAATCCCAACTCAGAGCGAGGCGGCGAGTAGTCACACCCGTGGGTCACGCCGTAGGAGGGCCAAGAGACAGAAGACGGGTAGTCAAGAAATGAATACCCTCCTCAGACCTTCAGATTTGGCCGATTGGCAATAGACAGAATCGAACAACATCGGATCATTTGGACCGTACGGTTCACCAGAGAGAACATCGAGCGCTGGTCAGACTTGTCTCTACGCCATTTTCTCCAGAGATAGAGACCATGAGACCTCCAAAGAAGTTTACTCCACCAAAGTTCACTTCCTACGATGGGAAGTCGGACCCTCTAACCCATATCACTATTTCAGACAGATGATGTCCTCTCGAGCCGAGATGAGGCAATCGATGTGCAAAGTCTTCCCGGCCCAGCTTGGGAGAAACCGGACTCGATGGTTCGATCGACTCCATTGATCAATTCATAGCCGAAGCACTCTCGAAGAGTTCTTAGCCGTGTTTGTTTCCAACACTAAGATCCCGAAGAGCCGTACACACCGCTCGCCTCGTGAAGGAGCAAGAGGAAACAACAGAAGTTATGCTAGGAGATATTGGGAAGAATATAACGATCTGGAAGAAAATGTGTGCAAATAACAAATGGTCATCATGTCCTTCAAACATGGTTTGCGTCCGAAAGTAAGTTAAGACAATCACTCACTAAGCGCCCGCCACTTCAAAGACTTGCGTGCAGATTGAGCAAGATGCTCGCCTGGAGGACGATCAGATTCCCATTGAAGTAGTATCGGCGGAGCAGGCAGCCCGGCAGAAGAAGAAAACGGACCGAGGAGAACACCGAGGGATTGCGGTAAATGAGGTCGATAAGGCTAAATCACATGAAGCTATTGTGACCGTGTTCAAAGAGCCAATCTACCGAATCCTGGAGAAGATCAAGAGAGAGCCCTTCTTTGTTTGGTCACGAAAATGATGGGAGATCCACTCGGCAAGAATCGAAGCTCAGGTGCACCTACCATCAAGACAGAGGACACATGACTCAGAACTGCAGAGCACTAAAGCAACACTTGGAGGACCTGGTGGCAGCTGGGCACTTGAGGGAATACATAGATCAGGGCAAGGAGGTAGCCGAGTTGGGGAACCCACTTCCGGAAGTGAACGTAGAGCATCCACCCCGGCTGATAATAAATGTCATCCATGGGACAGCAGCTCCGGAATCTGAGGAAACGCTGAAAGAAGAGATCGCTAAGGCTGCCCAAATTCAGCAAATCATGTCAGTGGAGCCGGCATCGAAAAAGGTACGTACCGTACCAAAATCCTCCCTATGTACTGTCTCATTTACTAGCAAAGATCTAGAAAGCATACAAAGACCCACAATAATCGATGCATTGATCATAACTGTTGGGATTGGGAAACGATTTGATGTGAAACGAGTCCTAGTAGATCGAGGCGGCAAGAGACATATCAGATTATGATTTGTTGAAAGCTTGGCCTCTCCGAAAGATCTCACTCACCCCAAATCCGTTGGTCGGTTTCAATTCACACCGAGTGGCCGCCGCCGCATAGTAGTGTTGCAGTTAGCGAGAACCAAAACCCTCCGGATAGAGTTCTTGGTTATTAACACACCATCCCCTTATAACGCCATACTTGGCCGCCCATGGATTCATCGCATGGAAGCAGCCCTCAACCTATCACTACTCATTCGCTTTTCCTACGGAACACGAGTAGAGCAGATTCGAGGACCAAGTTGGCCCAAACACCGCTTCATGGCGGCGTTAAAAACAAAGCAACTCAAGAACCGCACAGACAAAGGGAAGTGGCCGAACGGCGATCTTGGAAGATGTGGGAGGAACTCCAGAGGAAAAGATGGTGGAGGATTTGGAGAAAGTCCTAATAGAAGAAGCCGATCTGAAAAGTACTTCCTTATCGGTACCTCGCTAAGGCGATGAGAAACTTCACCTTTGAACCGCCGAGGAAAATATGGAGGTATTCGTGGTCAAGATATGATACTCGGTTGGACCTGAATTTGCGTGCCACAAGCTCAACATCAATCCTTCGCTCGCCCATCGTGCAGAAAAGTCGAGATCCTCGCCGAGCACACCGAGCAGTTGATCGCCAAGTCGAAAAACTTCGCCTCAGTGCAATCAGAGAAGTACAAGACCAAGTGGTTGTCCAATACCTTGTAGTCAAGAAGAAGAACGGAAAATGGAGAGTTTGCGTCGATTTCACCTGCTTGAACAAAGCCTGCCCTAAAGATAGTTTTCCGCTGCCTCGCATTGATCAGCTAGTAGACTCAACAGCAGGGCATGAGCGCATGAGTTTTCTGGATGCCTATAGCGGTTATCACCAAATACCACTGTTCGGCCCGGATCAGGAAAAGACAGCATTCATCACTCCAAGAGGGACTTACTGCTATAGGGTAATGCCGTTCGGCCTCAAGAACGCCGGAGCGACCTACCAGCGAATGATTACTCGGATGTTCAGAGATCAACTGGGGAAAACCATGGAAGCCTATATAGACGATATGGTGGTGAAAAGCAAGTTCGCTACAAGCCACCTCACAGACTTGAGAGAAGTATTCAGCATCCTGAAAGCCCACCAGCTTCGCCTCAACGCCTCGAAGTGCGCCTTCGGGGTGGGAACAGGGAAGTTCTTGGGATACATGGTCACTCGTAGAGGAATCGAAGCGAATCCGGATCAAATCAGGGCCATACAGAACCTCGAAGTGCCAACAAAGTCTAAGGAACTGCAGAAACTAGCCGGGATGGCGGCTGCACTGAACCGGTTTATCAGCAAATCCTCAGATCGGATGAAACCCTTCTTCCAGCTCTTAAGGAAAAAGGCAGCATTTGAATGGAATAGTGAATGTACTGAAGCACTGCAGAATCTCAAAAGATACCTCAGTACACCCCCACTATTATCCACTCCGGAGCCAGGAGAGGAGCTGTATCTCTATCTAGCAGTGTCAGATCATGCCGTGAGCGCCGTATTGATACGGGAAATTGATAAGGAGCAAAGACCAGTGTATTACATCAGCAAAACTCTACTAGACGCCGAGACACGGTATCTACCACTAGAGAAGTTGGCTTATGCGCTGCTTATAGCCTCAAGAAAGTTGCAACATTACTTCCAAGGGCACACCATTAATGTCCTCACCGAATTCCCCCTCAGGTCTGTATTCAGCCGAGCCGATTTCTCTGGCCGAACAGCGAAGTGGGCGGTAGAGCTTGGTGAGTTTGACATTAGGTATCAGCCCCGAACGGCAATCAAGGCACAGGTCTTGGCAGACTTCGTCGCAGAATTCACTCCCGCCCAGAGTACCGAACCAGGGAACCTTAGCTCGGCACAGGTGCCATGCGCCGCCGAACAGGAAAAACCCAGCGCTTCGGAAGCATGGAAACTCTTTATTGGAAACATCTGGCAACTCTACGTCGATGGTTCGTCCAATAACCGAGGCTCGGGGGCAGGAGTAGTCCTTATTTCTCCAGAAGGATTTATCTGGGAACAGGCTCTCAGGCTTGGCTGGAAAGCTTCGAACAACGAGGCCGAATACGAAGCGTTATTAGCGACTGCGAGCGCCGAACACTTGCAAGTCTTGAAATGCCTTCTTGTTTTCAGTGATTCACAGCTAGTAGTAAACCAGCTTTCCGGGGTCTATGAAACTCGGGATGAAAGGATGACTATGTACGCAGGCAAGGCCAGAGACCTACTCAGAAAATTTCAATCCATACGAGTGGAGCGCATCAGTCGGGACAAAAACAGCCACGCAGATGCTCTGGCATGCCTAGGCTCATCAGTGGACACAAAGGACGCCAGAAGAGTTTGGGTTGAGTTCATACCAGAACCAAGTATCGCATCTCCAGTCCTCTGCAACAACTTAGAGCCGAGCTGGATGGATCCAATATTGGTCTTTTTGAAATCTGGTAAGCTCCCCGAAGACAGAAAGGAAGCCAACAAAATCAGGCATAAGTCAGCTCGATTTTGGATCTCACCTTCTGGGAAACTTTACAGACGTTCTTACCTCGGCCCCTACCTCTTATGTGTGCATCCGAATCTCGTTGAGAATGTTCTCTATGAAATTCACGATGGGATTTGTGGGTGCCACGTTGGCGGGAGGTCACTGGCGCACCGAGCCCTAACACACGGGTACTGGTGGCCACGAATGCAACAAGATGCACAGCAATGATGCGTGCAGAGATGCGACAAATGTCAGAGATTTGCTCCACTCATTCATCAGCCAGCCAAAACTCTCAGCCCACTCACCAGCCCGTGGCCCTTTGCGCAATGGGGTCTGGATATTGTCGGACCATTGGCGCGAGGCACTGGGAACAGGCGATTCTTCATTGCTGCAACCGACTATTTCTCCAAGTGGGTCGAAGTTGAGGCATTGGCAAATATCAAGGAGGCAGACACAAAACGGTTTGTTTTGAGGAATGTGGTAGTACGTTTCGGCATCCCGCGGGTACTAATCGCGGACAACGGGACTCAGTTTGATGGAAAGATCTTCAGGAAATTCTGTGCCGACCTCAGAATCGAATATAGGAACTCCTTTCCGGGATATCCACAGAGCAATGGTCAGGCAGAAGCATCGAACAAAACCATCATCAATGGAGTAAAGAAACGGCTTGAGCACGCCAAAAGAAAGTGGGTCGAAGAGTTACCACATGTATTATGGGCCTACCGCACTACAGCACGGCGCCCCACAGGAGAAACACCTTATTCTTTAACTTACGGAATGGAGGCCATCATCCCACTTGAAGTAGGCCTCCCAACTCTTCGGACTGAATTATTTGAAAGCTCCACTAACGAGGAAGCCATCGCGCAAGCATTAGATATGGCGAGAGGGCGAAGGCGAAGATCAGGCTTGAAGCATATCAGCAACAACTCATCAGAAGTTTCAACCAAAAAGTTTTCCCAAGGCAATTTATGCCAGGAGAATTGGTTTTGAGGAAGGTCATGGATCATAAACGGGTGCCTGGCGAGGGCAAACTTGGGCCGAACTGGGAGGGTCCTTACAAAATCACAGCCGTAGTTGGAAACGGAGCTTACTACCTAGAGGATCTGAATGGCAGAGCAATACCTCGGCCCTGGAACATAGCAAATCTCAAGAAGTACTACCAGTAGAGTCATTTTCCAGCCTCTTTATCAGGATGTAAAGGCACTTATTTGTCGACCAATACAAATATTTTCCCATTCCTCTCAGCTTTATTCAATTCTTGTAATTAGTTTTGATGTTAATCAAACGGACTTAGCTTTGGTTCTTACCAAACGGACTTAGCTTTGGTTCTTACCAAACGGAATTAGCTTTGGTTCTTACCAAACGGAATTAGCTTTGATGTTTATCAAACGGAATCAACTTTGGTTTTTAACCCAAATGGCCCAGTTTCAGAGCGACTGAACGGAATTTAAATTCAGTTAGCACTCAAACATGCCAAGTGGTATAGCTTGGTGGAAAATGTTTGGCAACTGGATTGGAATTTAGCCAAGTGGAATTGCTTGGTGGAAACCGCACTAATATATCTTAAGAAAACATCTCCATTTAGCTAAGTGGCATTGCTTAGTGGAATCTACACTGATATAACCAAAGCACACGTCTGTGCACCCACATAATTTCTTAAGTATCAATGCAACAACACTTCAGTACAGATTCAAACGAGCAGAGTTGAAATAGACTCAATAATTTCGATCTCACTTAGCTCCAGGTGGGGGCAAACAATTGTTTTCTTACAAAACCAACCTGGACCTAAGTAAGACCCGTTAGCCACGCCGATCACTAGTTCGGCCCCGAAGTCCTAACAGTGCTCGGCCGGGGGCAAATGGGGGCAATGCCACGCAAAGCATCAGTTCGGCCCTAAGTCCCAACAGCGCTCGGCCGGGCAGCTCTGTTCGGCCCCGAGGTTCCAACAATGCTCGGCCGGGGGCAAGCAGCATAGAATCAGACAGAACATCCAACACAGAGCCAGACCGAGCATCTATTCGGCCCCGAGGTCCCAACAATGCTCGGCCGGGGGCAAACAAGTATGAGAAATGGTCAAACATAGCAGCTAAAACAACATCAAATTGCAGAGTTCAAGAAAAAAGGAAGTCATATCATCCAAGCAAAGGGCACAGAAGGCCTCATAACCAGCAGTAAAAAAAAAAAAAGGAAAAGAAATTGTCTTCATCAGAACAGAAATATAAAAGGTGCAACTTTCAACCTTTCAACAATCAATTTTCATCAACAGCAGGCAGTTCAGGGTAACATCATGAGGAATGTTGTAATCTAAACGAAACACGGCCATGGCTTCCGGGGTATCGACCAGAGAACGGAATTTCCCCATTTAATTAGACTAGTGGGGCAGAAACGAAACACCAGACCAGAAGATTGAGACAGAAAGAGAGGAAGAATCGTAAGAAAACTTACGGCGGAAACCACGAAGCAAGAATCAGCGATGAAAAAATGGCCCAAGCGGAGCACCGGCGCGATCAATCCAGCAGAATGGGAAGAGGCTCTCTCTCTCTCTCTCTCTCTCTTTCTTTCTTTGGAACTCACAGGAGGGACGAGGAGATCAAATCAAAGGGTTTGAATCAACAGCCTGAGCATTTATTGCGTTAGTCGGCGTGCAGGCACACAAAGCACGATCTTCAGTATGGAATCGACGCATAATCTCTGCACACCTATCGCGTTGCACGTGTCACATGAAAGGGCGCATCACGAGGCAGTGTGTCGAGAATGAACCGTCATTAAGGCGAGGCGGGAGAAGCCGAAATAACGCGACGCTTCGAAGGCAGAACAATAGCTCCCCCCAGGGGAACCCTGGCGCGAGCTAGGGGGCAAATGAAGGGGCTGAATGTAAAATGGGTCAGGTCCAAGCCTTGGGACGGCCCAATCCGATAAAGCCCAAATCTACGTGGGTCAGATGAGTATATGGACTGATCAATCGAGCCCAGCTTCGTGATCAATAGTACGCCCAAATCCTCAAGCAATTGGGGCCAACTCGCGATGGGCGGTCGGCCGTATGGCTGATGCAGGCAGCTGCGAGACGGGAGAGTGGGCGGCGGTTAGTACCCAGCCCATCTCTGTAAACAAGCCTGGAAAAGACCGAGCCAATATACACCAGTACCGAACTGAAGAACTTAAGTACCGAACTGGAGAAGCCTCATAAAGGAACGTGGGATCTGTGAGTGCAAGCATGTGCAGGATGCCACCTCAGCAGGTCCCCCACACCTGAAATCATGGAAGTTGTTAAGCCAATGGAATGTGGTTTGTTATGAGCATGCTTACAATGAGAAGATACAATGGATGGCAACTATCAAGTGGTCCGCCACGTGGAACAGTGCTGGAAGGACACCTGGTAGCATCTATACTCCATGAACTCACCTTGAGAAGCAAGTAAGGAACCCTATATATACAACAGGAGCTTCACATTGAAGGTAACTGAACAACCCGAATCTACACCATACATACATATCCATTTGGCTCTATAGACCGATCACTGATCACCACGCCGGAGGGGTTATCCGGCCAACCCCGGCCGGGCAGCTCTAACGGTGGTTCTTGTTGCAGGAGCCCCAGTCCCTGGATGGTCCAGCTGTGAGCAGAGCCCCGATCCACTTTCATCTAGTGCGGAACCCGGTACGCACAATATATATTATGTATTAGCAGAAGCTCAAGTACAGGTGTCGCAACAAGTGCTCTCTATTTGGCTGTCTTCTCCTCTATTAGCAGAAGCTAGAGCTCTTTTGGAGGCCATTAAATGGGCTGTCAAGATGAAGATTTGTTGCATCTCTGTATTTACAGATTATAAGATTTTGGTAGATAGTTTTGACCAACAAAGCAATCTGGATTGGGATGTTGCTTTGGTTGTCCAAGATGTATTGGCTTTTAAGTAAACATTTTCAATTTCTTACTGTAACTAAAGTGGATGGGTTTCTGGTGGAGCCAACGCATAAACTGGCAAAATCTGTAAAACTCTTGTCTTATGGGTAATATATTTGGAAGTTTGCCTGGTTCTCAAAAAACGTATGTATTATATTATAAATGATACACAATGTACACTTTGCATATTTATATTTGATTTGAATTTCGTATGAACTTAAAGACAAGCACGAAAGTTGAAATATTTAAACTATTAATTTCCTAATGATATAAGAGTTTGTAACCAAGGGAACTCGATTGGTTAATCTTACTGTGGGGACATATTTTGTGAATGACAGCACATGGTCAAGGTGACGCTAAAGTGTTAGTCGAGATGCCATCTGTCCTGATCCTGACACCAAGGTGATCTCGGCTAGGCCGAGGTTATCTGCGGGGATATTGGAATTCGAGATGAGCGAATAAGGGACAAGAGTCCTAGAACAAGGGAGGGCCTTAGTTAGGATAAGGATAAGGCTCAAGGAGAGTTTATCCCTATGTAGCCAAGAGTCCAGGATGAGCATTGAGCTTGAGTCCACTGAAGTGAGGCTTCTAAAGGGATCAGGTCACTGCTGGTTATAAAAGCAGGGCATCCTCATGGGTCTAAGGTAAGTTCTTTCTTGTGAATTTAAGCACAATTTGCTATCTTTGAGGGATATTCGATGACTGACTTGAGCGTTGGAGTACCCCCAGGTGGACGATCCACTATGGTGTTTTTATCTTTTTGTGACAGGTTGTTCGAGCTTAATCTATTCTGTCGGTGCTCTCTAGCTGACTTTCCCGTTTGGTTGTGTGGTCGAAAATCAACACCCACAATTTGGCACCGTCTGTGGGAACTTAGTTAGAATAGATGGCCAACAATGAGCAGGGAGACAAGATTGGAGGTGACATCCCAAGTGGGAGTGATAAACATGCCGATCCAGACATGGAGGAAGAAAACCGTAATAAAGGAACACGGGATCAAAATCCCGAGGAGAAGGATGTTGGCTAAGAAGGAGATGCACCGAAGAAATCAGGTCAAGACAAGTATTACAACGAAAGCAACCTCTAGGTATGGAAAGATAGATGGTTGAGGAGGGATGGCGAGATGAAGGGAATGGAAAACAAGTTGGCAGACCTGCAATCGATTGTCAACTTCATGATGTAAAACAACATCATGCAACCACCATTTCCATTGAAAGACACGTTGATTCCAGCGGCCAAGAACGATGCCCAGAAAGGGGGGCAGAAAGCAATCCCAGCAGTCCCTCAGCATGACAAGGTGAAGGAACGCTCACATCGACCTTTACGGGATGCCGGGCGAGCATAATTGATGAGGGGGGAGTCTTAGAGAACGCCACGCACTAAGGGAACTTATGTCAAGGAATATCGGCATGTTCAAGGGAAGGAACTTTGTTTTGATACGGTGAATGAAGAGAAGTCCAAGAGGACACATAACGACACTGGGAGCAGCACACCAAAAAGGCTGAAATCCGGTGATAGTCGAGCTTCTGCTCGGACTAAGGAGGATTTGAAGGACTACCTCCAGAGGAAGCGGCAAAATGCCGAGGTCACATCTCCCGTCAAGCCGAAAATGCCGTTCTTAATAGAGTTGGATAGGTTTGAGGCTCCAAAAAGGTTTCATATGTCGAGGTTCCAAATTTATGACGGTAAATCCGATCTAAACTTTCACGTCGGCCTATATCTGAATTCAATGGCCTTGTATACCAGGAACGAACCGTTGTTGTGCAAGGTGTTCCCCTCATCCTTTGGGGAAATTGCATCGGATTAGTTTCACAAGTTGCCAAAAGGAACTGTGAGGAGTTGGGAAGGCCTGACCAAGATGTTTGTAGCTAGGTTTGTCACAAACAAATTGCAACCATTAAGGGTAGACTCCCTGATGGCTTTGAAAATTGGCGAGAGTGAGAGCCTCAGGGCTTATGCCAAAAAGTATTATGAGGCGTTCAACCGAATATCAGGATACAATCAGGAATTGGCGGTCGTGTCCTTCAAGAACGGTCTGGAGGATGATTGCATACTTCGGAAGTCGCTGGCAAAAACTCTACCAAAGAGTATGGAGGAGCTCATGGCAAGAATCGAGAAATATGCCAGAGTAGAGGAGGATACGCTGGGAACGAAGGGGCCAAAGCAGGAGAAGAGAAATGGCTCGCCGAAGTGAGGCCAAGGTAATACTGGATTTAATAGGCAATAAATAGGGCTGAGGGCTGCATAGGCAGTCACCATTGTATTCTGGATCTTGGTTTATAAAGTTCTAGAAAGGATCAGCAACCAGCCATATTAGAGCACCAAAGAAGATTCCAGGCGAATTTATGAGGAGGGGTCTTAGGAAGCACTGTGCTTACCACAATGAGGATGGGCACCTGACTCAGGGGTGTAGAGCCCTAAAGATGCATTTGGAATATCTGATCAGACAGGGTCACTGTAGACGCGCTTGAACGTCCCGGGAAAATCCCGTTTTGTTCATTGGGCTCACTACAGTTCGGACTCAATGTCATGGTTCTGAATCTGATCTTGCAAAGTGAAATGCAAGATCGATAAATCACCAAAGAGTCCAAATCCGGCAAATCGTTTTGAAAAATTGATTTTTAAAAAGAAGTGCCAAACATGGACTGCTTTGCCAGATACAGAGCAGCCACCTAAATATTTTATTTTGAGGGAATTTAGGAAATCCTGACTCGTGCCTAAGGCCACGTGTCCGTCATCACCAAAGTTGCCTCGGCTCAAGAACTTGGGTACGAGAGGGGAAGGTCATACAATGAGCACCCCCGCTCGCCCGATCAAAGATCAGCCACTATTAAACATGATATCTTGTTTTTTAAAACACATGTGTTCTTATTCCGGTTATTAGCTTAGAATTACTATGTTATGCGCACGGCAAACAAGTATAGACTGGATCGCCTAAGTTGGAACAAAACATCTCATGTTTGTTTTTGAAAGCGGTTTGCTACTCGCGAGTAGGTTAAAATGCGAATTTTGCCACCCTCAAGTGGGCTTAGAAAACATGGTGATTTACCACTCTCAAGTGGGCTTAAAACTCGCAATCAATGAATTGTCCCAATTCAAGTAACCCAACCTTCACCCACAGGCATTCAGACAGTTATATCACATAAACAAATAGCCTCATGGCAAGCATGCTATCATGGCAACGCTCACACTCATGCAAGATGCTAAAGCATAAACACTTACAGTGTACTTTTAGCCAAAATAGAAGCTAGTTAGTAATCAATGCATGATCCTAGCTATGTCAAGAATGCCTAATGCAACACATGCAAAATGCAACTAAGATAGGCTCGGCTATTCTAAAATGTCATATGAGATACAACTTGATATATGTATTCAACTTGGAATTGAAGTACAATGCAGTTAGTATGATGCACCGAGCCCGGTGCATGCAAAATAGATGAATGGATGCAAACATGCGAGCATAAGAATGCTAATTGAAACATGCCCTAAAACTAACCATCATAAGCTAGTAAATAAAAGGGAGAAAGTAGTGGGGGTTGGAAGATATGCATCACACACATGTACACTTATTACAAAATTTGCCCTCTCGACGGAGGGTCTGAATAAATAATACAGAGCCAGCTAGCTAATCTAAGCTAATCTAATTAAACTAGTTATTACATGACGAAATGAATAACAAGTTACAACTACTTATTACACAACATTAACTAAGTAAGCAACCTAAATGAGCATGCAAACTAAATGAATATGGGCTGCCCTAACTCTGCTTTGAATGACAAAAGATGCACGCATGCTTGAATTGCCTTGTTCGGAAATCCCTCGCAACGCCCCGATTTGCCTCTGTTTGCAATTGACCTCAGAACACTGCACAAAGCTCCAGAAGGCTGAAACTCCACCCTGGGAATCTGTGGGAAGGCTGCCGACCAGCTATTGGCCTTGGAGACCACCTGTCGACCACTTTTGTGGTGAAAAACCAGAAAAAGTGGTCGGCCAGCCACTAAATCTGGTTGGCCGACCAGTTTCTGTCCCTGGTTTCTGGTTTTCTGCAACAGAAGGCAAGAGAGAGAGAGATGGCAAAGTATTCGCAACACATGTGTGCACGACCACTCTCCCCATCATTGCATAAGCTCAAGGGAGTGTAGTCCTTGACCCTCGGGCCCTCAATCACGCATCTCGATGTATGATGGCCGAGGAGTCGAATTGCACAACTCAATGTGAAATGAATGCACAAACAAGCACCTAAAGCCAACAACTCTGTCATGTGTAGTCAAGAGTGTCAGCGACCGGGAATCGAGGCATGTTTCATCATTTCAAGCATGAAACGTCCCTCGTTCCCCGTGTTCAGACTAACCCCTATTCCAAACACAATGCAACAAACAAGGCATGCACCGATGCAACTCTAGCATGCAATCTTAACACAATGCAACTAAGTCATGCAAACATGCAAAGGATAACATGCAACTAGCATACACAATGCTATGAACTAACAATGGCTTACTCAATGCACATGACACTTAGCATACACAATGCACGTAGAAACTAACATACACAATGAGATGAACAAGGCATGCACAATGCAATGATCAATCATGCGACAACATGGCATACTCAATGCTATGAACTACAATGGCATACTTAATGCAAAATGGACTTAAACCAAAATGGATGGGCCTCAGCCATACCCAAATCAGTGGCCAATAGATGATGGAAATAAGGCATCAAAACACATACGATCATGCACAATGCAATGGCCCTTAGTCTAAGGCACAAAACACAACTTTCCAAACACATTGAAAGGATAAAATATGGAGTGCAATGACACATGTTTCAGCTCTGAAATGGCATACAAAATGACTTCGAATTATGTAAACAACTCATATAATGCATGTTGAATGGCTCAAGCATCGAAACTAGTGAAGTGTATTACACTATAGGCATGCAAGGCAATGCTCAAATGGCCAAACCAACTCCAAACAGACCCTATGCAGGCCCAAAACAGTAACAAAATGAGTTGGGATGATAGCTTGAAAGGCACAAAAATGAAGCTCATACAATGGCTCACAAAATAGGGTATAAAAGCACAACTCTCAAGGGAACTTAAAGAGTGAAAACATGGAAGTATGATAGCCCTATATGCTCTGAAATATCATGCTCAATGATGCCAAAACATGAAAATACCTCAAGTTAAGCATGCAAGGGACTTCAACACTCGAAGCTAGTCAAGGCTATTACACTACAAGCATGCATGGCAAGCATCTTTTGACCAAGAGGCCTCAAAAAAGATCTAAGGCCACCCAAAATATGAACAAAATTAGGTTGGAGCATGGCCAAAATATGCTAGAATAGAGGGCCAAAACATCATGCATTCTAAGCTAGTAAACATGATTTACACTACAAGCATATGAAGTATGTAAGAGGCTACCAAACCAGCTGAAAACAGAGTCATGGCATGCCAAATGATGACCAAAAACCCACTGAAATATGACCAATACATGCAAGAATGACATGCTACTTTGATAAGCCACAAAAGGGATTACTCTACACATGCAAGAGGCAAACCCAAGGTGACCAAACCAGCCATAGAAAGAGTCTAGGAAGGCCCTAAAAGTAACCAAAAAGTTCCTGAACCGAGCCTTGAAAGTATGAAAACATATGCTCCTTTGATAGGCCAAAAATGCAAACAAACAAGACCAAAAGAGAGAGGGTCACCTTTCTCTAATTTAGGGCCTTAAAACCACATGCCAACTACTAAAAATTCACTGAATTTCAGTGGCTAAAAAGCCATGCAAGGATTAACTCAAAGGCCTTATGGCATAGCACAAAACAAGGCCAAATAGGGCATGCAAGAAGGAAGATGACCCTCAACACCAAAAGGGCCTTAAACAAACATGTTAAGCACCTTAAAACAAGACTTTTTTTAGTTGGAAGCTAAGCCCAAATAAGCATGAAAATGGGACCAAGAGAGTAACCAAAACAAAGCTTAAAATGAAGAAAAGAGGTTACCTTTGAAGCACTACAACAACAGCTTCTTTCTTAGCCAAAAACCAGCCTTTTAACCCCCAAATATGTCCTCCAAGAACCTCAGCTCAATGATGGGGGTGTGTGGTTAAGAGTTGTGGTGCAAAAGTGAGGAACAACACACTTTTTAGGCCCCAAAAATAGAGATATAGAAGGAGATATATGCTTGTGCCTTAGGAAATTTTTTGAACCCTAATCATGGAGAGGGAGAGCCTCCCTTATAGAAAAAACAAGGGTTCAAGCTTCTTGGAGAAGCTAAACATGGATGCAATCCCTCCATACACGTGTATGGAGGATACAGTCTGTGCCCTCCAGCTGGCACAGGTGGCATCCACACAGTCTGCCAAAACAGAAGGAAAGCTGCCGACCAGAAAAACTGGTCGGCCTGCTACTTTTAGTAGTCAACCGACCACTTTTTCTAGTTCCCAAAAAAAAAGTGGTCAGCCAGGGTAATTGGTGGTCTCCACACTGAAAGCAAGCCAATGGTGGGGTGGGAAACCAGAAAATGTGGCCCAAAGACTAAGAAAACTAGTTTCCCGATCAAAAAATTGGCTGGCGGGGAGAAAAGTGGTTTCCAAGGAGAAAGCTGGTCTCCCACCCTTGTACCACCTTCCAAACAAGGAAAACAAGGTTCGTGCCAAGAACGAACCAACACGAATGCAAAACGAGAGTTCGGGAGACAAGACGCGCAGCTGGGGGGCCTCGAAAACTGGCTGTTAAGCACAAAAAGTGGCGTGTGACCACAAAAGTGGTCTCCCAGACCACAGTGTCCCTCTAGACAGAGGAAACAAGGTGTGTTCCAAAAAACGTGCCAAACGGAGAATGTAAGCGGTCCCGAACTGAGGCGCACGACCAACGGTTCCGAAAATCAGAAACTAGTCTCCAAACGGGAACAGTGGCCTACGACCACGAAAAGTAGTCTACGACCACTGAGAGATGGTCTACAAGACCTCTCCCTCCCTCCGAGAAGAGAAAACAAGACTTAGTCCACAGACCGAGTCAAAGTACAAAGAGTCCTGAGGTCCGGAGGTGAGGCTCTCAGCTAAGAACTCCGAAACCTCGAAATGAGCACAACATGCACAATCACCGAGCGCTCAATCGATGACGTCTGAGTCTTAAGGTCGGTCAAAAATAGGGTGTCTACAGTCACTTGAAAGACCTAGTAGATGAGGCCAGAACGAGGGAAGAGCAAGCAAGACTGCCCTAGGCACCGGCAACGCCACCTCCACCACCACCGCAACAGCAAGCAAATGGACCTCGAGTGAGCAATGTGATTCACTCGAGGGTCGATGAGAACAAGATGTGTAGAAAGATTCAGAGGGTAAGGCATTTACAATATGTGTATCAGGTCCAGCAAAAGAGGCCTATGACAAATGAGTGCTAAGGGCCAATGGTGTTCTTTACTGAGGCAGTGTAATAACCCGACCCTCGCACATGTTTTTTTTTATATATTTTCAGTCCTCGTTTTGTGCTTTTAAATGTTTACTGTAAAATCCCATGAGAAATTAAGGTTAAGTAAGTGAAATCCATGTTTACAGATGTCTATCTGTTTAACAAGCAAAGTATTTGTTACATCTCGAATGGTTGAATCAGAAATTGGAAGCCTTAACGACTTAATTACCTGAAAATGATTATATATATGTGATTAGCATAATTTTTAAGTAATATTAAGCATGTTTACGAAATTTCAATTTCGGAATGATTAAACGATTGAATTTGTCCTATATGCTTTTATATATGAACCTATATACCTTTTAAGCTTGATCAAACCTTGAAATATCTCCTGGAGAAGAAAAACGAAAGAAGAGAAAAAGGGAACAAAGGCAAAGTCAACAAGGAAGGAAATTGGGATTAAATTAGAAGGATCTTTGAAATTTTTAAAGCTCAAGGTATGTTAAATTTATTGTATATGAGAATTCTCCTTTCAATTGGGAAGAAAGGTTTATTAGTTTCATATGTATCTTACTAGGGTTGTAATGGAGAATTGTGTATGATTTATGTTTGATTAAAGAGGGTTCTCATCAATTGGTTACTTTGACACCTAATTATGTTTATACTTCAATAAACCCCATGAAATTATGTTTATGTCATGTGTTGTGTTTTATGAACATGGAGAACTTGAATTAAAGGATGGAAATTATAAGAATAGTGACTTGATCAAGCTTTTAATCATGTTTACCTTGTGATATTCAAATGATAATGCATGTTATAGTGAAGTTGGGTCAATATATAGCCTTAATTTCATCTTGGTTTGCATGTAAAATGACTTGGTGTTGTTGAAATTTGAGTTGGAACCGAGCTGCCCCAAAACAGGGGTCACCACACGCGTCTGAGGTCGGTCATACGCCGTCGCGGACAAGAGGAGAAAAACTGGAAATGCATACTGCTTTGGGCCGCTCGAGCGGAGGGGGAGGACCGTACGTGCGGTGCATGGCCGCTCGAACGGAGGGTCCGGCCGCACGTGTGGCCCATGTCGGGAAACCTCGTCTGCTCCGTTTTGCGTACTTAACCCTCTGATATGTTTGAAATTAGTGTTTGATGCCTTTTGATGTTTGCAAGTTTATTCAAAGCAAAACGAGTCAGGAAATAGTTAAAAAAGAATGAAACGAACTAATTCTTGAATGGCATGCATATGTAGGGCACCTACTGGAAGGACTATCATTTCATCCATGCACTGTGAGTAGTAGTACTGTAATCGCACGTTTTTCGTTATTAACGTTCTATTCCTTGCAAGCGATTATGTTAACAATATGTTGCTTAGAAAATTCAGAGGTATTATGGAGCAGTATGTTCTGTTTATTGTTGGCAATGAATACTAACATTCTGTTATTGGCAAGATAGCTATGTGATTCATGACGATCAAATGGACGTATGAGTATCATGGAACTATGGTATCCACGTATCTCTGAAATCTTTCAATCTGTAAAATGTGCTTGCCTTACGTTAATAATTATCAGCAACGTTCTGTTAAACTTAAATTAACCATGTTAACTTATGAGAATGATGCAACGGTTACCATTAGTACTCTGTTAATTGCAAGTCAACTATGTTAATATATATGAACGATTAGACGAATGTGTGCACTTCTGCATGCACTGATTAATAGCTCAAGTGAACTACGTCATTTCTTCACGAACAAAGAGAATTTGTGTGCATTCTTGAAGAACGGATTTTGTGTAAAAATGAAAGCATGTTGTTTTGTTATTAATAAGCCACAGGCCATTCAATTATAAGTTATTAAGTGTGGACACCTTCGAAGAATCAGAATATGAATCTGAAGTTATTTTGTTGTGTTACACATGAACTTGAAGTTATTCAGAACCTACGACATAAATGAAAAAGGTTAACATCATTATGTGACCCATATGAGAATGTGAATTATTCTATCTTTATTAAGTGTACAACAATGACATGATATGACAAGAAATGCTCTGTTTTCTGATATATAATGTTTTAAATCAATGAGTGATTGCCCATCTATATAAAAGTACTCAAGACCTCCATAGCATAAGGCCCTTACCCGGGGGTAATAATACCGTGGTCTTATGGCCCTTGCCCGGGGGTAATAATACCGTGCTTCAAGTATGTCACAAGTTCCCAGTACCGAAGATGTCTTTATGAAAATAACACATGTCCTTTATATTGATTTGTTAGAGCTATTGAATGTACCATGTATGATCAAACATGAACTATGATTTCTGTTTATGATTCAAGCATAATTAAGAATATGTATGAACATGTTTCTGTTTATCCGTTCCGTTTATGCTATGTTATGACATGATATGAATTGATCGGTCTTTAAGACCTAATGATTTCTGGTATGGAACAAAGTGCTGTACGGACCTCAGTGCTGCAATGCGAGTCACCTCTAGAATCCGTACGAGCCACCTCTTGAGTCCATACACATAATGTTTCAAGGGCTTTTACGCCATATGTTTCAAGGGCTTTAATGCCACATGTTTCAAGGGCTTTTATGCCAATATTTCAAGGGCTTTTACGCCATATGTTTCAAGGGCTTTAATGCCACATGTTTCAAGGGCTTTTACGCCATATGTTTCAAGGGCTTTAATGCCGCATGTTTTAAGGGCCTTGTGCCACCATGTTTCAAGGGCTTATAGCCACTATGTTTTAATATGTTCAAGGGCTTATAGCCATCATGTTTATGTTGCAAGATTGGGCCTAAGGCCGTCATGTACTTAGCACAGAATCAGACTAACTATGTGAACCCTGTATCTTTATATGCATTGTTATGTATTAGGTTTCAAGTTAAGCATTGTTTTATTTATGTATTACTATTTACTGAGCCCGACTCACTCTCTGTTATGTCTGTTTCTGTAGGTCACCAATCAGGTGGTCAGTCCTAGCCATGACGCCCGCTTTCTTTTGTCAACCTTCGTGTGTCTAGGTATTATATAAGGCCATTTATTTTGTTAAGCTATTAAGATGTTGGCTTGCTGTTTGAGTGCCCACCTAAGGTTGATGTATATAACTTTCATGTTTTGTATATGCCCAATTACAGGGCTGGGACTGTATATGTGTATGTATATAACCAATGCTCCGGGATATAGTTTTGGGACTCTATCTATCCACTATGATGCATGTGATGTATGAGATCCTGGCATATAGAAGTAGCTCAATGGAGTTTCTTTGTATCATTATTTTTATATTTCGTGCTTCCGATAAGGCCCCATATGTTATATTACCAGGCTACATGTCCGTTTCTGAATAGGTCATGCCCAAACCTTTAGGGGCAGGTTTGGGGTGTGACAAGTGGTATCAGAGCACGAGTTGCCATCTCACACACGAATCTATTGAGCTTTAGGATGTCTAGAAAAAAACAACTTAGGCATCATGCATGACATTCTTAATGCATATGAAAGAAAATGATGGCAACATTAAATGCAATCTGTTAACACTAACGATTATGGTCTATGTCGATTGGACATTCCTTGTGTATATTGTGATTGTTGTGCAAAACATGGCGAGAATAAGGATAGAGGATCCTACCTCCGTCAGGTTAAATATAAAGAAAAAGGACAACGATTGGTAAGGCCCCGTATGTTATATTACCAGGTTACATGTCCGTTTCTGAATAGGTCATGCCCAAACCTTTAGGGGCAGGTTTGGGGTGTGACAGGCAGACTTAGACATGGTGCAGCATCCACACAACGATGCTCTGGTAGTGACCCTCAAGATTGGGGAATGCCAAGTAAGGCGCATTCTGATCGACCAAGGCAGCTCTTATGACATCATGTATGTCCGATGTTACAAGGTGCTTGGCCTTTATCGAGATGATTTGGAACAGTCCAACAGCCTAATGGTCAGATTCAATAGAACACCGACATGGCCCCTGGGAGCAATAAATTTGGAGCTGCAGGCAGGTACTAGAAAGGTAAGCACAGAGTTTACAGTAATTGACACCCCCTCCCTTTACATTGTTATCTTGGGGAGGCCATGGTTGCACGCAATGAGGGTTGTTCCCTCAACGCTGCACCAACTGTTGGGGTTCCCAACAGATCATGGAATTGAGGAAGTTAGAGGGGATCAGGTGCAGGCAAAAAATTGCTCCATGGCAGTAATGAAATTTACCTGCAACGTGCAAGAAACAGAAACAACAAAAATTGAAGACGAAGACATAAAAGTTATAGATGACGTTGGCAAAGAGCCGGCCAACAAAAGCGAGAAAGCCTTGAAGAGAATTCTGGTCCAACAAGGAAATGAAGAGCGTTTCTTCCTTCTTGGCTTAGGTTTGGCCGAGGAGAAGGAAAGGAATTTAGGTGTATTCTTATGAGCAAACATAGAGGTGTTTGCCTGGACGCCATATGAGATGTCTGGCATTGACCTTGAGGTCACTTGCTATAGACTAAATGTGGACAGGTTGGCTAAACCTATCATCCAGCGGGCAAGGAGGCCGATGTTGGTTCATGTGGAAACAGTAGAGTAGGAAGTGGACAAGCTGTTGAAAGCCAAGGCAATTCAAGAGGTGAACTACCCAACCTAGCTGTCTAATACAGTAGTTGTGAAAAAGAAGAATAAGAAGTGGAGGATCTGCGTGGACTTCACCAGCCTGAATAAGGCTTGCCCCAAAGATAGTTTCCCACTACCCAAGATTGATCAGTTAGTAGATGCCATTTCAGGGCATGGAAAGATGAGCTTCCTAGATGCTTATAAGGGATATCACCAGATAGTGATGTACCTCTCTAACAAGGAGAAGACTGTATTTATCACCCTTAAAGAGTTGTACTGCTACAAAGTGATTATTTTGGGCTAAAAAATATAGGAGCAACCTACTAGAGGTTGGTAACCAAGATGTTCAGACATCTGATTGGAAAAACAGTAAAAGTATACATTGATGACATGATCGTAAAGACCAAAGAACCTGAGAATCATCTGGCCGACTTGAAGGCATTTTTTGATATCTTGAAAACATATTGGCTCCAACTCAACGCTTCGAAATGCACATTTGGAGTCGGGTCTAGTAAGTTCTTGGGATACTTGGTTACCAAAAGGGGCATTGAAGCAAGCCTGGATCAAATCAAGGTGTAGACACCCCATTTTTGACCATCCTCAAGACTTGGATGTCACCGCTTGAACACTCGGTGATTATCCATGTTCGTGTTCGTTTGGAGTTCCCGGAGTTCTCGGCTACGCGCCTTGCCTTAGGACCTCCGAACTTGACCGTTTTGTGTTTGGTTTTACACCAAACACCTGTGTTTTGCCTTGGAGGGGCAGGGAATGCCTTTTGAGGCATCCCCACACACCACCGGCAGTGGCTAGAAGCCACCGGCTGGTGAGTGTTGCCATCGGCACTATATTGTGCCGGTCGGCACTCCTTTTGGCAAAATGACCATTTTGCCCTGCCGATCACTTTACAGCTATTTTTGGAGATATTTTCAGACAGCTTTGTAGCACTTGTTTCCCCTCCATACACGTGTATGGAGGGATGAGCCCTTGTTTTGCTTAGCTTGTAAGCTTTGTCCTCTATAAGAGAAGACTCTCTTCTCTTAGCAAAAAGGTTAGCAAACTTAGACATTTTAGGGAGAAAATACAGAGAAGAAGCTCTGGTTCTAGGTTAGAAATTCTATATCTATTCTATCTCTCTTTTGCTCTCTTATTTTGTGCACTAGGTGTTTGTGTCTCACTATTGCACATCAACACCTAGTGTTTCACCTTCCCTTGGCTACTGAGGTCCCAAGAGGTTATTCTTGCTGTTCTTGACTGGTTTGGAGCTCAAGGAAGCAACAAAGTCAACATTTGTGAAGAGGGTCAACAAGGGTGAGAAACTTACTTTATTTACCCCATTCTTGCACTCCATTTTGACCTATCCTTGAACTGTTTTTGTGCTTGGTGTTCAATACAAAAAAGCTCTGTTTTTTAGTCCTCTTGATAGTTCATTAAGGGTACTTTGTGCTTTGGGGAGGTTTGACCACCCTTAGGCCTTGAAAAGGGCACTTTTTGTGCTATTTGGTGAAAAATCCGAGACTTTGGTGTTAGGATCTCTTCACCACTGAAATCTTGAGGGATTTCAGTGGTGAAGATGGTGCCTTAGAGTCTCAAGAAGGAGAGGGCCACCCCCTCCCCTTGATGTCCTTGAAAAGGGCAAGATTTGGCCTCTTGAGAGAGCATGGTGTTTGATTGTTTGAAGAGCATGTCTTGGCTGCACTTTATGTTTATTATGCCCTAATATGACATTGCTAAGTGTTGGTTTTAGTACTCCTTGCATGTTTTGCATGGTTGCTTTGTAATGCCTCTTTAGTCCCTTAACATGCCTAGGTTGTTAGCCCTAGTTTGAGCATGCTTTAGGCCTAGATCCATGAAGCATGTATGCTTATTTTGCCATGATTTAGGTCTGTCATAAGTTGTTTTGGTCAATCTTAGCATGCTTAACATAGCTCCTTTGCATTTGGCTTGTTGGCCTTAAGAGCATGAGAGTGTAGAATGTCTTGCTTGCTTTATTGTTGATGGTTTGGAACCATTTAACATGCTATTTCAGTCCCTTTGGTGTGCTTGTATGCTTGCCTTAGTTGCCTCTTTAATGCTTTAAAAGCATGTGTTGAATGCTCCATGTTTTGGCCATGTTGCATGCCTTTGGATTCAAGCCTCTTAGATGCCATCTAAGTAGTCTTTTGGGCTTAGTTTTACATGCTAAAAATCTGTTTTGGGTTGTTCAACACATGCCATATTTGTTTTGCTAGGTGTGGTTTAATGCCTCATAGACTTACTTTGAAGACTTGGGCCATTTGTTGCATGTTTAGCTTGCTTTGTTGCTTGGTTTAGCATCATATTTTGCATGATTTTCAGAGCTTTATATGCATGCTAGTAGTCCATGTTTAACTCATTTCAAGTGTGCTTGAATGTTGTTTATTATGCTTAAGTGTTGGTGCCTTAACTTGTGCATGTGTGCATGTGTGTTTGGCCCTCATGATTTAGCATTTTGGCCAATGGTTTTAGGCCTATTTGGAGCTGCCTAATCCATGTTTGAGTTCACCCCCTTGCTTAGTTCATATGCTTCCTTGCTTAGGTTGTGCACCTAGCACGTTTTGCTTGCTTGCATTGTCCATTTTGCATACTAGTTGACATGTCTAGGATTGCATCATATTGGCATGCATGCTAAGCCTCTTGAAGTGAAGTATGATGGAGGTTTGGCACCCTTATGTGCTTGTTTGCATTGCATGCATTTGAAATCAAAGTTGCACACTTGGTTCTTTGGGCCATCATGCATGGAAATGCGTGATTGGTGGTCTGAGAACCGAGGCACATCTTCCCTTGAGTCATCAACATGATAAGGAATGTGTTTGATGCATAAATTGCTTGAATTGCATTGCCATGCAAGTTGTTGTCCTCTGCTGCTGTGAGTTGCAGGTTCTGCAGGCATTCAGTGCCGGCCGGCAGTGTTTAGTGCCGACCGGCAGTCAATTTGCAGCCGATGGATCAATTCAGTGCCGATGATCTCAATCCACTGCCGGTGGAAGTTTTGTGCAGCCGGTAGTGATCTTCAGTACCTAAGGAAGTATTCCTAGGACTTTGGCAGTCTTCTGAGATGCTAGGCAGGGAAAACAGAGGCAAGCTAAGCATGGCAGTGCGATTCCGAGCAGGAACTGAGTGCGTGCTGCATTTGGCTCTCCTCTCGAGGCGTTTACTATTTTTCTTAGATTAATTATTTGTTAATTAATTAGGCTATTTGTAATATTTAATTAACTCGCGTAGTTAATTACTTGTATTATTCTTTTGGTCCCTCCAAGTGAGGGCGTAATTGTAATAAGTGTGCGTGAGTGGGTGTATGTCTTCCAACTCCCATTTCTTTCTCCCTTTTACTTACTTGCTTTTAATGGTTAGTATTAGGGCACGTTTAAATTAGCATACCTTATGCAATGCATGCGTGCATTCATGCATTTGTTTACATGCATCGGGCTCGGTACATCATACAAACTGCATCGTACTTTCAATTCCAAATTGAATACGTGTTATTTGTAGCATTCCATATGCCATCTTTAGGGTTAGCCGAGCCTACTCTAAATTGCATCCTTGCATGCGTTGCATTAGCCATTTAACATGAACTAGGTCATGCATGTCTGCTAACTAGTTTCTTGTTTGACGCAGTCTGATGTAAGTATTTTACGCTTTAGCATACCACATGCGTGTGAATGTTGCCATGACAGTATGCTTACCATGCGGCTAAGTGCTTATGTGAGATAAACTGTTTGAATGCCTGTGGGTGGAGGTTGGGTTGCTTGGGTTGGAAAACTCATTGAAATCCGTGTTTTAGCCTACTTGCGAGTAGCAAATTCCAAAGCATTTTCAAAACGAACGGATATGCAATGTTTGTTTCCAAATTAGGCGATCTAGTCTATACTTGTTTGCTGTGCGCATAACATAGTAATTCTAGGTTAATAACTGGAATAAGAGCATGTAATGTTTTCAAAACGGATATCACGGTTAGTAGAGGCCGGTCTTCGGACCGGGCGAAAGGGGGTGCTCATAGCTGACCTTCCCCGATCGTACCCAAGCTCCCGAGCCAAGACCACTTTGGTGATAGCGGACCGCGTGGCCTTGACCGAGTCAGGGTTTCCTAAATTTCCCATTTTAAAATATTTAGGTGGCGACTCTGTAATCTGGCAAAGCAGTCCATGTTTGGCACTACTTTTCAAAAATCTGTTTTCTCAAACGATTTGCCAGAGTTGGACTCTTTGGTTCAGATTTAGAACCACAACAAACAAAAAGGGAGTCCGAACTGTAGCGAGGTCCCCCGCGGACGTGTTACACAAGGCCATCATTGACTTGAAAAGCCCGACATCAGCAAAACAAGTGCAGATGTTGACTGGAAGGGCCGCAGTCCTAAATAGGTTTATAAGCAGAAGTTTGGATAAGTGTAAACCATTTTTTGGTTTGTTAAAAAAGGCCACAGATTTTTTGTGGGCGGAAGAGTGCGAAATCTCCTTGGCTGACTTGAAAAAGTACCTGACAATAACTCCAGTTCTGTCAAATCCAGTACCTGGAGAGGAACTGCTCTTATACTTGGTAGTTTGAAACGCTTGATGAGTGCGATGTGTAATCGAGAGAAGAGGAAGGAGAACAAAGGGCAGTATACTATATAAGTAAAACCCTAGCAAGCGCAGAGACCAGGTACTTATTCCTGGAAAAATTGACATTAGCATTGGTAATGACTTCGAAGAAACTGAATCATTACTTCTAAGCCCATAGGATTGTGATACTAACTGAACATCATTTGAAGTCCCTGTTGCAGCAAGGAGATCTAATAGGCAGGGTAGCTAGATGGGCAGTAGTGTTGGGCCAATATGACCTGGAATTTAGGCCTAGAACAGCAATTAAGGGCCAGGTTTTGGCCGACTTTGTGGCCGAGTTCACACTTGGTTCCATTCCACGTCGGACTCCGGTGAGCCACGACTTGAGGTGCCCAGAAGAGCAAGAAGAAACCTAGTTGGGGCCAAAGAACCCCACTTAAGAAAAACAGAAGAAAGAAGAGAAACCAAAGCCTTGCGACATCTACATCAGCTACTCCTTCCGCCTGTTTGTTGATGGAAATTTAAACTGTCAAGGAGCGAAGGCAAGAGTAGTGTTAGTATCACCAGATGAGCGAATGTTAGAGTAGTCTATTCATTTGGGGTTCAAGGCTTCAAACAATGAAGTAGAGTATGAGGCACTGATCACAGGGTTGAAGTTAGCAGCCGCAATGGAAGCTGATGAGGTGGTAATCTTCTGTGACTCCTAACTTATTGTGAATTAGACAACGTGCGAGCATACATCCTGAGATGAAAGAATGATAGCTTATGTCAAAGAAGTTATCAGACTGCTAGCATTGTTCTAGGATTGCCAGCTACAGTAGGTTAGCCGAGATAATAACAGTCATGCCGATGCCTTGGCTAACTTGGCTAGTGCAATGAAATCAGGAGAGGCAAGGACAATAATGGTTGATTATTTGTCTGACCCAAGTGTGGAACCACTGATCACAGAGTACGAAGCAATGTGTGTGGAGATAGGTCCAAGTTGGATGCATGCAATAGTGATGTTCCTTAGAGATGGCAAGCTGCTAGACGACCAAAAAGAGGCCATTGAAGTCAGTCAGGTTCAGCCTAACAGCAGATGGCCACCTCTACAGGAGATCCTTCGCTGGTCCCTTTTTGAGACGTGTGCATCCCTCCCAAGTTGAAGACTTCTTGTATGAAATATATGAAGGAGTATGTGGAAACCATGTTGGGGGCAGATCACTTGCTCATAGGGCCATTACTCAGGGGTACTGGTGGCCTGATATGCAGAAGGATGCTGAAGACTACGTCAGAAAGTACGAGAAGTGTCAAAGGTTCACACCTTTGATATATCAACCAGTAGTAGATTTGAACCCAGTAGCTAGGCCTTGGCCATGGGCCCAGTGGGGACATGGATCTTGTTGGACAATTGCCCTAAGCAACTAGGCAAAGGAAGTTTTTGCTAATAGCAACAGATTATTTTACAAAGTGAGTAGAAACTGAACCCCTTGACAAGATTCGAGATACTGATGTGAAGAACTTCATATGGAAAAACATCATCACCAAGTTTGGGATCCCAAGGGCAATAATAACAGACAGTGGTACACAGTTTGACAGTAAACTAATCAAAAGCTTCTGTGCGAAGTACAAAATCAAGAACTACTACTCTACTCCAAGTTTCCCTCAGAGCAATGGTCAGGCAGAGGCATCCAATAAAACTATCTTGAATGGGATCAAAAAGAGGCTGGAAGTAGAAAAGGAAAAATAGGTGAAAGAGTTGCCTAATGCACTCTGGGCATATTGAACTACCCCGAGAAGATTTCCATTTGCCATGGCTTATGGCACCGAAGCAGTCATCCCACTAGAAGTCGGCATTCCTGGGATCAGAACCCAGGGAGTAGAGAATGGAACTAATAAGGCATTCCTGGCCCAAGATCTGGACCTGTTGGAGGAGAAAAGAGAGAGAGAGCAGCAATTCAGCTGGGGGCATACTAGCAACAACTTCCTAGGGCTTATAACAAGAAGGTCAACCCAAGAGAGTTTAAGGTTGGGGACCTTGTCCTAAGAAAGGTCGTCGACAACAAGAAGGATCCCATAGAGGGAAAACTTGGCCCAAACTAGGAGGGGTCTTATAGAATCATCTTGGTTGTCGGCAATGGGGCATATCGGCTTAAAGACATTAAGGGAAAGAGTTGCCAAGACCCTGGAACACTTGCAACTTGAAGTTTTTTTATCATTAGTTTTTTGTTTTTCGAAGTTTATGTCATAATTTTATTAGCCGAAGTAATAATAATATGCCAGTTTGATTTTTAAGATTTTTAAATTTGTCCAATAGGACTAACCAGTCCTATGACGATGTTTCTGAATGAAACATGACGAATAACTTAGACTTATTATATGGCCGAGTTGAATTATACTTACTTATAATAGAATTGAACTAAGTTGGCGATATTTTTGAATGAAATATGACGAATAAATTAGACTTATTATATGGCAGAGTTAAATTATACTTGCATATAATAGAGTTGAACTAAGTTGACAATGTTTCTGAATGAAGCATGATGAATAACTTAGATTTATTATATGACAGAGTTGAATTATACTTGCATATGATAGAGTTGAACTAAGTTGAATTAACCTAGGTTTGCTATGTCCGCAGAGTGGAACTAAAGTCGACTAACAGAGAAACTAAGGTTGGACCTCGGCTAGTCTTTGTTTGAATCTGACTTCAGCAAAAGATCTTAAATGCATAATGTGAACTTAAGTGAACTCAGGTTCACATTGGGGGGCAGGGAGCAAGAATGATAAATAAACTTAAGAGCTTGGGACTTGTTGAAATTTTTTAACAAAATTTACAAGTTAAAATAGGCTTAACACTTGCTGAAATTTCAGAGAAATTTACAAGTTGGAGTTAGCTGAGGTAATAATGTATCTGAAGTACATCTTACCCGAGATGACTAACCAGGTTGTCAAGCTTGGAAGGGGGAAGTCTTAATAAAAGACAGTAAGTGGAAATGAAGAAGCAAGTATACTGAATAAATTTTGAAGAAACAACACTTGTAAAAATGTTTCGAAACATTTTTAAGTGTTAGCTTAGGCATTCTAGTTGTTGGCCGAAACAAATAGTCAAGGTATATCCGAGCTACTTTACCCTGAGGTGAATACACAATTAAGGTGTACTTTGAAGAAATGCAAAAAATATTCTAAGTATAGAAACATACATAGAAGAAAAGCAGTAAAGCATAAAGAAAAAAAGGCATACAACACTTAAAAGGAAAGAAGGCATGCATTTAGCAAAACAACTTGTTCGGATACAAAAAGGCACTTCGTCCTGGCATAAGAGACTGCTTCTCTAAGTTACCAAAGAAAAACTTGCATTGAAAACTTGTTCGGATATACGAGGGGCATATCGGCCAAATGTAAAAGCTAAAACATTGTTCAAACAAAAGGTTACAAAAAGTACAAATAAAGGAAAAGATTCTAAGTGGATTGTTCTACATCGGCGCTTTGCTGTGTGTCGGCCTCAGTAGACAACTGGGAAAGCTTCTCGGCAATCTTTTCCACTTCGATCTTAGTATCGATCTTAAGAAGAGTCTGGTCGAGGCTTTTCTCGGCTGTCTGTACCTCAACTTTGGACGCCGTCTTCTTGGGAGAGGCACTCTTGGAGACCTCATCCTCCTCATCTTGAGTTAAGTCAAGGACTTGCTCATTCAGAGTGGGGGACTTGGCCCCAACAGCAGCCTCTTCTTCATCCTCAGCCTCTTCTTTGGCATCATCCTCCTCGGCATCAACATCGGATTCCTTTGGAGCTGGGGAGAAGGGCACTTGGAGCTGGTTAATATCCCGGAGTAGGAAATCCATTGGGACAGACATCTTGTTGAGCACCACCATCCAGCCGAGGTAATAACCTCGGTTGCAAGCTAGGTTGACTTGTCCTTTGTACTGGTTGCGGACGGCGGCCTTGGCAGCCTCGAGATCGGCCTTAGCAGCTTCGGTGTTAGCTTCAACAATTTTTGTTTTTCTTTCGGCTTGATTCTGAGCAACCCTAGAAGCCTTGGCTTGATCTAACAGAGTTCGATTATTGGCTTTGGCATGATTGAGTGAGGAAAGGAGTTTGGCAGCTTCTTGAGTTTTCTTTGCCAACTTTTTCCTTGTCATCTCTGTCTTGACCATGTATGAATGCACATACTAGATGGCCTGCAAGGATTGAAATAGAGTAGAAAAATTTAACTACGTGTTGAAAAACTTTAAAAGGGTAAATAAAGAGACTTACCAAGATTGAGTACTGCATTATCAGGCCAAAGTTCTCATACTCGTGGAGGTCGGCCATATGATTCAAATCTTCTAGTAGGAGCACAGCCGTTGACAAGGCGACGCCGACCTCTACGTCCTAGATCGTGTTGTCACCGGCTGTTAAAGGTCTATTTCCAACCATGACCTTGGGTGCCCAGATCATGTTAGGGGGAAAGCTGTTACTACCTTCAGAGTGGTCAGACCTCGACTTCTTTGTTGGAGGGGCGTTGGGTGATGGGACCTCGGTCGGCCTCTTGTCGGTAACAGGAATAGTCTTTTCAATCTCGGCCAGTTTGGAGATCGGTACAGTGTCTTCAAAATCAACCTGAGTCATTGTAGCCTTGGCCTTAGCTTTCTTGACTCTCTTAGGTTTTGGCTTGGATTGAGAGAGAGAATATGAGGACTGCACAGTCATTACCCTAGGGATATTGGCTAGAAAATTTGGTTTGCAGCCTATTTCGTCAGCAGTGGCAGCAAGGGTAACTTTGGTGCCGAAATGAATGGCGGAAAGAGCGATTGGAGGATTGGCTGGATCGTAGGCCGACGCCTTAGAATCTTGTTGTTTATGGCTACGAGTCCTGCCTGTAAGTACGTTTGGTAGAGCTCGACGTTGACGTCGGCGTCGGTGCTGAGATGGTGAGATTAGTTGAGCTAGAGCAGAAGTAGAGGGATGTTCTACTAGGTCTGATGAAGAGGCCTAAGCTAGCCTTGGCGATGAAGCAACAGTTGGAGTTGTTGCTGATGGGAGAGTCATGTTTCGGCATGGAATGTCAGGTAATGCGAACTTGTAGGTCGGGATATAATTAAGCAGCAAATGGGCTTTGCCCTTATTAATATCCAAACCTAAAAGCCTTTTTAGATCGGGACTAGGAAAGAATGTTTGCCGGAAATCCTTTGCTGGCTGGGGAAGAGCTGCAAAAAGAAATAAGAAGAAAAACATTCAAAAAATAGATATATACTAACAAGTCCTAGCCGAAATAGGATTAAAAGGATGACTCAGTTCTTACCATCGCCCTCTTTAAACACCGATTGGCCCAGAGGATAGAGATGAAGGTCGTCGTTAGGCGAAAAGTCCTAGATGCCTGAGACGATGAAGTAATCATCTCCAGCACCCTTATTAGAGTCTGGGAGGTTGGCTATTAGTTTGTAGGCAGTGGACCTAGGCTTGAGGTAATATATGTAGCCTTTTTCAGACTTAAGGCTACACATGGTATAGCAAAATTGGATGTTGGCTAAAGTGATCCTAGCCTTTTCTCGGTGTGCTAGTTCGATTATGCCATTGATGACCCTATATGAGTTTATGGCAAGTTGCATGAGGTTAAGTTTGTAATAGTGAAGGATTTTACGAAAGAGAGTGTTTAGGGGAAACTGAAGTTCACATTCGATGAAGGCAACCCCTGGGAAGGGCATGGAATCTCTATCTGGCATGATAGAGTCCTACTCCTCAGCTAACCTAATCTGGACATCGGCTGAGATAGAAAACTCTTTCCTAAAGTACTCAAGTTTTTCTAGGATGTCTACTTTCCACCTGAACATACCCATTATCTCGGCAAGAAGGGATTCAACAGCAGAGTGATGGATTTAGGTTTGAATACCTCGACTAAAACCTAAACAGGCACTGGTGCAAGGGTTTTTGAAGATCTAAGAGGGATTCGTTTCGATTTTCCTAAAGAACAAGGTTCTAAGGAAATCCCAATCCTAGAAACTACAGAAACAAGAATTGAGGGAAAAATCTAGAAATACAACAAGAAAAGCAAAAAAAGAAGCACAATTCAGAATCAAGAAGTACAAAATCAAGAGTAATGGCTAATTAGCAAACTTCAATTCATGACATTCGACAAATGAGTCTAAGGTGAATGTTCAGGGACAATGAAAACAGAGCACAAAGACAGAAGAATTGATTCAATAGCAACATGTGAACATTTAAGAGATGCAGTAAAAGCCAGTACGACAAGGAACAATAAAGCATATTCAAGAGCAAGAATTAATTATGCAGAACATGAGCAATGGCAACCAAAATCAGAGAACGAATGGAGAAATATATGAGCAAGTTCACAATAAACATCATATAGAAAAGAAGAAACACATACATATCAGTGGAAGACTAAAATCAAAAGAAACTAGGAACTCGTTGATTGTAGCCGAAGAAACGACGCTGGGGCAATGGTTGTCGGAATCAGATGATGACAGTCACTGGAACAAACCAATGAATGCCTCACCGAAAGTAATGGATGGAGCAGTTGCAGGAGCTTGGAAGCACGAAAATGGAGGTTTATGAGAGAAGTGTTAGAGAGAGAAAATTTGAAGACGAATTGAATTCTCAAAAGTAAAGAGACGGAGAGAAAGGGAGAAGTTTTGTCAAAAATATGAAAATGCGGCAACCCATAATGATATGCCTTGGATGACATGTCTGTCAGGCGGCGTACGCAGAAGCGACACGACCTGATAGCGCGTGTCAGGTATGAACCAATGAGAGAAGGACGCATGGCGAAAACAGTTGAGAAAAACCGTGTGTGACAACTCATGAGTAGATAAAACTCTTGGAGTTTTTAATTTAATGAAGTGAAAACCTTGACTGGAGGAACGATCACGGTTAAGGAACTTGGTTCTTAAGTCTTGGTCATTGATAAAGATGGACAATTGAGTCCTAGATACTTGAAACCAACGAGTCATGATCTCAGTCGAAAGGGAAGAATGAATTTTGGCCGACATAACATGCAAATAGGCGATGTAGGTTCCATCATCTTAGGTTGCCGAGGTAATAAAACCTAGAGGGCAGTTGTGGAGACATATTTTGTGAATGACAGCACGTGACCAAGGTGATGCTGAAATGTTAGCCGAGGTGCTACATGGCCTGGTCCTGACACCGAGGTGATTTCGACTAGGCTAAGGTTATCTGCGGAGATATCAGAATCCAAGATGAGCGAATAAGGGACAAGAGTCCTAGAACAAGGAAAGGCCTCAGTTAGGATAAGGATAAGGATAAGGCTCAAAGAGAGTTTATCCCTATCTAGCCGAGAGTTCAGGATGAGCATTGAGCTTCTAAAGGGATCCGGTCTGCTGGTTATAAAAGTAGGGCACCCTCATGGGTCTATGATAAGTTCTTTCTTGTGAGTTTGAGCACAATTTGCTATCTTTGAGAGATATTCGATTACCGACTTGAGTATCGGAGTATCCCTAGGTGAACGAACCACTAATGTATTCTTATCTTTATGTGATAGATTGTTCGGACTTAATCTATTCTGCCAGTACTCTCCAACTGAATTCCCCATTTAATTGTGTGGTCGAAAATCAATACATACACTTACTACCTTCAAATTTAATAAATTCATATTTTCACATAACACCTTCACAGTACTCACGACTCATAAATTACACTGATTAGTTATGAAGTTTCAAAAAGATAATAAATTTCACAGCTTTAACGGAGGTACTTTGAATTTGGATCATCGGCCGCCCTACCAGCTGACCCAAAGCAGACGTCGTTTTGGGGGTTTTTTTTTTTTTCTCCTTTCTTCTTCGTCGTTCTTGCTTGAAGCAGGCAGAGCGGAGGGAGGAGGAGGAGAAGAGGAGGAGGAGGGAGGTCCGATCGTCGCCGTCACAGCTCATCACCTTCTTTGCCGACCGTCAGCATCCGATCGTCGTCCGATCCAAATCACATCGGCCAAGACCGGGCTGCCTCCTCGCCTCTGCCTCCGCCTCCTCCTCCTCCTCCTCCTCCTCCTCCTCCCCACTGGTTATGGCCCCTCGGTCCCACCCAGCGACTCCCTCTTCTTCCCTCCTCCCTCTCTCTCTTCTTCCCTCCCTCTGTTCAAACAAGGAAGAAGAAAAGAAAAAAAAAGAAAAAAGGAAAAACCCCAAAACAGCGTCGTTTTGAAATTCCAGACGGCCCGAAAGGGCGGCCGAGGATCCTTGCTCGAGGTACTTTATCCATTAGGCAATTTAGCTTGTCAATTAAGGCCACTAAGAAAATCTTTAAAAATTATTATCGTCAAAAGATTAAAATTTTCAAAGACGTAATAATCTAAGGTCTAGAAAAATGTTGAACCACTACTGAACTTTGATAAAATTATATTAAGAGTCTTGTTAATAGGTACCCAGTCAAGAGTTAAGCATGTTTACATTAAGGGAGTAGCTTTCCTCCAGTCCTAGATCAGATTGGAGGGTGCTGTTAAGCTTATGAGAACTCACCACGAGTCTCGTTTTGATAATTCGAATCATTGAATATGTAAAATTTGTCAAGTACTATATACATGTAAAAAATCATGTTGATTGGATATCTGTAACTATGTAATCAAATTAGTTTTATATAAAAGAAAAATCGACGGTGAACAAATTAACGGTTGACAAAAAACTGATCCAATAAAATAACTATCGATATCTGATCAATGAGATTTTTTACAGACATATAGTATTTAACGAGTTCTATATATTAAACGGTTCGAATTATCGAAACGGGACTCATAATGAACTCCACAAATCTAAAATTACTCTCGAATCTGATCTAAGATAGGAGGAAGCTGCTCCCTACATTAAAAATCTTGTTAATGTATATCTTTAAACATATTTAATGACATTGTACATTCACTACAGTACTCACTTTTATGCACATGTTTAATTTTTTAACATGTTCAAAAAATTTATATTAATATCTCATTTAACGAGACTAAAGCAAACAGTTACACAACTAATATGGATAGTAAACATAAAGATAATCAATAATTTAAAAAATATATATATTTCAATGTAAAAGATATTTTAGGTCACATGGTTCTATTTTTTCAAAAATACCTTTCAAAAAATTCTATTTTCTTGTTATTCGTATTTTTTTTTATTAATTTTTTTTAATACTTTAAGCAATTTTTTTTAGTTTTTAGACATACCTAACATAAATATACCTAAAAATTAAAAAAAATTGTGAAAAAAAAACCTTTTAAAAATTCACTAAATATCAAAAATACAAAAAAAATAAATAAATGAGAATTCAGTACTTTTTTTGTATTTTTATATATTTATTAATTTTTTTTAAAAAAATTCAAATTTTTTTTACTTTTAGATACATCTAAATAAGGTGGATCTAAAAAAGTAAAAAAAATATTTAAAATTTTAAAAATATTCACTAAAAACAAAAAAATACGAAAACCAAAAAACTCAGATTCAAAAAATTTAATCCAAAAAATTCAAACTTTTAGTGTGTTTAATTTCAATTTTCAGATTCAATTTTTTAGAAATTAAATTTTTTATTTTTCATATTTTTTCTTTTTTTTTTAATGAATATTTTAAAATTTTTACTAATTTTTTTAATTTTTTAGATGTACGTTACTTAGATGTATCAAAAAGTCAAATATTTGTAAAAACATATTTTAAAAAATTAATAAATACACAAGAATACGAAAAATGTATTGAATTATCATTTTTTTTTGGTATTTAGTGAATTTTCTAAAGATTTTTTTTCAAAAATATTATACTTTTTAAGTGTATTTATATTAGATGTATCTAAAAATTAAAAAAAAAAATTACTTAGAATATGAAAAAAAATTCAGTAAAAACAAAAAGAAAATACAAAAAACAAAAAATTTCATTTTTGTAAAAAGTGAATCCTGCAAATTCAAACTAAACATAATAATTATTTTTTTATTTATACTACTAATGAATTATTAATAAAAATGAGATTAGGTGTTATGTAAATAAAAATTATAGAAAAACACAATGTACCTAAGGAAAACTTCTGAGATTTAATATATATTTTTCAAAACTCAAGGCAGTGAGTGTAATTTACTCCTATTTTTATTAAAAAATTATACTATTAATTTAGGATAATGTTATCGTACACACCCTCAAAAAAGTATATACCATATGCAAATTATGTCATTTATAAGTTTGATTATCACAAATGATATAATTCAATATTATATGAGTCATAATTTAAATAAAAAAAATGATTTATAACTAAAAATATAACAAAAACTCTTAGATCATAATTAAAATAAAATCATAACCGACATCAATGAGTCATAATTAATAACATAATATGTCTTAACAAAAAATACAAATATCGTAACTAGGGATACATACGGTACACACCCCAAAAAGAGAAAAGTTAAGGATCATGAAAAAACTTTTATGAAAATGATCATGAAAAATTTATGATTCTTGAATTACCTTGATTAGTGTGTAGTGTTTTATTTTAAGTGTAATTTAAATATTATAAATATTTTATAATTATTTTCATAAATTTTTTTTCATAATACCTAACATTGCTCCCCAAAAATAGTGTGGATTCCCCTAAGAGGCTAATTACAATTGGACTGTCAAACAAACTCATCTCTTTCATATGACAATATAAATCTTTTATTTGTCACTGAAAAATATCACATCAACAACCATATCAACACTAGGCATTGTGGGTATCAACCCATGCAGTGTCGTAGGTAGCGCGTCAAGTATCTCGCATGAGGAATGAGCAATGCTACAGATCACTAATCTATCATCACTAACTTCACCACTAGTGAGGTGGCAATTGAAAAAAAATAAAAAAACACAAAAACCAAGACACAAAACCCATGTGGCAGTGAATGGGACCCACTGCCACATCATTAGAGCCACCACTAATTAGTGGTCTAAAGCATTTTTGCATGAGGAATACATTCGCAAGAATAAAACTCAAAGAGTTTGCACAAGCGATGAAGCATGTGGTTAGAAACAAGAATAATTCTTGATATGTTTTTTTCTCTTTTTTATAAAAAAAAACTAGATTTCTTTAGAGTGATAAGATTATTCCAATTATGATACTCATGGTGAAAGAACTGTAATAAATACAAAGGGGAGACATCTTTTACTAAATAACAAAGAGTTTGAACTAAGATTTCCAATGGATGGAGTGGGGTATTAGTATATCTAACACATAATAATGCCATAAAAAAAGTTACATAAATATATTTTTTATTTTGTGTATATAGTATTTTTCTTTAGAAAAGTGATTAGTTATCAAGAATATTACTAATAGTAAACTTTAGATAAAATAAATAGCATTTTTAAATATGCACAAATACTATGGCAAGTGCAAGTGATTTGGTGAGCTTTGTCACAATTATTCCCATATTAGACCATCTCTAGCTTAAACTCAAATCTTTCATTAAATTTATATTTGAAAATTTTTTGGTGGAAATAGTATTCCAACCGTTTCACTAAATTGATATCAATTGAAGGGAATTCTTCTTTTTTCATCAAATTAAGAAAGCGTTTAACCTTTCATCAAATCTCGTAGGTGACCATTGGTGGATGACCGGATGGATGACTAGTCGTTCAACCAGGTGGACAACCAGCCGAGCAACCGAGTGGACAACTAGATCAGGAAATTTTTGAAGAAAATTTACACTAAGCTGGTCAACCTCTCGGACATCCTCTCGATCGTCTTCTCGGTTGACTGGTTGTTTGATAAAAATTGAAAATTTACCGTTAGAACACTTGCTATCAGATGAAATTTTTAACCGAAATCTTTATTTAAATTTGATGGAAAAGAGAAAAAGAAAAAGAAAAGAGAGAGTAACTATTAGAGATGCTGTTACTTGAAAGTTAGGTGCATCCATAATCAAAACATACTTGAAACGACGTCGTAACACGTAACTAACTAAATATTCCCTCCAAAAACAATTCTTGCTTATTCCCCTATTTTCACATGCCACTGTAATATAAACAAATCACTCCAGCGAAAATCCTCCAGAATCAGAGAAATTCTCCGATATGGGTTTCATCGGAGACAATGGTGGAGGAGATTCATCATCATCATCATCATCATCATCATCATCACCTCTGTTTCAAACCACTAATAAAATCCCTAAAGACTCATTCAGTTTAACCTACACAATCTACTTCACTCTTGGCTCCGTCTTCTTCCTCCCCTGGAACGCATTTGTTACCATTGTCGACTACTACTCCTACCTCTACCTTTATGTCTCCATTGACAGCCTCTTCGTAGTCGTTTACAAGTCCATTGGCCTCTTATCTCTCTTTTTCACCATCGCACATGCCCACAAACCCTGTTCTTACCTCCGAGTTGTTAACTCCGGCCCACATAGAGGAATAATGATGGCTGGCTCCAAGTCAAGAAGTAGGAGGAAAGAAGGCAGGTAGTAGACCCAATAACTCCTTTTACTTGACTTTGTTTCCCTCTCCCCGTGCATATATAGATGCTAAGAGGAAGAAAAGAGATAAGCAACACAAAAAGTGTGTGAGGAACAAACACAGAGTATATAATCTGTGTGTAAGAGAGTGAATTCTATAAAAGGTTATGAGGTGTGAGTTGTAATCTCCCTCCAGGATAATTCTATAGTGAGAAATATCACTCCGTGGATGTAGGTTATTGCCAAACCACATAAATCTCTCGTGTCTCCTTTGTGTGATTGATTTTTTAGTGTGCCTAATCCTAACAAGTGGTATCAGAGCTTAGGGTGAGCAAGGAGGTAAAACAGAGGCTCCGATACTCTGTTTTTTCGAAACTGCTAGAAATCAAGTTGCTCGAAATTCACTTTTGATCGTACCCGGAGGAAGATATAGACGAGACGAGTCCAGACCCAAAAAGAAGAAGCAAAATCAAGATCAATGGCCATACGCGCTGGTCAAATTTTGGCGCATAACGTCAACTCTGAACCAAAGTCCCACACGCAGCTAGAGGTTGAAGACGACCATTTTGTAGCCAATCTAGATACTTTAAATATTTGTCTAGGAAAAAAATAACAGAAGTGTGTGTTTAGCTTAGTAGTTAAGGCTTAAGGCTTGAACTTCTTGGTAAGGAGTTCGAATCCTCCAACCTTTACTTGGAGAATTTGATTTCTTTTTTTGGGTATAACTAACGTCAGCGCCAGGTCATTAGACAAACAGTGTCATGTCAAATGCCACCCATCAGACACATCACCGACACATGTCACCACGTCATAACCAAGTCATCAAACAGTCGGTGCCACGTCAGACGACACCTGTTAGCCAAGTCATCGACACGTGTTACCACATCAGCGACAAGTCATCGCCATGTGGCTGCTATGTCATCATAGTGGTTAACTAGTCAATTTGATTGACCCGATCCGACCCAGCCAAGAAGTGGAAGGATTATCCGGTGCTATGCGGTTAAGGTACACCTGCAGATTTGAACCGTCGAACACATTTTTGACTAGATTTGAGCCATTTGAAGTCTGATTTTGATGATCCAATAGTGGTTTCAAACTATTTTGAGTATTCCGGAGAGATCCGTGATAAGAGTTTTTATCAAAAGTAAGAAAATAATGGAATAATCTACTTCAACTTTGGGATCGATGATCAAATTAAATGCTTCCAATTATGGAATCTGGAAACTGTGGATGGAAGACGTCCTATACTGTAGAGACCTATTTGACCCTATTGCTCTGAAAGGGGTTAAACCGGAAGCAGAGAAAGATAAAGATTGGATAAAGATAAATCGGAAGATTGTCGGTCAGATCAGACAATGGATAGACCACAGTGTGTTCCACCATGTTGCCCAGGAGACAAATGCATATGTCCTCAGGACAATGTTAGAAAGAATGTACCAGTCAAAGACTACCCAGAACAAAGCCTTGGTGATGAGAAGGCTTATAAATTTGAAATTGAAGAATGGTGTATCTGTCGTCGAGCATACCAATGAGTTCAAGAATCTGGTGAATCAGTTTGTAACCGTTAAGATGCCCTTGGACGATAAAATGCAAGCTGTATTACTGCTCAGTTCTTTACCGGACAGTTCGGAGACGTTAGTGGTTTCTCTCAACAACTCTGCACCAGAGGGGAAGCTGACCATGAGTATGGTCATAGACGCAATGTACAATGAAGAGATAGGGAGAAAAGACATGGAAGGCAATCAAACGCATGCTCTTGTCAAAGAAAGCAGAGGCAGAGACAGATACAGAGAGAAAGGTAACGGTAAGAGCAGAGGCAAATGGAACAACAGGAGTAAATCTAGAGATAACAAAGGTCGAGGAAACTCCAACTTTACTTGTTTTCACTGTGGCCAGAAAGGTTACATAAAGAGGAACTACCTAAGCTGGAAAGATAAAGGCCAAAGCAGTAAGTCAAAGGGAGATAAAAACACGAACAACAACTGATAAAATACTTCTTGTAGTTGGTGAAGATGAAGATTGCCTTCATGTGGTTGACCATAACTGTACAGAGTGCATGATAGACACAGCTGTATCCTATCACGCCACTTCCCACAGAGAACTCTTCAGCTCGTACAACATTAGAGATTTGGGCACTGTTCGAATGAGGAATTCTAGTTATTCGAAGATTGTGGGTATTGGAGACATTAGTATTTAGACTAATGTCGGATACAAGATGGTTCTCAAAGATGTGAGGTATGATTTAGATTTGCGCCTCAATCTTATCTCCGGAAGTGCCCTGGACTGACAGGGCTATACAAGTATATTCAGAAATGGTCGTTGGAAGCTAATAGGAGGAGCTTTGACAATCGCTAGAGGAGAGATGTCTTCAACATTGTACAAGACTCAAACGAAGATCTATCTGGGAAGTCTTAATGTTGCAGAAGACAAGGAGTCACCAGACTTATGGCACAGAAGACTAACTCACATGAGTGAGAAGGGATTGCATCTGTTGACAAAGCAATGCAGGATACCCTTATCCAAAGGGAGTGCCCTAAAGCCGTGTGATCATTGCCTTTATGGAAAGTAGCATTGAGTATCATTCAGTTCAATAAGCAAAAGGAAAACAAAATTGCTCAATATGGTATACTCGGATGTTTATGGCCCAATCGAAGTGGAGTCACTTGGCGGCCGCAAGTATTTTCTGACTTTCATTGATGATGCATCAAGGAAGTTATGGGTGTATTTCCTGAAAACGAATGATGAGATATTCCAGCACTTTTAAGAGTTCCATACAATGGTGAAAAGAGAGACCGGGAAGAAGTTAAAGTATCTTCGCACAGACAATGGCGGTGAGTACACTTCCAATGCTTTTTAAGCATATTGCTCCAGCAGAGGTGTCCGGCACAAGACAACAGTTCCTGTAACGCCCCGAAATAATCCCAACATACATAAGATGTATAAGACCACATTCATTAAATAAACATAACCATTCTCCAACCTTTACATCATAAATCTCCAAGGTTTAAACAAAAGTTACACATGCAATTTATACATTCAATGATCTCAAAATACATGAATCTATAGTATGTAGAGCGTTATGTTTCAAATAAACAAGATGCCCTCACGAGCTACAACTTCCAGGGCTTAAGCCTGGTTACACAAATGTGGCCACTTGGACCCATACAAAAATAGCCCTTGGCTAACAATTTAATCACAACAAAATAGAGCTATGTACTCTTCACAAATTATTCATGCCCTCAACTCGGCGGGATCACCATATCTTTACCTGCATCAAATCCCATAGGGGTGAGCATAAAGCCCAGTAGAGAAATTCCTAACAAAGTATATACATTTATGTAAGATATCCAATATTAAATGCAGGTGCAATGCGATGCAATGTCTTTTCAAAATAATCTCATGCCATGCCTTTCTTGAAAATCACCATGCTTTTCATTAACATTTCGCAATCTCATCAATTTTCAAACTTCAAATTTTAACACATACGGGGCGGTAAATACGACACAGTTAATCCTTAGGTTGGTGTCTGCAAGTAGGCTTAACAAGTATTACCAATAACCCCACTTTACCGGTTGCTAACCAGAAGGGAAGTGGTACCTCCTCCATGCGTGTTTTCGGTCTTTCACCCCAGACACTTAAGCCAACTCATCAATTTCATCTACACCTCCTAACCGGACTTACCAACGTATTTACCCCTTAAACATTTTTCATAACTTTCATTACAACATAATCTTTCTCAAGGTGAACATTTTCCAATTCATTTCAAGATATGCAATAATGATAATGAATCAAATGAGAACATGATACAATACATAATATCTCATAATATTCCTTCATTTTAAACATCTCTACAACAATATCAAATTATTACGTTATTCATTTCTTCTCCTCAATATTATTTCACAAATGATCATGCCATTAATTATAGTAATAACAATTCTCTCGTCATGCCCAATTCACAACAAGTTAGCCTCTTCAAGACTACATGCAATGCCTTTCAAACATTAACTCCCGTGTTTACAATTTTCACTATCCAAGGTGCACAACCATTTGTTTTTTTGCAACAATACACTTTCAAATGTCTAACAATAATGCTAAAAATAGCATCTCATTTCTCATATACCAAGTAAATTGTCATTCTTGCTAAACATATGATGAAAGTTCACTCTCTCAATACAAAACAACAAGATACCCATAAACATGATCACATCTATCAAAAACCCCAAAATTTCCAGGGTTTTATGTCAAAAACCAAAACAAACATCTCCCCATCTTTTGAAAAGGGTTTTCTTTCAAGACATCACCCCTACTATTAGATGAGTTAAAAATCCTCAAGAAGAAAGTTTAGGAAGAGAGAGAGATCAAACTCACTTTCAAAACCCTAGCATTTATGAGACAAGACCAAACTTCCAATATCATTAATGTAACCTTTAAATCAAACAAATCTAACATAAATATATATATATAACTCAAGGAAATTTCTCTACCTCAAAGTTGATGAAGAAATGGAGATGATGAAAGGAGAAAACCCTAGAAACCAAAGGTTGTTAAAGCTCAATCTTCACCACACAATGTAGTTCTTGCTTTGTTCACCAAGATAGAGAGGGATGATGATGGATCTTGACCCAAAGATTTGCAAGAATCAAAGAGTTTTAGTGTTTGATGATGTTTTCTAGAGAGAATGGGAAGTAAAAGTGTTTTTAGAGAGAGAGAAGTGTGTAAGAAATGAGATACAATCAGCCCTAAAAGAGAAAGAAAAACAGAGCCTCGGACGTGCGGAGCCTCATTCCCGCACATGCGGCTCTCAACCCCGCATGTGCGGCCCTCCCCGCACGCACTTTGCTCTGCACCTGCATATAGTGTACTGCCCCAGCTTTCCCCTGAAATTCGCATGTGCAGGGACCTAGGGCCACATGTGCAGCTAGCCAACCAGTTCAGAAAATTTCCTAGTTCAAGTCTCGGCTCTCTAGGCCCGACCTTGCACCTTCCCCGGAATAAATGAAGTTTAACCCCGAGCAGAAACAAGGAGACATTTCAAGCCCAATCGAAAATAAAAAGAAAGATGGAGAGAAAAAAGAAATAAAAGAGAAGAAAAGAAGGGCCCGGTCATCACAATTCCCGGTACCCCACAACACAATGGTGTGGCAGAGAGGATAAACCACACTATTATTGAAAGAGTTAGATGCATGCTCAGAATGACAAAGTTGCCAAAGTCATTCTAGGTTGAGCCGCCTGTACAGCCTGTTATCTCATCAATAGGTCGCCTTCAGTCCCATTAAATTTTGTGATACTTAAGGAAGTCTGGTCCAGAAGAAATGTATCATATTCTCACTTGAGAGTCTTCGGGTGTAAGACATTTGCACACATTTCCAAGGAAAACAAGAATAAACTTGATGACAAGTCTACTCCATGTATATTTGTGGGCTATTCAGATGCAGTATTTGGCTACACATTGTAGGACCTAGTGAACAAAAAGATGTTCAGGAACAAAGATGTTGTGTTCCATAAAGACCAGAACATAGCAGATTTTGAGAAATCTGCAAAGTCTAGAGATGTCATCACTCCAAACTTGTTACCATCTCCCAAGCCATCACAAAATACTAGATGTGATGATGTGCAACAAAAAGTACCAGAGTTGCAAGATCCTATGCCAGAAATTAAGGATCAAGAGGAAAGTGATGAAGACCGAGATAAATGAGGTGTTGAGCAGGGAGAGCAACCCCCTCAACCAGAGGCAACTGGGCCTCAGTTGCAAAGAACTGAAAGAGCTTCCGTGCCCTCAGCTAAATATCCCTCTTTTTAGTATATTCTAATTACTGATGAGGAGGAGCTTGAGAGTTTTTCGAAAGCAAAGAGTCATACAGAGAAAGACTGTTGGATGTAAGCTATGAAGGAAAATATGAGTTCTTTGCAAAAAAACCACGCTTATGAGCATGTTCCCCTTCCAAGAGGCATGAGAGCCTTGAAGAACAAATGGGTATATAAGTTGAAGAAATATGGAAATGAAAAACTACTTCAACATAAAGCTCACTTAGTTGTTAAGGGTTTTGGGCAGAAAAAAGGAATTGACTTGATGAGATCTTCTCCGTAATTATAAAGATGACTTCCATTCGAGTAGCTTTAGGATTAGTAGCTCGTTTGAATCTGGAAGTAGAATAGATAGATGTCAAGACTGCCTTTCTCTATGGTGACTTGGAGAAAGAGATCTATGTGGAGCAGCCAGAAGGATTTGAAGTTAAAGGAAAAGAAAATCTAGTCTGCAAACTGAAAAAGAGTCTTTATGGCCTGAAGCAGGTGCTGAGACAATGGTACAAAAAGTTTGATTAATTCATGGTGGATTACGAGTACAAAAGAACAGTAGCAGATCAGTGTGTATACTTTCGAAGGCTTTTCGATAGAAACTTCATTATTCTACTGTTGTATGTTGATGATATGCTGATCATCAGACATGATATTGCTATGATTAACAAGTTGAAAAAGGACTTGTCGTAGTATTTTGACATGAAGAATTTAGGCCCAGCACAACAGATTTTGGGCATAAAGATTGTTCATGACAGGAAAGCCAAGAAGATATGGCTATCACAGGAGAAATATGTTGAACGGGTGATTGAAAGGTTTAACATGAAAGATGACAAGCCAAACAGCACACCACTGGCCAACTATTTCAACGTGACAACGCGTTCGTGTCCTACCACCAGCTCTGAAAGGAAAAAAAGAAGAAGGAGGTAATCCCCTATTTTTCTGCAGTAGGAAGTTTAATATATGCTATGCTCTGTACCCGGCTAGATATAGCTTATGTAATTGACATTGTGAGCAGATTCCTTGCCAATCCAGGAAAGGAGGATTGAGAGGTGGTCAAATGGATTCTTTGATACTTGAAGGGAACTTCAAAATTGTGTCTATGTTTTAAGAGAGTTGAACTAATTTTGGAGGGATTTACAGATGTCGATATGGTGAGTGATCTTGATGGTAGAAAATCTAAATCAGGATTTTTGTTTACCTTTGCAGGGGGAGCTATTTCTTGGTAGTCCAAACTACAAAAGTGCGTTGCTTTATCTACAACAGAGGCAGAGTACATTGCTGCCGCAGATGCTGAAAAAGAAATGTTGTGGTTGAAGCGATTTCTCTAAGAATTGGGTCTACAGCAGGAAGAGTACAAGGTACATTGTGACATTCATAGTGCAATTGATTTGAGCAAGAATTCCATGTACCATTCACATACAAAGCACATTGATGTTCGGTATCATTGGATACGAGAAGTGATGGAAAAGAAGCTGATGAAGATTCACACGGACAAGAATCCTTCTGACATGATGACCAACGTTGTCACCAGAGACAAACTGGAAATGATGGACTTCAAGTGAGAAGTCAATTATCCATATGGGCATGGAGGGGGAGAATTGTTAGCTCCAGCTCACATGGAGGAATAATGAAGGCTGGCTTCAAGTCAAGAAGTAGAAGGGAAGATAGCAGGTGGTAGACCCAATAACTCCTTTTATTTGACTTTCTTTCCCTCTCCCCTTGTATATATAGATGCTAAGAGGAAGAGAAGAGATATGCAACACAGAGAGTGTGTGAGCAACAAACACAGAGTGTATAATCTGTGTGTAAGAAAGTGAATTCTATAAAGGTTGTGAGGTGTGAGTTGTAATCTCTCTCCAGGATAATTCTATAGTGAGAAATATCTCTCCGTGGACGTAAGCTATTGCCGAACCACGTAAATCTCTTGTGTCTCCTTTGTGTGTGTGATTGATTTCTGAGTGTGCCTAATCCTAACACGAGTCGATGTGGGTTTGGCTCTCTTTGTCGTCTTTCTCCTCATCGTCTCTATCATGGATATGGCTTACGTTAAGGGTCGCACAGGACTATATAACGGGTTCTAAGTGACCGTGGCGGCGGTGGCGATTTCAATTGTGGGAAATGGGTTGGTGCAAGGTGGGATCGTTGGGGCCGTCAAAGAGTTGCCAGAGGTATATGCAGGTTATTGTCGCCTGGAGTGGAGCTTCAGGTACTATTTATGTTTTTGACAATGCAGATTGTTTTGGGGGAGTTTTTGCAATGCTTCCTCTATTTTTTTTTTTTTTTTTTTTCATTTTTTGTAATTGACTTTGGCTAAAAAAATTGGTTATAAAGGTTGATTTGATATGGGATATTGCAATAGCTTTTCATCAATGAAGTTTGATTTGGTAAAAAAAAAAAAAAAATGAATGCTCCAATTCTCACTTAAAAATTTCATCAAACTTTTTTTAGAAATTCTAAGCTTATAACCAAAAGGTTTTTTAATCAAATTTGATGAAATTTTTGTGACACCCCGTATTTTTGAAGTATTAGTATTTAGTGAGTGGTATTGGTGGTTTATTATGATAATTTAGTAGTGAGATTTTTAGATAAAAATTTAATTTTAAATTATTTATTTGTATTTATCTTATCTCTTTTATATCTATGATATTGTTGTTTATTCTGATATAATAATACATAAACTTTTCCCTAGCCTTTTCCTATCACGTGAAAAAAAAAAAAAAAAAAAAAAAAAAAAAACCGTGGGCTGTTAACCCACATTACCCCCAAACCCACCCTTCAATCCTTTCACCTTTTCATTTCTTTTGATTTTTTAATCTTCCATCATTTTATCTACTTTTAATTGTTTTAATATTTTTTATCTCCCCTTGATTTCTATATAAATAGGTAGAGTGAGGGAGCTCTTCACATTTCCTCATTCTTCATTCATTATCTTTATTCGACTCTTTCCTTCTCATAAATTATATAGAGTAGAAATATTAAGTTTAGATATGGGAGTGTTTAGAGTAGAAATGAGTATTTTTTTGAGAGTTGTAAATTTTATTAAATTATACATACTTTATGTTTTAGAAGTTTGATCAAAGTTATTTTTGGAGATCCATGGAGCAATTTCAGATTTTTTGTGATGGAATTAATTATTTTGAGATAAATTCGGGTTGTATACAATATGCTCTATTTAAATCTCTTTGCAAAGAGTTCTTTTATTTTAAATTATCTTCAATTTGTAATCCACTTGATTATTGTGGTAAAATCATTTGTTGTCGAATCATTGATATTCTGATCATTTGGTAAAATTCCCTACAAATATTTCAGTATTGAAATGGTGATTTGTCTAACTGAATGACATGGAAATACTCCGCACATGGATCAAGTGAATCTTATTAATTGTTTACACCAACATGCCCGGATAAACGTAGAGCTTGGGTGAGGTGGGTGAATAAATGAATTTATTCACTGGTCATGTACTGAGTAGGACCGGGTATTTGGTCCTAGATAAATTATGGTTGATTTGTTGTGCAATTTGGTAAATTGCTTTATTATCGTATTGTTGATTTGATGTCATAAATTGTTGGATTCCTAATAAATTATTCTGTATCCGAGCCTTGTATTCCTTTCGTATTGTATACTTCCCGAATTAATTTATTTTTCAGGTGCGGAGCAGATTTTAGCAGAGCTCAAAATTGAGATTAAAAAGATTTATTGATACAGAGATTTGGGACCCGCCACTGTAATTATTAAATTTGAAGATGGTCGTAATATTGTTTACTTTGGAGGTAATTAGAATATTTGGAGGATACTGTACCATTTGGAGACGATTGTGTAGTTATTATTTTTGGGAGCAAACTTGTATATTTTTTTGAGGCTATTTTAGTGTACTTAACGACCCGGGAGTGGGGCGTCACAATTTTTTCCTTGATTTGATGAAAAATTGATTTCGTATAAGTTTGATCAAATTTTTTATTAAATTTAAATTTAATAAAAAAATTGACAAAAGTTGAATATGTATGACAAATTTTCATGAATTGAAGACTCATGTTGATTGATTTGCACTTTGTGAAGATTTGGCAAACATTAGGTATTTGTTTTAGAGACTTGCTAAATGTTCTTAACTTTTTACTTTGGACCTTCCACTTTTTTGAACTCCCATTACCAAAATTGCTTCCTTCTTCATTTTTTTTTTTTGGACCCCTACCATAATCCCAAATATACCCTTACCCTAACATTTGGTCTTTCTTCTCTCACTTCACCGCTCCCCCAACCATAACCCACTCCGGCCGATGAACTCCCCCACCATCACAACCCCACCAATAACTTCCTTGTCGTCACATGCTTACCTCCATACCAAACCCTCCACCACCACCTCTCCCTCATCCACCATCCTATACCAATCTCCCATTACCATCGCTCCCTTTATTCCAATGAGGAGAGAAAGAGTCTCATCTATCCAGTCTTGCCGACCTCCCTCCCTCTCCTTGTTCTTCCCCCTCCTACGTCACCCTTCTATAGACACCCCATTTTTGACCGCCCTCAAGACTTGGATGTTCTTGCAGGTATATCCAGTGATGAGTTTGATTGTTCATCGAGCACTTGAAGTTAGCGGCGGAACGCCACAGGTTTGAGTTTTCCAAACCCTGCATCAATTATGTCTCATTTTTGGACCATGTTTAGGTCCTTTCAACATGATGTTGTTGATGGCCTGCCAGCTATATTTGGGCACTGTTGGCCATGGATCTTGGCCTACCGGCCATCAATGAGCCCCTACAGGCCATCACTGATGGCCGGCCGGCCACTAGTGCATTAGTAGATATTTTCTAATATTTTGTGCCAACTGTTTGCACAAATTGAGGCATCTTCCAAAACGTGTGTGACTGGATCTTTATGAGGGAATTTTGCATTCTCTTATTATAGAAGCCCCCTCTTGCATGTGGAGGGGTTAGAAAATTTTGAAGACAAAAAATTCTCTCTCTCTCTCTCTCTCTCTCTCTCTCTCTCTCTCTCTAGAATTCTCTCTCTCTTGATATTTTGTGCCTTATAGCCTAAATTCTCTACACTCTTGCATATGAACCCTTGATCAAACTTGATCACCATTGTGTTGAGGCTACTTGAGGCCCTCTTTGAGCTTTAGAAGAGGATATTAGCTTGGTTTGGCTTGCTTTTGTTGCCTAAATTGCATCTTGTCTTCAAGAGGTAGAATACTTGTGTTTTGCACTTAATTTAAATACGTGTTTTGCCATCTTTACATACTATTTTGAGGCTGGTTTTGACCTCTGAAAATCTCTATTTTCATGGTCTAAAATGATGGTTTGAGGTTTGATTGGAGTTAGGGGTAGTCTACCATTCTTGTTGCTTGATTATTAAGTTGTTGTGCCATCTTTCGAAGCTTTCAAATCAACGTTTTTGGCCTTTTTAACCACTGAATCTCAGAGGATTTTTAGTGGTAAAAATCATGTTTTGAGGTCCAAAATGGGAGAGGTTAGCCTCCCCTCCTTGTGTCTTATTTGCAAGCCTAGATAGCCTAACATGTGAGCATGATTTTCTAGTATTTTGTACCTTAATCTCAGCATGTTTTTGCTATTATTTTGGCATGTTTAAGCTCTGTTTTGAGCTAGTTTGGTCCCTTGAGGCTTGCTTTGTATGCTTGCAGTGCAATGGTGCTTAATAGTTTAGCATGTACTATGTTTTGGCCTTTTATTCTAACTATTTTTAGCTAACTTCAAACATGTTTTAGGACTCTTTTTGGGCTGTTTTAGGACTGTTTTGAAGTGTTTGTACCTTTGGAGCTTTGTATTGCACACCCATAGTGTAGTGATCTTCACTAGTTTGGTGTTTTCGGTTTTTAAACATGGTTTGCATGAGTTGCTTGCATGTTGCAGTATCATTTTGCATGCCATTTCAACACTGAAATCTCTGTAATCTCCCTCTATTCTTCACTCTTCCATTTGTTTTGAAAGTGGCTTTGAGCCTCTTGTTGGCTTGAGTGTGGAATTGAGACCCTCATGCCTAATGGTTTAATTTCTTCGAGAGTTCATTACCAACAGCATGAGGCCTCTTTCATGCTCAAGGTACTTGTGGTTTAAGCCCTTTTTCCATTAGAGGACACTCACCTTGGACTTAACCGGTTAAAGAATGGAACGGTAACTAAAATGAGTAAACAAAAGCGATAAGTAAAACTTGAGCAAGGTAAGCATGTTGTGTTGCATTGCATGCGTTCAATCGAACGTTATATTGAACACAAGGAAGATTTGAGCATTTCATACTCAAAGTGATGAAATGAGCCAATCTCCTTCGTCTCCATTGCCTTTGATCACACATGATAAGGTGGTGGTCTTGAGTCTTTTTTTTTTTTTTTTTGTGCATACAATGAAATTGTACTCCTTGGTTCTTTGACCATCATGCATCGAAGATGCTTGGTTGGTGGTTTTGGATCCAAGAGTGCCACTCCTTTAGATGATAAGGAGAGGTACAGTACAAATAAACCCCTAGAAAACCCTTCATTTTCTTCTGTTTGTGCTCTGTTGCAGTGTGGTGACTCAGAGCATCAGTGGCTAGCAGTGGCTCATTGGTAGCTGACAAGGCACACTTTTGGCCGACAGATGGCCGGCAGCAACCTCTCATGGCCGGCAAGCCACTGGTGCAATCCTCAGCAAGTTTTTGGTAAGGTGGAGCAGAAAGATTCTAGAGTATGGTCAACCTTACAAACAGAGCCTCTCAAGAGAAAAACGGTGGCTTTTCGGGGTGAAAACCAAGTGCATGCATCCTTCATTTCCCGAAGCAGAGCTGAGGCAGTGTAGTTTAAATATTTTGCATGATTAGTTTATGTACATTTGTGTTTAGTTTATGTACATTTGTGTTGCAATTTAATTAATTAGTTGCTAATTAGTTAAAGTGCTATAATAATTAGTAATTGGTTTACTAGTTGTTCACTTGATTTGTAATAATTAGTCTAATTAGTTTAATTAGATTAGTTAGCCTAGCTTAGCTTAGATTAGCTTAGCTCTTATTTATTCGGACCCTCCTTCGCGAGGGCACAATGTTGTAATAAGCGTGCGTGCTTGTGTGCATGTCTTCTAACCTCACATTTTTCTCCCTTTTATTTACCTGCTTTTGATGGTTAGATTAGGGACATTTTCAATTAGCATACCTTATGCTTGCATGTTTGCATCCATTCATTTGTCTTGCATGCACCGAGGCTCGGCGCATCATTCAAACTGCATTGTAATTTCAATACTTCTTTGAATACGTGTTTCAAAGCATAATATCAAAGTGTTACATATGCCATATTAGTAGCCGAGCCTATTAATTACATTATTGCATGTGTTGCATTAGGCATCTTAGCATAGTTAGGATCATGCATTTTTCTAACTAGCTTCTGTTTTGGCTTGGAGTACTCGGTAAGTTTTACGCTTTAGCATGCTTGCATGACTATGGTTGCCATGTTTCGCATGCTTGCCATGAGGTTATGTGCTTATTTGATAAACTGCATGAATGCCTGTGGGTGAAGGCTTGTTGTTTGAATTGGAACGATTCAATGCATGTGAGTTTTAAGCCCACTTTGCGAAGTGGCAAATCATGTTTAAGGCCATCATGTTTGATGGCAAATCCGCGTTTTAACCCCCTTGAGGGTGGCAAATTCAAACTATTTTCAAAAGCAAACATGAGTTGCATTTGTTCCAATTCTTGCAATTTTAGTCTATACTTGCTTGTGTGCATCACACAGTAAAGTTAGCTAAATAACCGGAATAAGAACACATGACGTTTATAAAACATCATATCATGATTAGTAAAGGCTGATCTTTGATCGGGCGAGCGGGGGTGCTCATTTCATGACCTTTCCCCCCTCATACCCAAGTTCCCTAACCGAGGCAACTTTGGTGATGACGGACACGTGGCCTTTGGCACGAGTCGACGTTTCCTAAATTTTTCAAAAAACAAAATATTTAGATGGCGACTCTGTAATCTGGCGAAGCAGTCCAATTTTGGCATTATTTGATTTAAAATCAATTTCCAAAAAGATTTGTAGGATTTGACTCTTTGGTATTTATCAGTTTCACATTGCACTTTGTGAGATTAGATTCAGAACTGTGATAGGAGTCCAAACTGTAGGACCAATTCGAGCTCTCCGAAACGGGGCACGAAAAAGTCGAGCGACAATTTCTGGCGACTCTGCTGGGGATTTAGAGAACTTGACTCGAACTCATGATATGTTGTTTTATTTAAATTTATGGATTTTTTTGCATTGCATTTGCATCAGTGCACCTAAGTCACAGTATTTGCCATTTGCTATTCCTGAGTGGCTTGCCGGAGGCTCGTTTGGAAAAGCATGCCATAAGGTTAACCGGTTGCAGGATCTGCCACGATGGGAACACAAGCCTTGGATCTGGACTACCGCTGTACCTTTTGATCCACTTTTCACTTATTGGTGTTAGGTGTGAGAGGTATATTAGGTAGTCTTGCTGAGGTGCTCTTTTTGACCAATCGGCCTAGTTACATATCGGAAGCCATAGAGACTGTTCCAAACTAGGACAGGTTGCTCACTCGAATGCAGGATTGTATGAAACCACTTGTCTGCGTAGTGAATCCCTAACTCCTAACGAGATTAGGACAGGGTAACCCTACTCCATCATAGGGGTCGGGTGTTTTGGCTCTCACTTGCTTGATATGTGCTTTTAAAGTGTAACTCTGCAGGAATGTATGTATCAGTTGCAAGTCTGGGTATCAGTTTTGAGGCAGAAATTTGGGGCATAAATCAGTGTTTGAGTACAGATTGTCCAGCTTATGATTTCAACTGTGTGTTGTCCATATCTAAGCCAAGGTGCTGTGCATTTTCTGATTTTTGTTTCTTTTGATTTATTTTTCTTTTTGCAAGGTAGTGTTTCATAATTGCTTCAGACGAGGCAGTTACCCCCCGAGCACTCTGGACCTGAGTTAGGAGGATTTACCGATTTGAGGATCTTATTGGAAGACAACCAGTGTTTGCTTCGCTACCCCCAGTTACCAGACGGAGGAGAGTTAGGCATAGCTCACCGGTTCAGTAGTCGCCAATTCAGCAGTTACTGACTACTTCACCTATGCTCAGTCGAACCCAATTATCTGCTTCAACTTCAAAAAGAAAGTACACACCGGTTCTGATAGATCAGCACCTCGTAGACAACATGGAGGATACGTTATGTCAACTTCAACAGACCATTGAGGCAATGCAGCTAGACATTGCTCGCCAAGCGAAAGTCACCACCCGCCAAGCGGCAATTGCAACACAGCAGGCTGAGTTAATCGCTAGGCTTCAACAGTAACAACAACCACAACAAGCAGCAACTTCTGCTTCACAACCACCCCCAATCAGGGTTTCAATACCCATGGTTACTACTACTAATGTCCAAGAAAATGCGGACATTCCGGCAAAGCCAGTCCTACCCCAGACTTCCAAAGCACCGATTTACCCAACGGAGGCACTGTTTGAGTTTGAAGTCGACGCTACTGCTCTGAAAGTGAGCAAGCTTAAGAAGCTTTTTAAACGAGCTCAAGGTGTTAATTCGATCCTGGATATAGAGGACGACTATACAGATTCGACGGTGACATTGCCGGATAGATTTAAAATGCCACACATAGACCGCTTCAACGGCTTAGGTGATCCCATGGTCCACTTGCGGCAATTTTCAGACATTTTGCGGCCAATGGGCCTAACTAGACTACATAAGTTATTCCTCTTCAGTCGGACCCAGTCAGGTATTGCGGCCATTTGGTATGCTAAGCTGGAAGATTCTGTGAAAAGCAGCTGGGAAGAGATGGCCGAGGCCTTTATTGCTCAATACTCCTATAACACTCAAATCGAGGTCATAACTCGTGACCTCAAAATAACTCGTCAAGAGCCGAAGGAGGGCTTCTCCAATTTCGTCACTCGGTAGAGAGCCAAGGCCTCCATGATGACCACCCGGCCAGCTGAAAAGGACCAGATCAAAATGGTTGTCCGCAATTTGCAACCAAGGCTGCTATAGAAGATGATAGTCTTACCTCTGCCTACATTTGCTAACCTCCATAAAATAAGGGTGCAAATAGATGATGCAATGAAACAGGGTCTAATAGACCATAAGAAATAACATCCTAAGAGGGCTTTTACACGCAGTTCAAATGCGGCTACAAGTAGTAATGCAGCTGCAAGGACTTCTGATGTTGGTATTGTCACCACCACATCGAAAATTGCTACCCTTTTTACCGGTACATCCGAAACTACCTCACAACCTGCAAAGCACCAACCCCGAGGCCAGAGGGTTTTCACCCCACTCTACATGTCTCTATCTGCGGCCTTGAGGGTCCTGATCAGAAAAGGGCATTTAAAGCCCCTAGAGCCGCACCTATTGCCTAATTCCCTCTCTCCTACACTCAACCCAGCCAAATACTGCACCTTCTACCAATAGCATGGTCATGATACCGACCTATGCTTTAGATTACATCATGAGATTCAGGATCTCATTGACAACAAAGTGATAGCGCCTCCTCAAAAGCCTAATGTCACTACAAATCCTCTCCCACTACATAACCAACCCCTACCACCCAGGCAAGTAAATCTTATCCAAACACTGGCCGTCCCATACGACCCCAGTATATACATCACCCCCTCCCACCTACCTAAGCCGGCGCTGTTCATTCCAGAAAGCATAGACTTATGCACGATGAGCGCATCCATATCCCAACCCGAACTTGTGGTGGTGACTGTGTAGAAGAAGGCATGCCTGAGGACGCCGTGAGCTTAACTGAAGAGGAATATAACTCGTGCCGCTACATTGCCCCAACTAGTCAGGCCAAACCAGGAGTGAAATTGCCAACGGGAATGGAGGTTAATGTAGTCCGAGAGGAAGGACCAAGCCAGGGACTGGATGACTTAGTCGAGCTTGAGGACGACATCAGTAACCTGCAGTTCTTCGATGAACAAGATTTGGGAAGTGTACAGATTGGTTGGTTTGATATGAACGGATCAATGGATAATATAGGGTGGCTCAACGATGAACCGGATGTTAATAAGGGGTCTCAACCAAATCAGGAACAACTGGAAACGGGAATTGCTGCAATGGCCGGAACGGTCGACGACAAGGAAAAGTTGCCGGAGAGCACCGGTACTAAGAATTTTGCTCAAGAGTTGGGTAGCATTTGCACAGCCAATACAGAACAGGAGGCTGCACTATAGCGGTTTGAGCATGAAAGAATTGAGAATGATCAAAAGGCCAGAAAAGCCAAAGGCCCTATGGGGACTGACTGTGTTGTGGATGCAGGCGTACTTACAACGGAACCGGACAGTTATTTTTCAGTTGCCGGAGGAATGTGGTGGGAAGATGATGATTTGGATCTTGCCCACACTAATGAAGATTCAGGACCGAATCTGCCAAATGATACATGGTATTCCGAGGAAGTCGATCACATGACTCGGAGCGGGCGATATTTTAAGCCCCCACACCTGGACCAACCAGAAGCATCTGGGAAAGATAAGGAAGCTGAGAAGCAGAAGGAGAAACTACTAGAAAAAGAAGCTGTACTGAAGCAGCTGAAAAAGATTCAAGTGGACATATCCATTTAGACAAGCCGTCCTATCAGCAATGGATAAGGCTAAGCTCTCTATTGGTACAACCCCCAAGCAGTTAGTGGGACTGGTCTTCCCGGGAGGGGTTCGCCAACTTTGACTTTCACAAATAATGAATTGCCACCTGAGGGCTCTGAGCATAACAAATCACTATACATCTCTGTTGATTATAAAGAGAAGTGGATACCAGTCGTCTTGGTTGATACCGGGTTTGCAATTAATGTGTGTCTGTTGTGCACGGCCTATGCTATTGGCTTGAAGCTAGCAGACTTTGTACCAACGGCCCAAGTGATTCGGGCTTATGATAATACAAGTCAGGAAATGATAAGGACAATTCGGATTAGAACGCAGGTTGGCCCGGCACAACAGGATATTGAGTTTCACGTCCTAGATGTTCTGGCCACTTTTAACTTACTCCTTGGACGGCCGTGGCTGCACCAAGTGAGAGCTGTCTCTTCCACTCTGCATCAGATGCTAAAATACCCTTATGGGAAGGGGGTAGCTATTGTTTTTGGGAACTCTTCTATACATCCTCCACCGGAAGTCACTACACCGGTATTGGAAATTGTACACAATGAAGAGGATGTCTTTTTGTCTAGATTCACCTTGGCCGAGGCCCGGGTGGTGCAAGATATCCTGTCTTTTTGTCAGTGCTCAATCCATCTACCTCATGAATAAGCTATGGCATGTACCTGGAATGGGATTTGGAAAGAGCGGCTGGAAGGGCGTTGCTGTATTGGCCGAGGTGCCACATAATCCTCATACCTTTGGTCTAGGTTACACGCCTACCAAAAAGGACTGGGTAAGAAAATGAAAGAAAATGGTAGGAAGAGCCAAAGCTAAGCAAAGCGGGAAGCACTACAAGTTGGTGTATAGACCCATTCAAGGAACCCTGAACGACCGCTTTGTCCGGGAGGGAGAAGATTTCTCATTTTGCGCATTTCCTGAGCCATGGCTGAACTCTGAGAAGTGGCATTTGCCCGACTTTGAAATTTTCATCGACCTACAGTTGCAAGGAGATGAAGTTGCAGAAGAACAGACTTGTAATAACCCTCATCACTATTTACCGAATGACCACTGATTACTGTTAAGCCAAGACTGATTATGATTGATAACTGAAGTAATCGAAATACTGAACTGACAGACTGAAATCTGAAACTGATTGACTGAGTATCTGTTAGCTAAATTGTATTCTATCTGTTTGCTTGCCAAATTATCTGTTCATGTCTTTGTGTTTAAATTGCTAATTGAAGGCCTTATCGGCGGCCGAACCGGAAATTGATTGATGATTTAGGATCATGAGAATTTATGTGATTTTATGGTATATTTATTGAAAAAGTGATTTGGTATGATTAAATTAGACTAAAATAAGCCAATTACAAGAGTTAGCTTAATTACCATATTGCCATTGTGAGTGGGCCTTTGTTTATTAAAATATTGAGCCTTATTATTACACTTAGGCAAACATTTCATTAGCTATATCCCTTGATATTGCCGACTAGAGAGAGAGAGTAAGAGGAGAAGAGTGTGTTCAACTTGCTACATCTTGTATTGCTTGTAAATTGAGAAGGTTGGAAGAGTTTGTGATCAATTGAGCTTCTAGACTTGTATTTGAGGACTTAGGTAAGGAGTTTATCCTCTTAATTGTGTCTTTAAGTTGATCCTTGCATGATTCATGTCAAATTGAAGAGCTAACTCATGATTTAGTTCTAGCATGTTAAATTGAAGTTCATTCCATGCATGCATGTTTGAATTGTTGAGTGTGAGTTGATTTCATGGTCAAATGTTACATGCATGCTCATATTTATGTTTAAGTCCATGAATCTCTCATGTTTTGCAAGGAATTGGCTCATTAGAGCATGTTTTAGAACTTGGAAGTTGTTTAAAGTTCATGCATGTCATGTTTGGATCATATTCATGAAAATGGGTTTGAAATTTGGATTTTGACTCACCCTTGGGCTTTGATTTCACAAATTAAGCTTTAAAACTTGTTGTATATTGAGTTTTGATGTGTTTTCTAGAAATTGGGCCCAAGAGATCGAGTTTTGAGCTGTAGAATGCTTGGTTTGAGCTTGGGAGGCAAATTTGGAAATTCCAGAATTTGGCTTCTTCGCTCGAGCGAAGGATTCTATGCTCGAGTGACCACCGTTTACTCTGAGCACCGCTCGAGCGAAGGAATGGTGGCTCAAACGTAAATTTCAAGCTCTCAAAATCTTGGTGCACGCAGATACATGCTCGAGCGAGAGAACCTACTCTCGAGCGAGGACTGTGTCTTACACTCGAGCGAGCATCGAGCGAGCTTCGAGCGGAGTTTTCCAACATCCAGCACTTTTTGCATTTTTGCAAACCGCTCGAGCGAGGAAGTCCACGCTCGAGCGACCCTACTATTTTGACAAGCTCGCTAGAGCAAGACCCTTATTTTCTGAAAAATTCTGAAAATGTTTTCTAAGTGCATCTTTGCATCCTCATCCTATCCTAGGCATTCTTAGGCCTAGTTTAAGGCATCTTAATGAGGATATAGATGTAGAATCACACCAAGGCAATTTAGGGATTAAGTTATTACTTTCCCAACTGTGTAGTGTGTGTTCAATCTGTAAACTGTGTAGGGTTGGCTTTCTGAGGGGACGCTCTAGCTTACCGTAACCCAGAACTCTGTGAGTAACAATTGTGTAAAGATATGTTCAAAATGATTATCTTTTGAATACTGAACCGTACTGTTTTTTAAACTGTTACTATTAACTGAATGAATGTATGTCCTAGGTTCTGAACTGTATTGTGGCATCCTTAGCAACTACTGTTACTGACTGTTTTGCTGTTACAGAGATCTCTGTCGGTTCCCTCGTTGGAACCACTACTGTTTACTGATTGATGGCCATCATTGACTGTTCAGTCTTTTAAGACCTACTGTTTACTGTACTGCTATGCTAATGGATGTACCACATATGACTGAATGACTGTTCTGACTGAAAGACTGAAATACTGATTTAATGAATTGTTTTCATTACTGTAAGGACATTCATTCTAAACCTCTTTATGCATTATGTTATTCACTAGGCTTTAGCTCACTGCTCATATATATATGTAGGTGTACAGGCACCGGACCAATGCTAGAAGCGTCGAGGTAAACTCCAGTTTTTTCAAGCCAACCACTGTGCCTCACTGCGAGGTTCTGAGCCTACCAAGCTATAGCTTAGGGGTGTTTTATTTTTCCGCCATCTGTCTTTGAAACTGCTTGTAATAACTGTATTGACTGTATAGACCATACTGTACTGTTTAGTAGGGATTAAGTCCCTGTTCTGAATGATTGTATATATATATACATACTGTTTTGTCACCAACTGCATATACGTATGAAAAGTTTTTTTACATATAGACTATCACAGCTCATTGGACATTGTTTATTTACTGTTTTGGCTTCCACCATGCCCCTGTACTCTGTTTTCTTGTTTTACTGTTAAGCAGGCTTTCGGTAATCTCGGATTACTGGCCAGTTACAGTGCTAAACCCTTAGGGGCGGGTTTGGGTCGTGACAAGACTAACCTACCAGCTGAGGCTGAACAGAGTACAGAGGATGAGTCTAATGGTAGTGAACTTGAGATAGGAGCAGCGTTGGCCTGTCTCCTTTTGGATCCTCAGATCAAACCAGAGAGCTTGGGAGATGACTTCACCGTTTCCATGATTGGAGAATGATCGGCTGTGGACCCTTCCGGTGGCATTCTAGATGCATCTATCGCACCCTCCCTCGTTTGGTAGTTTGAAGAGGGCTTTTTGTCCAGTAGTTCTGAATCAAGTAGTGAACCAGAATTTGATTCCACAGAATCTGTGGAGTCAAAATTAGATTCTAATTCTTCTGAGTCGGAGTCCGATATTCCTAGGGTTGATAACCTTGATGTCGTTGTTTTGTCCAAGTCGTCTTTTTCCTTTTCTTTTGAGTCGGTTGTAATCGAGGAGTTGGACAAGCGAAAAGTTGTGAATGAGAATGGTACCACTGCTGTTTTTGAGTACTTTTCTGTGCCACTTGTATATTGCATTGATCATGACTTTCAAAATTTTGATAAAAATGACGAGGAAGGAATTCCTCTAATTTTGAAACATTTGATTGATCGAGAGGAGGAGAGGTTTGTAAAACCCCATGTTGATGAAATCATTACAATTAATGTGGGTATTGAGAAGTGTATGGGGAGCAAATATTCAGGCAAGCCCGTACTCCTTCCTTCCAAGCTCCTGTCTATCCGATCGACCTGCGAGCACAATGGCGGTGAGCTACCCGGCGGTGTGTGGCCGGAAAACCCCTCCGACGATCAAGTCAGAACACACACAGGGATAGAGATAGAGAGAAGGGAGTTGAGTGTAGGTATTTCTCTTACCAAATGTTCATCTGTCCAGCATGGGGGGCGCAGACACGCTTACATACCTTCTGCGCCCCAAATCTACTCCTATTAGTCTCTCGACACGTGGTGCTGCTATCCCATCTGTCAGCACAAATCCAGCCATCACCACCTCACCAAACTGTTAGGATACCTCGGCGGAGCTCGGCAGACCGACGAAACCTCCTCGGTTTCTCCTGACCGCACTAATGCATGAACCGTGGAACCCATGGAGACAGGCATACATCTCAGCCGAACTCCCAGTAGACCGACTTCCGCACCAACAAGCCAAGTAGCTCAGTCCCACATGCCCTGTGCCTTAACCAAGCAAAACCCTTCACAAATTGCCCGGCCATTACCACGGTCCACAATTTGCCCGGCCATTACCATAGTCCAATTCAGCTCATAAATTTCCCTCTCAATTGCCCCTTAATTTCGTCCGCGCAAGTGTGACTGGGATTACATGATCTGATCGGGGTAGACTCTTCCTCGGTCCTTAGTTTGCAAGATATCAACCACGCTATTCCTCTTGCTTGGTTTCTTGGCTTGCTTGGCTGAAGCCTCAACTTGCCTTCCTGGCAGGCAAAATCAGCGTGGCGAGGAACTCCAAAGAAGGCGAGCAAGGTCCGCTTCGCGACTTCCTACTTGGCGAGCAACATCAACTCAGTAAGGAACTCCAAGGTCGGCGAGCAAGGTCCGCTCCGCGACTTTCTTCTTGGCGAGCAACATCAGCTCGGCAAGGAACTACAAAGAAGGCGAGTAAGGTCCGCTCCGCGACTTCCTTCTTTGCGAGCAACATCCGCTCGGCAAGGAACACCAAGGTCGGCGAGTAAGGTCCGCTTCGTGACTTGCTTCTTGGCGAGCAACATAAGTTCGGCAAGGAACTCCAAGGAAGGAGAGCAAGGTCCGCTCCACGACTTCCTTCTTGGAGAGCAACATCAGCTCGGCAAGGAACTTCCAAGGAAGGCGAGCAAGGTCCGCTCCGCGACTTCCTTCTTGGCGAGCGACATCAGCTCGGCAAGGAACTCCAAGGAAGGCGAGCAAGGTCCGCTCCGCGACTTCCTTCTTGGCAAGTGACATCAGCTCGGCAAGGAACTGCAAGGAAGGCGAGCAAGGTCCGCTCCACGACTTCCTTCTTGGCGAGCAACATCAGCTCGGCAAGGAACTTCCAAGGTCGGCGAGCAAGGTCCGCTCCGCGACTTGCTTCTTGGCAAGCAAGATCAGCTCGGCAAGGAATTCTGATCTTTCCATCAAAAATGACTGCCAATTGCCCCTTTTCCTCGGCCTTCTGATTGATGTCTTCCAAGGCCCAACTCACTAGATCTATTCCATAGTTGTTTGCACCGTCATCCTCTGCGCTTCCTGCCAGGATAAAGCATCTCAGTTAGAGCCTTGAGTTGAGCAAAACATCATCCCTTTTAGCCGGAGTAAATCATCTCAGCTGAAACTTCAGAGTTGAGCAAATTATCAATTCATCTGACCGGAGTAAATCATCTCGGCTGAAACTTCAGAGTTGAGCAAATCATCAAATCATCTGGCCGGAATAAATCATCTCGGCTGAAACTTCAGAGTTGAGCAAATCATCAACTCATCTGGCCGGGGTAAACATCTCGGCTGGAACCTCGTAGTTGAGCAAATCATCAACTCTTCAGCCGGAGTAAACATCTCGGCTGGAGCCACGCAGTTGAGCATACCATCAACTCTTCAGACGGAGTAAACATCTCGGCTGGAACCGCGGAGTTGAGCAAACCATCAACTCTTCAGCCGGAGTAAGTCATCTCGGTTGAAACCGCAGAGTTGAGCAAACCATCAACTCTTCAGCCGGAGTAAGTCATCTCGGCTGGAACTGCAGAGTTGAGCAAACCATCAACTCTTCAGTCGGAGTAAACATCTCGGCTGGAACCGCGGAGTTGAGCAAACCATTAACTCTTCAGCCAGAGTAAGTCATCTCGGCTGGGACCTCGTAGTTGAGCAAATCATCAACTCTTCAGCCGAAGTAAACATCTCGGCTGGAACCGCGAAGTTGAGCAAACCATCAACTCTTCAGCCGGAGTAAGTCATCTCGGCAGGAACCACGGAGTTAAGCAAACCATCAACTCTTCAGCCGGAGTAAGTCATCTCGGCTGGAACCTTGTAGTTGAGCAAATCATCAACTCTTCAGCTGGAGTAAACATCTCGGCTGGAACCGCGGAGTTGAGCAAACCATCAACTCTTCAGCTGGAGTAAGTCATCTCGGCTGGAACCACGAAGTTGAGCAAACCATCAACTCTTCAGCCGGAGTAAACATCTCGGCTGGAACCGCGGAGTTGAGCAAACCATCAACTCTTCAGCCGGAGTAAGTCATCTCGGCTGAAACCGCAGAGTTGAGCAAACCATCAACTCTTCAGCTGGAGTAAGTCATCTCGGCTGGAACTGCGGAGTTGAGCAAACCATCAACTCTTCAGTCGGAGTAAACATCTCGGCTGGAACCGCGGAGTTGAGCAAACCATCAACTCTTCAGCCGGAGTAAGTCATCTCGGCTGGGACCTCGTAGTTGAGCAAATCATCAACTCTTCAGCCGAAGTAAACATCTCGGCTGGAACCGCGAAGTTGAGCAAACCATCAACTCTTCAGCCGGAGTAAGTCATCTCGGCGGGAACCGCAGAGTTGAGCAAACCATCAACTCTTCAGCCGGAGTAAGTCATCTTGGCCGGAACCTCGTAGTTGAGCAAATCATCAACTCTTCAGCCGGAGTAAACATCTCGGCTGGAACCGCGGAGTTGAGCAAACCATCAACTCTTCAGCCGGAGTAAGTCATCTCGGCTGGAACCACGGAGTTGAACAAACCATCAACTCTTCAGCCGGAGTAAACATCTCGGCTGGAACCGCGGAGTTGAGCAAACCATCAACACTTCAGCTGGAGTAAGTCATCTCGGCTGGAACCGCGGAGTTGAGCAAACCATCAACTCTTCAGCCGGAGTAAGTCATCCCGGCTGGAACCACGGAGTTGAGCAAACCATCAACTCTTCAATCGGAGTAAACATCTCGGCTGGAACCGCGGAGTTGAGCAAACCATCAACTCTTCAGTCGGAGTAAGTCATCTCGGCTGGGACCTCGTAGTTGAGCAAATCATCAACTCTTCAGCCGAAGTAAACATCTCGGCTGGAACCGCGAAGTTGAGCAAACCATCAACTCTTCAGCCGGAGTAAACATCTCGGCTGGATCCTCGTAGTTGAGCAAATCATCAACTCTTCAGCCGGAGTAAACATCTCGGCTGGATCCTCGTAGTTGAGCAAATCATCAACTCTTCAGCCAGAGTAAACATCTCGACTGGAATCGAAGAGTAGGCCCCTCATCCACTATATTATTTCGGATACAACAAAGCTCTTTAGCAAAAGTAATTCACTTCTATTACATTGACAAAAAGAGTATTTGCATTCAGAAGTGTAGGGGAAACAAGTCCTTCCTCAAAAAATTACATAAGGCCGCATTCTATGGCCGGGGTACGCCTTTGCCATCCAAATCTTCTAAGTGGTATGCTCTCTTGCCCAGTTATCTTGTAAGGCCCTTCCCAGTTTGCCCCTAGCTTGCCTTCGCCCGGCACCAGTGTGTTGCCCATGACCTTCCTTAAAACCCAGGCGCCCACTTGTCTGTTGCCACCAGGGTTGTCTTCGCGATGGACGCCGCTGCATCATCCTCTACTCGGATGTGCTTATTGATGCGCTGCATTAGGTGCCAGATGGATGTCTACTGGCTCATTGTAAGCGAGTCCCTCAGCCCATGTCCGACCGGGAGACCGCGCTTATATTGGGTGATTGCCAGGTTGACCGGGCAATCTAGGATCTCATTGAAGGTTTCCCAGTACCTGGAGTTGTACGCCTTTAGCGTGTCGCTCGGCTCCATCTTGACACTGAGAAGGTGGTCGACTTCCTTCGATGTCTTGGTGTTGGTTTTGAAGCGCGTCACAAAGGCTTCCGCCAACTGATGCCACCTCTCTATGCTCCCCTCCGGCAGCCTCTCGAACCATTTCAAGCCCAGCTCACCCAAACTTGAAGGGAAGATGAGGCACATAAGAGCGTCATTTCGCCTATGTCCGACCATGACCTGTCGGAAGTGGCTTACATGCATATAGGGATCGGTCTTTCCGTCGTAAAGCGTGAACTTTGGCTGGTGAAACCCTGCCGGAAGCGGTGTTGTTTCTATTTCCAAGGAGAAAGGGGTGGCACTCAGCCTTGCCAAGTCTGTGTCTAGAAAGAGAGGTGCAACTAGGCGGGGTGGAGGCATTCCGACCACTTCACTGGTGTGATCCCCATTGGATAACCGCTGGAACGCCGGCACCCTCTGAGCCTCCTGCCAACGAGCCCGTTCCTTCAAGACCACCCGCAAATCTTCTGAACGAACGGAATAAGAATACCTCGACATCGTCGTCGGACGTGAGGGTCGATAGGTGCTGTCTTGTGCGCTGGACTTCTCTGTACGCACGTCGGAATCACCAACCTTGTAACTTCTGGTAACAGAAATGGACAGAGTGTGTCGCTGACTCTGACTGCCTGAACGGCAGGGTTGAGTGCGCTCACTGTGGTCTCCCAATCCAGCTACACCCTTCCCTTTGATATGCTGCCTCAATTCCTCCATCTCCGCTGCCATTCGCCGGATGACGGCGTCCTGGTCCCTTAGCTTGTGTTCCAGACGTCTGGCGTGTGATTCTCTCCGTCGCCGATGACCGTCTAGACTCCGTGAACGACCATAACTTCTTCCGTGCTTATCCCTTATCCCGCCCCCCCATCGTCCCTCCCCGAATGTCTCTGTGTCCATCATTGGAAGGATGTCGGGATGTCCTTCTCTTCGTCTACCGGACTCTAGGGTAACTCCGTCGACGGCGGACAACGGAAACTCATCGTTGTTTGCCATGGACGGCGATCAGACGAGCGTAGAAGACAAAGTTTTGTCTGCAAGTTCCCACAGACGGTGCCAATTGTACGGGGAGCAAATATTCCTTTCTTCCAAGCTCCCTATCCGACGACTGCAAAGCACAACGGCGGTGAGCTATCCGGCGGTGTGTGGCCGGAAAACCCCTCCAACGATCAAGTCAGAACACACACAGGGATAGAGATAGAGAGAAGGGAGTTGAGTGTAGGTATTTCTCTTACCAAATGTTCATCTGTCCAGCATGGGGGGCGCAGACACGCTTACATACCTTCTGCGCCTCAAATCTACTCCTATTAGTCTCTCGACGCCGCGTGGTCTATCCCATCTCCGGCACCAAATGCATCACTACCTAACCAAACTGTTAGGATACCTCGGCGGAGCTCGGCAGACCGACGAAACCTCCTCGGTTTCTCCTGACCGCGCTAATGCATGAACCGTGGAACCCATGGAGACAGGCATACATCTCAGCCGAACTCCCAGTAGACCGGCTTCCGCACCAACAAGCCAAGTAGCTCAGTCCCACATGCCCTGTGCCTTAACCAAGCAAAACCCTTCCGGACAGGCCCAAGCTACCACGGCCCACAAATTGCCCGGCCATTACCACGGTCCAATTCAGCTCATAAATTTCCCTCTCAAGAAGGATCCACGTCTGGTCTAGATTGGGTCCACGTTGCTTTCGGAAGAACGCGAGGGCTTGTCACTTTATTAAAAGATTTCAAAGATGTTTTCGTGTGGTCCTATGAAGACATGCCTAGAATCGATCCTGAAATTGTACAGCACCGGATCCCTTTTGACCCTGAGGCTCGACCCGTCAAGTAGAAGCTTCGGTGAATATGCCTGGATTGGGCTTTGAAGATTAAGGAAGAGGTCACTAAGTAGAAAGATGCAGGGTTCTTACGAGTATTTGAGTATCCTACTTGGTTGGCCAACATTGTTCCGGTGCCGAAGAAATATGGCAGAATTCGGGTGTGTGTGGATTTCAGAGATCTAAATAAAGCTAGTCCGAATGACGACTTTTCTCTACCGCACATCGACGAATTGGTGGACTTCACCGCAAGCCATGCGTTGCTCTCCTTTATGGATGGGTTTTCTGAGTACAACCAGATCTTGATGGCACTCGAGGATAGGGAAAAGACTACCTTCATCGCGTCATGGGGAACCTACAACTATAGGGTGATGCCGTTCGGTTTGAAAAATGCTGGGGCTACTTATCAACGGGCTGCAACCACTATCTTACATGATATGATCCACAAAGAGGTTGAGGTGTATGTGAACGACATGATTATCAAATCCAAGGAAAGAGAAGGCCACTATACCGCCTTGAAGAAAATTTTCCAAAGGATCTGAGAATATTGGTTGCAATTGAATCAACAGAAGTGCACTTTTGGTGTCATAGTAGGGAAAATGCTGGGGTTCTTGATCACACAAAGGGCCATTGAGGTCGATCCTTCCAAAATCAAGGCCACACTAGAAATGCCACCACCAAGGACTGAAAAGGAGGTGCTAGGCTTTCTAGGTAAAATGCAATTCATAAGACGGTTTATTGCAAAATTAACCTTGACTTGTGAACTAATATTTGGTCTCCTAAAAAAAGGAAAGAAATTCCAATGGGATGACCGATGCCAGGTTGCTTTTGAGCAAATCAAGCAGTATCTACAAAACCCGCCCGTGTTGTCGCCGCCAGAGCCGGGGAAGCCGTTGATTTTGTATCTGTTAATAACCGACATGACTATGGGCTACATGCTTGTGTAGGAATTTGAGGATATAGTAGAAAAGGCCATCTATTACCTGAGCAAGAAGATGCTAGAATATGAGACCCATTACACCCCGCTGGAGAAGGCTTGCTTGGCCTTGGTATGGGCTACCAGGAAGTTGAGGCACTACCTGTTAGCTCACTCCGTAATTCTGGTTTCGAGATTAGATCACACCAAATATCTCTTCGAAAAACCAACACTTACAGGTAGGCTAGCCCGTTGGCTGCTTCTTCTCTCCGAATTTGATTTGAAGTATATGACTCGTAAGTCTATCAAGAGGAGAGCGGTAGCAGAGTTCCTAGCCAATCATCCAGTGGAGGGAGATGAAGCAGTAGAGTATTTATTCCCAGACGAGGGTATTCTGCAAGTTGAAGAAGAGATTTGGACTATGTACTTTGACGGAGCGTCTAATCAGTATGGTTATGAGATAGAGGTGTTGCTGATAGCACCCGACAATTCCCATATACCTTTAGCTTTCAAACTCCAGTTCAAGGTATCAAACAATGAAGCAAAATACGAGGCATGTATCGCTAGCTTGGAAGCCGCCCTGGAACTAGGGACAAAACGGTTGGACGTCATCGGGGACTCGAACCTGGTTGTGTCCCAAGCGAAAGGATATTGGAAGGTTAAGGAAGAAATGATGAAAATCTATCACCAAACCCTGGACGTTCTGATTCCTAGGTTTGAGAAGCTAACCTTCAAGCATCTGTTAAGAGAGAACAACAGGTTCGTTGATGCTTTATCAACTTTATCTTCCATGATAGACATCCCTTTGGGAGTCTGGATGCGTCCGATCATTATTGAACAGAGGTATGTGCCGGCCTAGGAGCTGATTGTCGCGATAGAAGAAGTACAAGATCAAAACTCCTAGTATCATGATATCTGGAACTTCTTAGAGAATAAGGTTTATCCACTAGGGGCAAATGCCAAAGATAAGAGGGTAATACAGCGAATGGCTGCTCAGTTTATCATCTGTGGGGGTAAAATTTACAAATGAGGCCATCTGGGAATGCATAAACTGTGTGTTGATGCAGAAAAGTCGAAGCACCTAATGGAGGCTATCCACGGAGGAGAGTGCGGATCGCACATGAGTGGGGTAATGCAAGCTCGGAAGATTCTCAGATAGGGTTACTACTGATCAACCATGGAAGAGGATTGTATCGGTTTTGTTCACGATGCCACAAATGTCAAATTTATGCAAATCGCATGAACATCCCGTCGTCGAAGCTGTACAACATGACTTCACCATAGCCATTTTCAGTTTGGGAAATTGATGTTATTGGGGCAGTTACTCCAAAGGGGTCAAACGGGCATGAGTATATCTTGGTGGCAATAGACTATTTTACAAAGTGGGTCGAGGCCCAATCCTACGCAGTGCTGGAAGCGTCGCATGTAGCCAAGTTCATCAGGAATAACATCATCTGTCGTTATAAGGTCCCAAATAAGATCATCTCGGACAATGGTTCCCACTTTAAGAAAGAAGTGATCTACTTGTTGGAGAAATACAACGTGGCTTTTCAAAAGTCATCCACATATTGGCCGCAAACCAACGGAGCTGTTGAGGCCGCCAACAAGAACATCAAGCACATTCTACAAAAGATGGTGGAGACCTACAGGGACTAGCCAAATAAGTTGCCATTTGCTCTTTGGGGCTACCGAACATCAATCCGAACTTCTACTGGGGCAACTCCGTATTCTCTGGTTTATGGGATGGAAGTTGTTCTGCCGATTGAAGTTGAAGTTCCGTCGCTGCGGGTTATGGCTAAGTGCCAGATAACAGAAGCGGATTGGTAACAGAGCAGGTTCAAGGAACTAATGTTATTCGACGAGAGGAGGCTGAAAGCACTATGCCACGTCCAAAGTTATCAATGCAGAATCGCCAGGGCTTTCAACAAGAAAGTTAAGTCCAGGAATCTGAAAGAAAGGGATTTGCTTCTCAAAGATAACCGAGCTCCCAGCCACGACCCTAGGGGCAAGTTCACACCCAATTGGACTGGTCCTTACATCATTAAATCCATCTGGTCGGGTGCAGCTGTCATTCTTATGGACCTAGATGGCTTCGAATTCTCCCAACCAATCAACATGGACAAATTGAAAAAATACTACCCTTGAGTGGCTCGCTAGGCCGAAAATCCGAAAGGGCAACCTAGGGAAAAGTTAGAACATGAAAAATTAGAAAAAAGAAAAACTGAGCTTGCAAGGTTGAAAACCCGGAAGGGCGGCCTTGGCAAAAGTTAGAGCGCAAAAAGAGAGTGTTAATACTCGAGTGAACCCGAACCGAACTACGTAAGGCTTGATTCCCATCTTCGGGATACGTAGGCAACTTCATTATGAAGTCTAGCCATAAACACTTCCAAATCAATTGTGTCCATGAGATTGTTTTGGTCATCTTTTTCTTTTTTGCATCCAAGAGTTCAGCTGTGGTCTTCACAATGGGAGCTGGTTATAGTGCAGTGCAGTGCTACTCAGACAAGGGTCAACTTTCCATTTGCTAGATTCGGGGTTGTATATCTCGAGGATAGATTCTGGGTGTGTCCAGTTGTGATCCTTATCGAAAATGGTTTTGAAAAGTTTTAATAAAAGTTGATTTTGTTCAAATTAATCTTTTTACAACTTATACCATTTTTTGACCAAAAGGGAAATTTTCAGTGCTCACAACTTTCAATTTCATTGATTTCAATACAAAGTTCTCTACCTCTTGATATAAATCAAAGTTGCTTTTTTATTACATTCAAAAGGAAAACTTGAAAGTTAGATCAAAACAATAAACTTGGGGCACAGATGAGTCAGATGTTCCTGCGTCCCCTCTCACATATTATGGAACCTTCAGATACTAAAGTAGGCCCGGTTTGTGCCTCATCTTCAAGCCAAGCTATGCATTCGCCAGAAAGGGCGCAACTAAAATTGGGAACGGGAGCTAGGAGTTCTCTTGTCCTCCATGTAGTGGGATATCGAGCTAGTTGTGAACCTCGGATCAGAAATAAAGCCGGGTACTCTACCCCCTCTTCTTGGCAAGTCTGGTCATGTTCGAACTAACATCTGAATCGGAACGAAAAGTAGAAGACACAGTGTGTCAAGCCAATCAACTGAATGCCAGGTTGTCGAGACATGCTGTAGTTCATCTCGGGTAGATCAAACCACAGGCAATGCCAAGTAATGTCGACAGCAGACCTATTGCACATCCAATGGCACCACCACGCCTCGTTAGGGAAATCAACTAGCCGTTGACGAAAGAAATAGCCTTGTGTTGAATATGCAGGGAAAGAGTCCACTACTTTCAACCTGTCCATGAGCCATATCTGGGGAGGGATGAAAAATAAGAGAGATTAAAGAATAGAGAGGCGTATGTGGAGAGAAAAATGAGAAAAGGGTTTTAGAGAGAAAAACAGAGCTTGAGGGCCGAGTGATGTGAGAAACACATGTGAGAAGGGTGGGAAACATTACCTACAAGAGTAGTGGACTTCCTGCGAAGACTTCCTACGAACTTGGTTGTCTCTCAGCAATGGAAAGCATCCAGGCCCATCAAAGTCTGGCTAGTGTCAAGCCAATGCAGCTTTTACCCTCTTTCAAGCCTTGGGCTACTTCGATCAAGCGAACGCTAGACCCTCTGAAGCTAGGGGCAAGTAGGAAACGGGCCAACATACACAAGCAAAGGGCATGTTGCCGAAAGCCTTGCCAAAGACGGTCGTCGCGGTCACTGGCGTCAGAAAATTGATGAATCAAACGGGGAATATCCAACTCCCCATTGTGAACCAAAGATCGGGCATCGTGTAAAGTGAGCCCACACACCCTTCCTAAAGCCTGGATGTAGCTGAAACGGGACTGGGGCAAGATTTCCTCGTCACGCCGAGATTCCATCAAAACTTGGAATTCCTCAATTGTCGGACACATCTCTTGTCCCCCAAAACTAAAAACATGCGTGACCAGATTCCAGCACCTAGCTACGTCATGGAAGAATGGAAAACACAGCGGGGTACGACTCAGTGGGAATAGTGCATTTATCCCGAAACCTTAGAAATTTAGCTTTTCTAAGCCATCTAAAGCTGCAAGCCAATTTGAGAGTTTTTGGGGCAAAGAATGGCTCAATTTGTGGCAAAAATAGAGCTGGAATGAAGAAACCACGAAACTGGGGCATTTGTAGAAGATAAGGTAGTGGGTGGAAACCAGGTGTCAGCATTTCGGAGATTCTGCACATTGATGGCTGACAGGGCTCATTGATGGTCAACAGAGGCTCATCAATGGTCGGCAGGGGCACATTAATGGCCAGCAAAAGGAATAGATGGCCAACAGGCCATCCCTCATGGTCGGCAGCCTCCCTTTTATGCCCACTGTCCTCCTTTGTGAAGATCCAGTTGCATGCAGCAGTTGTATTCTGCTATTCGCGTCTTTTGTGGTCTTGTTTTGAGTCCCTTTGGGCTTGAGCATGTTTATTTGAGTTGTATTCGTCTGGTTTTGTTTATTGAGTTGTATTTGTGTTGTTTATCAAATCCGTGCTTTGCTTATCGAGTTGTATTTGTATTGATTAGCCTGTCGAGTTGTTGTTTTGTTTATCGAGTTGTTTTACTCTGTTTGTCATTTCAGTTGTTGGTCGGTTCATTACCTGATTAAGAAAGTGCCAATATAATGTGCAAGTTTTCAATCAAGATCAATCTTTTTTTTGCTATGCGATGTTATGCGATGCTCAGAATGCAAAATATAACACTTTTTCATCAAAAGCTGTTTTCATTCCGATCATGGTCACTTTTTGCAAAAGAGTACAAGTTCTTAAAGAAATAAAACTCGTCTGAACTGTACAAAACGCCAATACTACTAGAAAAAAGAAACTCAGTCAAAATATAGAAAGATCAGTGCCAGCTATCTCAAGCTCGAGAGGCCGTCTTCGTTCTCTTCCTCGGCAAAGCGGACTCTGTAGCACTGTCTCCATCGGCGCCACTGTCCGAATCTGAATCAGAGTTTGAATCGAAGCCCTCCTCAGCCTCCGTAGCCACACCACTAGCAGAATCCGAGCCAGCGTCGTCGTCTCCGTCCTCAGATGACTCTGACTGCAGACTCGCTGCCTCCTCATCCTCGCTCGTTTCGTCATCATCATCGTCCAGGATAGGCTCTAAAGGGCCACTCTCAGCTCGGGTGCGTCCAGCTCGGCCTCGGCTATGCGTCGAAGCCTGTCTCCCTCTCCTCCTTGCTGTTGGAGGAGATATTGAAAGTCCTACTGCGGCTACTACTGCTGCTGTCGGTAAAGGTGAGACCCAAAAAAGCAGTTAGTGTATGTCAACCACAGTTTGTGTATCAGATACAAGAGTGATGTACAAAATAGGTACATGCAAAGTATGAATGCAATGCGAGAATGCAGTGTGTCAGATGTGATCTATACACGCAGTGTATTAGTGCAGGGTGAAGAAGTGTTCAATTGAAATGCCAGTTTCAGTATGTTGGTAGAGATATGATGACCGAAATGCAAGAAGATTGAATTTTTTACCTCACGCCATGGAAGCCGAGTATCGCCTCTCTCCTCAAGATCATGCCCTCGAATAAGGCCAGCATCTCGAGTAATCTCTCAACATACTTTGTGGAGGCCTGCAAATGTAATTTGAAATGATCAGTGTCTGGAATGAATGAATGTCTGAATATCTAAGCAAGAATGAAAATTGAAATGAAAATTACAATGCATACCGGAGGTGCATCAGGCGCCCTGACGTATCTGTGACCAACCAACGGAGGCTCGATCGGAATCTGATAAGCCTCTCCGGAGTATCGCCAACCAGTCAGCGCGGTCAGAAGCTTTGGCCAACCAGCCCTCTGCTCTGCCTGGGGAGTCCCTCTACCATGGGCTGTGCTCGCCCGACTCACTCTGCGTGTCACCCTCACGGTAGGAGCTCTCACTTCCTCTCCCTCGTAAACGTTGGTCAAAGGCGGCATCATGTGTGTTTGGATGAAAGTCGCGTAATCGCCCTCTATACGGAAATACTCTGCCTATAGCCCTATCATGAACTGGATCACCTCGTCGACAGATAAACTATGTGTCACCCTCATGGACGCTGGAGGTGCCATCGGTATGAATGGGGCAGGTAGGCCCAAAGTCTGGCGTACAAAGCGCTCGTCCAAGAACCAAGCGCGGCAAATCGAGCCCTTGAGAAGAATGTGATGGCGGGTGATGACCCGAGCTGTATAATATTGGGCTCGGAGCCTTAACGGTATCACAGTGCAAGGCTATCATGTGATCTGAAATAGAAAGTAAACAGAGTATTAGTCGCTATCAGTTGTTAATGTGTGGATTAAAGTGGATGAAAAGTAAGAGGACTTTGTCTTGGGTTACCTCATGCGCCGCGACCACATCAAAATACTGGCGGAAAAACATGAAGCTTTCCCGGGTCCTACAGCGGAGCTAGCCGTCGTATACTTGAGAAAAGGGGACTGTCGCTGGAACCTCCTCCACAGGCTCTGAAGCAAGAGCCGGGAAGTACGCGTACACCCATAGCTGCAGGGAAAATGCGACGATATGCGATCAATACAGTGCATAAGCAGATACAAAAAATGCAAAGCAGAAAGCATATAGTGTATGAGCAGATATAGAAAATGCAAAGCATAAAGCATATAGTGTATGAGCAGATACAGAAAATACAAAGCAGAAAGCATACAGTGCATGAGCAGATACAGAAAATGCAGAGCAGAAAGTACATGTATTGAATAAGTGTAAAGTAATAAATATTGAGCATAAAATGTAAAGTAAAAAGAGATAACTAAGCTGTGTACCTTCCAAGCTCGCCAGTAGCCTCCAATCAAGCTCCTACTCTTGTAGGAAGTCGAGCTCATATATCCGTACAAAGTGGTGGGGCCGGCTCCGCCCGAATCATGGAACTGAACTTGATAGAGCAGCACCAAGGCGCTCAGTAGATACAGGCCTATGGTATTCCACCTGTTCGAAAACAAGGTGGTACCGAAAATGAACATAAGGAAGCCTCTGGTGTATTGCTCTGTCTCCTCGATCGTCTCGGGCTCTATCTCCCTGAACTGCTCCTCAAACCAGCTATACTGAACCATGCCTGCCCGAAGTGTCGGTGGATGTACCCCAAGCAGCGCGACCCATGCTACCTCTCACTCTCCCATATCAGGGTCGAGAGGGATCGGATCACCCCCTACGCCTAAGCCAGTGATCATGGCAAAGTCATAAGGGGTCATCGTCATCTCTCCCATGGTGGAGAAATAGAAAAAGTTGGTGGTGTCCCACCACCTCTCCACCAGAGCCCCTAAGAGATGACGACTCGCTATGACCCGAGTCAGTCGAAGAAGATACCGGCTCGTTTATCAATGATGTCGCGAACTCCAGCTGGGAGCTCGCCGTACCAATCTCGAGCGGTCGTTATGCCATAGCCTTTGAAGGCACGAGACCCGTCCTGTGATAATGCATGAGATGCAATCAGATCAGACAATGAAAAGTATAGTCGGATATAAAGTAGTGATGTATGAGATACAGTTAGATCAAGGTAGTGCATGAGATCAGATCGAAACAGTACAAGAAATGCAAACAGTTAAGGGTAGTACTGTAGAAAAAATAGTTTTCGTATCTCTGCGGCGATGGTTGACAAATGAGATGCTGGCTCTCTCAGTAGGAGGTCCTCTGGCGCGTCCTCAGCAAAGTTAGTAAAGGATTTGATGCCTCCTGCGGTGGGTACTATGTATGTTTGAGGATGGTACCTCGCTAGATCGAAGGGGCATATGCTCAGCGGTAACGGCTCTAGCTCGGCCTTAAAGTCCACCTTAAAATCTACTGGAGGAAGCTCGGGGAGAGCCCCAGCATATGGAACATCGTCTGCCATCTAAAATAGGTGCAAGATGAGTAAAAAATAAAGAAAAGTGAAGGAAAAGGAAAAAGCTTTGAAAAAGTCAACCCTAAGAGAGAGAAAAAGTCAAAGAAAGTCAAGGCCGGGAAAAGTGTACAAACCTCGAGAGAAACTCGAGGGGAATGAGCCTAGAATGATGGAAATGAAGAAAGAGGTGTTGAAGTCAAATTCCAATCAGTTCAAAGTGAAGAGAACTAGAAGGATTTAGCGAAGAAATGTTTTTAGGGTGTTGGAAAACGTGTAGGGAGCATGGATCTAGAGAGAAGGAGCACCTAGAGAGCAAGAGTGAGGAATTTCGGATGTGGGGTTGTGTGGAAATGAAGTGGCATGCTTTGTTTTTAAAGACCCGGATGTGAAAAGTCAAAATTGCCCAAATCTGCCATCGATGGCCGGCAGGGCACACCAGTGGCCGACAGGTGGCCGGCGGCTCCCCCTGGTGGCCGGCAGGTTTCCACAAGCCTCCCCTGCATCCCTAGCTCTGTTTTGTGTCCTTGGATTCCAAGAAGTGCAAGGAATGTTCAGTGTTTGACTCAGAATGTCCTCACGGAAACTCAGAATTACGTTCCCAGTGCGCGTTGGTCGTCACTCATCAACATAAACAAGGTGTATCCTTTTTAACATATTGCAACTCTCCCGAGAGGTAAATCAGAAGTTGCCTTTGAGTTGTCTTTAGCAAACACACTTTTGTCATTACATAGAATGTGCATTTCTTTGTCGTTGCATGGAACATGCATTTTGTATTGTTGCATAGAACATGCATCCCCATGTTTGCATAGAATATGCATGTTGCATTGAATATGTATTGTTGATTATTTTGCATAGAACATGCTCTCGCTCGCGCCGCATAGAATATGCTTCTGTTTTATTTCTTGCATGTTGTGCATAAAACATACCTCTAATATTGTGTCACGGTTATTCATCTCGCATGAAACATGCATTCTTATTGCATTGTACCTGTTAAGTTTCTTTCTTATGCAGACACGATATTGTATGTACGGTTCATTCAGATGAATCCCAGGTGAGATCATTTCGGTCCCTCGAACTCCTTGTTGGTTAGAAACACTCGGGTACGTCCGGTGTTTACACCACTCTTTGTTGGTTAGAAACATTCGGGTACGCTCAGTATTTGCACCACTCCTTATTGGTTAGAAACACTCGGGTAGCTGGTACAAATAAACCACTAGAAAACCCTTCCTTTTGAGATGATAAGGAGAGGCACAGTACAAATAAACCCCTGGAAAACCCTTCATTTTCCTCTGTTTATGCTCTGTTGCAGTGTGGTGACTTAGAGCATCAGTGGCTGACAGTGGCTCATTGGTGGCCGACAGTGGCTCACTCTTGGCTGACAAGGCACACTTTTGGCCGGCAGATGGCCGACAACAACCTCCCATGGCCAGCAGGCCACTGGTGCAATCCTCAGCAAGTTTTTGGTAAGGTGAAGCAGAAAGATTCTGGAGTATGGTCAACCCTGCAAACAAAGCCTCTCAAGAGCAAAACGGTGGCTTTTCGGGGCGAAAACCAAGAGCATGCATCCTTCATTTCCCGAAAAAGAGCTGAGACAGTGTAGTTTAAATATTTTGCATGATTAGTTTATGTATATTTGTGTTGTAATTTAATTAATTAGTTGCTAATTAGTTAAAGTGTTGTAATAATTAGTAATTAGTTTACTAGTTATTCATTTGATTTGTAATAATTAGTCTAATTAGTTTAATTAGATTAGTTAGCCTAGCTTAGCTTAGATTAGCTTAGCTCTTATTCATTTGGACCCTCCTTCACGAGGGCACAATGTTATAATAAGTGTGCGTGCGTGTGTACATGTCTTCTAATCCCATGTCTTTCTCCCTTTTATTTACCCGCTTTCGATGGTTAGATTAGAGACATTTTCAATTAGCATACCTTATGCTCGCATGTTTGCATCCATTCATTTATCTTGCATGCACTGAGGCTTGGCACATCATTCAAACTACATTGTAATTTCAATACTTCTTTGAATACGTATTTTAAAGCATGCTATCAAAGTGTTGCAAATGCCATATTAGTAGCCGAGCCTATTAATTGCATTATTGCATATGTTGCATTAGGCATCTTAGCATAGTTAGGATCATGCATCTTTCTAACCAGTTTCTGTTTTGGCTTGGAGTACTCAGTAAGTTTTACGCTTTAGCATGCTTGCATGAGTGTGATTGTCATGTTGCCATGTTTCACATGCTTGCCATGAGGTTATATGCTTATTTGATAAACTGCATAAATGCTTGTAGGTGAAGACTTGTCGTTTGAATTGAAATGATTCAATGAATGTGAGTTTTAAGCCTACTTTGTGAAATGGCAAATCATGTTTTAAGCCCATCATGTTTGATGGCAAATCCGCGTTTTAGCCCACTTAAGAGTGGCAAATTCAAACCATTTTCGAAAGCAAACATGAGTTGAATTCGTTCCAATTCTTGCAATTTTAGTCTATACTTGCTTGTGTGCGTCACATAGTAAAGTTAGCTAAATAACCGATATAAGAACACATGAGATTTATAAAACATCATATCATGATTAATAGAGGCCGATCTTTGATCGGGCGAGCGGGGGTGCTCATTTCATGACCTTCTCCCCCCCTCATACCCAAGTTCCCGAGCCGAGATAACTTTGGTGATGACGGACGCGTGGCCTTTGACACAAGTCAGGGTTTCTTAAATTTTTCAAAAAATAAAATATTTAGGTGGCGGCTCTGTAATCTAGCGAAGCAGTCCAATTTTGGCATTATTTGATTTAAAATCAATTTTTCAAAAAGATTTGCCGGATTGGACTCTTTGGTGTTTATCAGTTTCACATTGTACTTTGTGAGATTAGATTCAGAACCGTGACAGGAGTCTAAACTGTAGGACCAATTCGAGCTCTCCGAAAGGGGGCGCAAAAAAGTAGAGCTACACCTTCCCTCCTCCTTCTCCTCCTCCTCTTCTTCTTATTCTTCCTCCAAAACCCTAATAGTACAAATCTTTTATGTTTAGCACTATGTTACCGAACCAAAATGATTCGATTAGCACTATGTTGTCGAACCGACTCTGCCATCGTGACCTTTCATTCATTGCGAGAGAGATAGAGAGAGAGAGAGATAAAAAAAACCTAGGGTTTTCAGAAGACGAAGAAGAATAGAAAGAAAAAGGAGGGCAGTGATAGGAGATGTGGGCGACGAATGAGGGTTGGGGTGGCTGGGGCTGGTGGAGAGGGTACCTATGGCGGCGGATGGGGGTGACAGAGAAAGGTTGGGTAGCTACGGCTAATGACGAGAGGCTGGGTGGTTGCAACTGCCAGTAAGGAACTGATCAACGGTGAGTAGAGATGGTAGTTGGAGTTCAGAGGAGTTAGGGTTAGGGTTTGAGAAATTAGGGACAAGGGTAAAAGTGAAATTTTATGTCGGGACAAAATTAGAATTAAAAAAAAAAATAGAGAATGTGGGGATTCTAAGAAGAAAAGTAAGGATAAATAGTAGCCGTCTTGTTTTATTACTTTTTGTTCATGAAGTAATGTAATTGTAAGTGTCATTAATTGAATTGGACTCTTCTATATCCATTTTTTTTCATTTTTTCAAATTTGATCCATTTTTAAAAAAAAAAACTAAAAACAAACAAACAAACAAACAAACCTTCTAGCCTTAACTAGGACACAAATAAAGCATTGGGTCGAGATCTAATTCTATTTTTAAGTCACAAACCTAAAAAGTTGAAAAAAAATTGACAAAAAAATTGAAAAGTGAAAAAAAAAAAAAAAAAAAAGGGTAAAAATAAGTAGAGAAAAAAAGTTGGCTTCAAAGTTGTTGCCAAACAAGGCTACTTATGATTTGATACCCTTTACCTGGTTTGCTGTTCAGTCTTGATTTAACACCCAATATATATATATATATATATCAATTCCTTCATTGTTGGTTCACATTAAGAACGTGGACTACACTTGATCCTCTTGATGCTTTTTTTTTAAGAGAAATAAATTGGAGTCACTATTTTTAAGTATCTCGAACCTATGTGGGGCATGTTTTCTGGGATGGGAAAGGTTCAAAATGAAGTAGTATCCTTGATTATTATTTTGTTTTCACTATATGTAAGTTTGGTATATGAAAAACCCAAATAGAGCCAATTTTAATCTTTTTATATCGTGTATTGGATTGCAAGCGTCCTCATCTCATTTCTACGGATTTTTGCCAAAGTTGTATATCCACAACATGCCTATGGCCTCAGAAACAGTGCAAATCTCTATTTCATTGTAAGCATTGTTGTGTTGATCGTATGCATTGCTTTCTACAATGTTGTTGATAGACTATCGGTTATTAAGTACCATAAAAATCTGAAGATTCAAGCTGTAGATGAAGAGAAAGAAGAGAAAGGTGTCCTAACCGGGGCACTATGAAGGTCAACTTTGTGGGACATTGTTGGTAAAGTCAAATGGTGTGGATTTGGGGTCTTCATTATCTAGGCCGTGACATGGGCTGTATACCCTGGTTGTGTTACAGAAGATTTCCATTCCCGGGTACTAAAGGACTGGTATCCAATCCTCCTCATCACTGGCTACAACGTGTTTGATCTAGTTGCCAAATCTATGTTGTCCAAATTGTGCAAATCAAACAAAAGAGATAGATTCCTATTAAACAATCACTTTGAATTTCAGAATAAAAATATGTTGAAATTTACAAAAATTTCTAATAAAATAAAACTAGTAAAAGTAAACAAACCAAAACCCGTGTGATATCACAATTTCCTTAAAACAAATTCACCGTCTCCCAATGAATGCTGAAGGTATACCGGCATCTGTCTCTTAGGATACAAAGGTCGAAACCAACTAATGCAGAAGTGTATTCTGAAGAGTTTCAGCAAACTTGATAATGGTCGCACTTTCTCTAACAAGAACCAAAGAAGAGACTAGCAACAGAAGATAAGAAGGCTCTGTTTGGTAAGCTTCTCAAATTATAATTTTACCCATTGATTTGTGTGTGGTGTTTATTTTGAGCTTTCAAATCATAATTCTACACCCATTTCTCAAAACTCAATTCAAAACATAATCATTATTTTTCAAAACTCATAACCAAACACATAATTTAAAATTCTTTTCAAAACTCAATTCAAATTAATATTTTAATTTTTTTAATATTTTAAATATGTTACGATTTTTTTAATTTTTGGAATATTTTTAAATATTACGATTTTAATTTTTTAGATTTTAAAATATTTTATAAAAATAAATTCAAACTCTATTTTATAAAAATATTTTTAAATATTTTAATTTTTTTGTTATGTATTTTGGTTACGATTTGAGTGTAAAGTTGTGAAACTAGTATGGAATTTCGAGTTATGTATTTAGTTATGAGATTTAAAAATAATTTCTTAATTGAAATTTGTTTTATGTGTCTGGTTACGATTTAAGTGTAGAATTATTTTTAAATTTAAAATATTAAAATTTTAAATTATTTAAATTTTTTGAATATTTAAATTATTTAAATTTTTACAATTTAAATTTTTTGAATATTTATTTTAATTTTTTATTTATTAAATTTTTTAGATTATTTAAATTATTTAAATATTTATGATTTAAATTTTTTAAATATTTATTTTGAAAAAAAAATTATTTCCTTTGTAGTATTTTCAATTAAAAAATTGATTAATGTTATTTTCTATTAATAATAATTTTTTTTAATTGAATTTTAAAAAAAGTTGGTTATGAGTATTGATCAGAATTTTCAATAGTGTGAAAGTAGTGTGTTTTGTTATGAGTTATAATAATTTGAATTAAGTTTTTAAAACTCTTTCTAAAACTCATAACCAAATAAATTTTCTTACTTCACATGTCAAATCAAACTTTCAAAACTCAATTTAACACTCTATTCAAAAATCATAACCAAACAAATTTTCTACACTCAAATCATAATTTCAAAACACACAAATTCAAAATACAACTCATATTCTCAAATCATAATTAGAAAGTCTTACCAAATGGAGCCGAAATTTTTCTTTGATGTAAAAAAATCTCTAGTTTTTTTTTTCCCCAAAACAAAATCTCTATTTTTCATCAAAAATCTCTCTTAAACTCTTCTTCTAAATGGGAGGGGAAAGGCCTTTTTTATGCTTGTAGGGAAGATATCTTAGCCATGAAGGCTACCATAAAACGGAGCATCAATGGCCATTAACTCTATCCTTTAGGGCTAAAGTTACAAAGGTGCAAAACTCTCACGTGCATAATGATCATCAACTCTATCATCAAAAGATGAGAGTTACAAAGGTTGAATTAATATATATATATATATAATGCTATTTAAATAATCTAACTAGATGGGTCGCAAAATGGATACAGGTATTGGGTCACAACTCGATCCACACCCAGTCTAAAACATGTGCACAAGCCAAGTCCAGTCTAGCATAACACATAGCCCATGCCTAAGACTGTCCAACACATGTACATACACAAGCCTAAGTCAATCCAAACCAAGATTAAAACTAAATCCAAGTCCAAGTCCAAACCTAGGCTCAAGCCCAACTTCTATTGATACCCACTTTATGAGACAGTTCTTATTCAAAATTCAATGGTTTCAGCCCATCATTTTTATATTGTAATCTTCTCACTTGAGATAATACAAAACTAATCAGACCTACTTCAACCGACAGTTGAGTCCCACTTTAATTTCGAATTAAAATTGTTGAAAACCATTATTTTCCAACAGTCTCTACCCGTGCACTATCTCTTTGAGAATGTGAAAGTTGCAGTTAGTGAATCTTTAGCAAGGTTGTTGTTTTTTCCACTCTGCTTGGGTTGTTTGCATGGTCCTGAATTCCTTCGAGCAGAAATCCCTGTAACATTGGTGACTTGCCTTTTGGGCTTTTCGAATGGCTATTTGAGTAATGTCTTAATGATTTTGGCTCCCAAAAATGTCCCGCTGCAACATGTAGAGATTGCGGGGGCTGTGATTGTTTTGTTCTTGTTCGTTGGCTTGGCAATTGGTTCGGTTGTGGCTTGGTTTTGGGACATATGACAACTTTCATGGTTTGTACAACATTTGTTCTCTTGATTTGGATTGACCTGATTTTTTTATTTTTTATTTTTTTTTGTAATTCTGTAAATCTTGTGTTAGTAAGTCTTTATGAAGCTTGTGCGTACTGGATTCCGCACTAGATGAAAGTGGATCTGGGCTCTTCTCACAGTTGGACCATCCAGGGACTGGGGCTCCTGCAACAAGAACCACCGTTAGAGCTGCCCGGCCGGGGTTGGCCGGATAACCCCTCCGGCGTGGTAATCAGTGATCGGTGTAGGAGTATAGAGTCGAATGGGTATGTATGTGTGGTGTAGATTGGGGTTGTTCAGTTACCTTCAATGTGAAGCTCATGTTCTACATATAGTGTTCCTTACTTGCTTCTCAAGGTGAGTTCATGGAGTACAGGTACTGCCAGGTGTCCTTTCAGCAGTGCTCCACGTGGTGGACCACTTGATAGTTGCCATTCATTGTGTATTCTCATTGTAAGCATGCTGATAACAAACCACATTCCCTTGGCTTAACAACTTCCGTGATTTTAGGCGTGGGGATCACCGAGGTGGCATCCGCACATGCTTGCATTCACAGATCCCACGCTTTTGTGAGGCTTCTTGATTCGGTACTTACGTTCTTCGCCTGCATCGGTGTACATTAGCTCGGCCGTTTCTGTGCTCGTTTACGAGAGATGGGTACTTATCTGTCGCCCACACCATTCGTCTCGCAGCTTCGGCCTGCATCTACTACGGTGGCCGACCTTTTCCATCATGAAGTTGGGCCCAAGTGCTTGAGGACTTGGACGTACTATTGATCACGAAGCTGGGCTCAACTGATTAGCCCATATATTCATCTGACCCACTTGGATTTGGGCTTTATCGGATTGGGCCGTCCCAAGGCTTGGACCCGACCCATTTTACATTCAGCCCCTTCATTTGCCCCCTAGCTCGGCCCAAGGTTCCCTTGGGGGGGGCTATTGTTCTGCCTGAAGCATCGGCTTCTGCTTCTCCCGCTTCGCCTTGGTGACGGTTCAATCCTGACACACGGTTTCTGCATGCGTCCTTTCATGTGACACGTGGCAACGCGTGATAGGTGTGCAGAGATTATGCGTCGATTCCATGCTGAAGATCGTGCTTTGTGTGACTGCACGCCGACTAGCACAATAAATGCTCAGGCTATTGATTCAAACCCCCTCGATTTGATCTCCTCGTTTCTATTGTTAGTTTCAAAGAGAGAGAAAGAGAGCCTCTTCCCATTCTCGCTGATCGATTTCACGGTTCGCTGGGCTTTTTTTCACCACGATCCTTGCTTCGTGGTCATCGCCGTAAGTTTTCTTACGATTCTTCCTCTCTTCGTCTCAATCGTGCGGTCTGGGTCTCGCTTCGTCCACTAGTTTAATCAAATGGGAAATTCCGCTCTCGTCGATACTCTGAAGCCATGGCCGTGGTTCCGCTTGATTACAACATTCCTCATGATGTTACCTTATCACCGGGCGAAGGTGGATGCTAAACGCATGGGCACGAGGAACACCGCTGTTTTTCCGTTGCTGCTATCGTCGAGGGAGGGGTGCGGTTTCCTCTTGACCCGTTGTTGCGCCGCTTTTTGCATCAGGTCCAGTTGACCCCGATGCAGGTGTCTGTAAATCTTTTCCGTGTTGTCTGTGGAGTGTCTGCCCTTAATAGACGCTTAGGTTTGAACCTCGATATTTGGGATATTCTGGGATGTTACACCCTTTCTCACAATAAGGACCATAGTACATACTACCTTCGTGTTCGTTCCGCTGATTGTCATCTAGTCACTGGACTGCCGGACTCAGATAAACACAATGATGATTTCTTGCAAGTTGGTGGGAACTGGGAGTTTCCTGCCGGGACCGAATTTCAATCTGAGAGGATGCCACAGAAAGATGGCTATCCAGGTCTGAGCCTCCTTTTTTAATGCCTTCTGCGTTTCTTACTTGCTCAATATTGTTCGATGGTTTTGCCTTCTTTTTACGTAACCTTCCTGCTTCCAACGAAGACCGAACCGGAGAACGCCAAGCCATCAAGGCCGCTGAGATATAAGAGGAGATCCGCCTCGAGTTGTTGGATTATCACTGCTACCGCCTGTTATGCCAAGAAGGCGAGACTCGGCCGCTTTTGGATTCCGACATCGAGACCGAGGTGTCTCTACCCCACCGGGTTCCGAGACGCCAGACTGCTCAAGATGCACTGAGAAGAGGCGCCCGCCCCTGGGCCACAGGGGCGGATCAAGAGGAGGAGGGTGTCAGGACTTAGAGGCTGAGGCCTTTGGAGCCTCTAGCACTTTGCAAGTTCCCGTGGAGAAGGCCGAGACGAAGTGCCTTATGGAGGTGAAGAAGGAGGTTGGAGCACTTGGGACCCCAGTAACTACCGCCGAGCCCTCTGCCTTAGTTGCCGCCCGAGCAAAAAAGAGAAGGAGGGAAACTAGCAAGGCCGTGGTGGGGGAGACTTCTCAGGACCCCGTTGAAAACGAAACTTTTGAGAAATGGGAGCCACCGATATCATATGATGGCAGGCCCGTCTCTACCTCTGATTCTGTTGTTGCTTCACAGGATTTTGCTTTTAGTTTAACCAAGTTTTTGTTGATGCCGGTTGATATGGATGGACATAATGGGCCTCGTGACATTCCTATCATGAAGGGGACCCTTCAAATGTTGATCGCAGGGTTCTTTTTTCTTCGCTTTCCTTGACCTTATCTTGTAATCGCCATCTTCCTTGTTTCTAAGTTCTTTGTTGTTCTTGCAAGTATCCAGAGAATGCACTGCCCATTACCCGCTACCGAGGAGCCGGAAAGGGCCGTGTTGGAGGTCGCGATGAATGCGAAAGACCGACAAGAAGCTTGGAGTCGGAGAAGGAGGGACGCCGAACTGCTGAGAAGGAGGCCTTCCGCTTGAACAAAATTGTCGCTCACGAACAATCAAAGGAGGTCGCTATTGAGACCTGTGCCCAAATTTGAGGGGAAAGTGGCCGAGCCGAGGCCGTTATTGCCGGATGGTCGCTGAGCGATCATACTGGAGGCCAAGCACGCAACAGGCTGGATGAAGCCGAGCCGCTACAAAGAGGAAGTTCTAGTGTCGCGAGACAAGCTCTTTGTGAAAGCTTGGAGATGTCCCTTAGCGGCTGCGATGGTTCCTCAAGGCTCTTCTTCAGATCGTGATGTCCTCGTTCCTCAAGTCCTCTCGTTCAAGACTACTCCTATCCCCGCTGCTCACGGACGATGTTTCAAGATGACCCTGTGAATGAGACCCAGAGCATGGATGTTGCCACTGAAACGATGGACATTGAAGGGTTTGCCACTCTGGAGACCGAAGCCATGGAGGGTGTGGTTAAGGTGGCTCCTACTCGTGAAGTTGGAGCTCCTCATCGCTTCCTCCCATGGATGATCTTGACAAAGTTGTTGATGCTGCTCCTGAATTGCCCGCTGTTAATGAAAGTTGATTGTTGAAGTGATGAAAGTTGAAAGCTGAACCTTTTATATTTCTGTTCTGATGAAGACAATTTCTTTTCTTTTTTTTATCACCGGTTATGAGGCCTTCGTGCCCTTTGCTTGATGATATGATTTCCTTTTTGAACTCGCAATTTGATGTTGTTTAGCTTCTATGTTTGAACATTTCTTATACTTGCTTGCCCCTACGAGCATTGTTGGGACCTCGGGGCCTAATAGATGCTCGGTGGGTTCTCAGGTTGCCTTTTAATGGATGTTCTGGCTCGATTCTATCGCTTGCCCCTACCGAGCATTGTTGGAACCTCAGGTCGAACCGATGTTCTCAGGTGGCATTGCATTCATTTGCCCCTACGAGCAATCGTTAGGACCTCTGGCCGAACTAGTGATCGGCGTGGTTATCGGATATATGGTATGGTCTGTGCTTTTAAGTTCATAAGTGGGTCTTACTTAGGTCCAGTTGGTTTTGTAAGAAAACAATTGTTTGCCCCCACCGAGCTAAGTAAGATCGAAATTGTTTTGCAAGAATTGCTTGAGTCTGTTTCAACTTTGTGTATGAGAGAAATGCAAGGAGAGATGTCTTACTCAGGTCCAGGTAGGCTTTTTGAAAACAATTGTTTGCCCCCAGCTGGAGCTGAGTAAGGCTGATGCTGGAAGTTTGCCCTTGGCGTAGCTCGGATGAATTTGGTCTAACTTTGGTTGTTGAGTCAATATCAAGTATTGTTGTGCCGACACTTAAGAAGTTCTCAGAGGTGCACAGTGTGTGCTTAGGAAATGTCAAGGCAACTTCCACCAAGTAATGCCACTTAGCTAAAATAGGGTGTTTACTTAAGACATGTTAGTATGGTTTCCACCAAGCAATTCCACTTGGCTAAATAGAAATGTTTACTTAAGATGCATTAGTGCGGTTTCCACCAAGCAATTCCACTTGGCTAAATTCCAATCCAGTTGCCAAACATTTTCCACCAAGCTATACCACTTAGCATGTTTGAGTGCTAATCAATCTAGAGTCCGCTCACTGCTCAAATCGGGCCATTTGGGTTAAACACCAAAGTTAATTCCGTTTGATAAACATCAAAGCTAATTCCGTTTGGTAAAAACCAAAGCTAGTTCCGTTTGGTATAGACCAAAGCTAATTCCGTTTGGTAAAGACCAAAGCTAATTCCATTTGGTAAGAACCAAAGCTAGTTTTGCTTGACAAACATCAAATCTAATTACAAGAATTGAACAAGTCTGAATGGAATGGGGAGAACATTTGTATTGGTCAACCAATAAGTGCCTTTACATCCTGATAAAGAGGTTGGGAAATGACTCTACTGGTAGTATTTCTTGAGGTTTGCTATGTTCCAGGGCCGAGGTATTGCTTTGCCATTCAGATCCTCTATAGTAAGTCTGCTTCCAACTACTACCGTGACTTTGTAGGACCTTCCCGCCGCCCAAGTTTACCCTCACCAGCACCCGCTTATGATCCATGACCTTCCTCAAAACCAATTCTCCCGTATAAATTGCCTTGGGAAAACTTTTTGGTTGAAACTTCGATGAGTCAAGGTCGATATGCTTCAAGCCCGATCAAGGTCGCTTCTTCGCCCTCCGCCATATCCAAAGGTTTATGCGATGGCTTCCTCACTAGAGCTTTCAAATAATTCAAATCAAGAGTTGGAAGACCGACTTCAAGTGGGATGATGGCCTCCATTCCATAGGTTAAAGAGTAAGGTGTTTCTCCCTGGGGCGCCAGGTCAGAGTTCGAGAGGCCCATAATACATGTGGTAACTCCTCAACCCACTTGCCTTTTGGCGCGTTTCAAGCCGCTTTTCACTCCATTAATGATGGTTTTGTTCGACGCTTCGCCGACTGCTGCTCGCGGGTACTCGGAGAAGAGTTCCTATACTCGATTCTCGAGGTCGCACAAAATTTCTCAAGATCTTTCCATCAAACCGAAGTTCCATTGTTCCGCGATTAGTACCCGCGAATGCCAAACGCACTACCACACTTCTCAAAACAAACCGCTTTTGTGTCCGCTTCCTTGATATTTGCTGCTGCCTCAACTTCAACCCACTTGGTGAAATAGTCGGTTGCAAAGAATGAAGAATCGCCGTCTCAAAGTACACGCCAATGGTCCAACAATATCCGCACTTATTGCGCAAAGGCCACGGCCGGTGAGTGGAGGAGAGTTTTGGTCGGCCGATGAATGAGTGGAGCAAACCTCTCGACATTTGTCGCACTTTTGCACGCATCGCTGCATCTTGTCGCATTCGTGGCCACCAAGCATTCGCGGTGTTATGGCTCGGTGCGCCAGTGACCTCCCACCAGCGTGGCATCCACAAATCCCATCGTGAATTTCATAGAGAACATTCTCAACGAGATTCGGATGCACGCATAAGAGGTAGGGGCCGAGGTAGGAACGTCTGTAAAGCTTCCCAGACGGTGAGATCCAAAATCGAGCTGATTTATGCCTGATCTTGTTGGCTTCCTTCGCCTTCGGGAGTTCACCAGATTTCAAAAAGACCAATATTGGATCCATCCAGCTCGGCTCTAAGTTGTTGCAGAGGACTGGAGATGCAATACTTGGTTCTGGTATGAACTCAACCCAAATTCTTCTGGCATCCTTTGTATCCACTGATGAGCCTAGGCACGCCAGTGCATCAAGGTGGTCGCTTTTTTGTCCCGACCGATGCGCCCACTCGTATGGATTGAAATTTTCGAGTAGGTCTCTCGCCTTGCTCACAGACATAGTCATTCTTTCATCCCGAGTTTCATAGATCCCTAAAAGTCGGGTTTACTACTAGTTGTGAATCGCGAAAACAAGAAGTCGCTTCAAGACCGGTGTTCACGCCCGCAAGTCGGCTTAATAACGCCAGATTCGGCCTGTTGTTCAAGCTTTCCACCAAGCCCGAGTGCTCGCTCCCGTGATAAATCCTTCCGAGAAATAAGGACTACTCTCGCCTCGAGCCTCGGTTATTGGATCTAACCATCAACGAGAGTTGCTGATGTTTCCAATAAAGAGTTTCCATGCTTCCGGTTACTGGTTTTTCCTGCTCGGCATGGCACTGCGTGGCCGAGCTCAGATTCCCCGGTTCGCACTCGGCGAGTGAATTTCGCGACAAAGTCCGCCAAGACTGGCCTTGATTGTTGTTCGGGTTGATACCTAATGTCAAACTCACCAAGCTTCATCGCCCACTTCGCCGTTTGCTCGCCAGAGAAATCGGCTACCGAACACAGATCCGAGGGAATTCAATGAGGACATTAATGGTATGCCCTCGAAGTAATGTCGCAGCTTTCTTCGAGGCTATAAGCAAGAAGCCAACTTTTCCAATGGTAGATACCGTGGTTTGCTGCCTAGTAAAGTCTTGCCGACGAGTATATTGGCCTCTCGATCCTACCAACTTCTCGAATCAATAAGGCCACGCCATGATCCGACATCGCTAGATAGAGATACGCCTTCTCCCGGTTCTCGAGTGGATAATAGAGGAGGTGTAATCGAGGTACCTTTTGAGGTTCTGCAGTTGCTTCAAGACATTCGCTATTCCATTCAAATGTCGCTTTTTTCTCAAGAGCCGAAGAAGGGCTTCATCCGATCCGAGGATTTGCCGATAAACCTTCGCAAAGGCCGCCATTCCAAATAGTTTCTCAGTTCCTTAGACTTGGTTGGCACTTCGAGGTTCTCAGATAGCCTTGATCCGATCCGGATTTGCTTCAATCCCTCTTTGAGTGACCATGTACCCCAAGACCTACCCTGTTCCCACCACGAAGGCGCATTTCGAGGCGTAGATGCGAAGCAGGTGGGCTTTCAGGATGCAAAATACTTCTCTCAAGTCTGTGAGGTGGCTCGTAGCTAACTTGCTTTTCACTACCATATCGCCTATATAGGCTTCCATGGTTTTCCCAATTGATCTCAACATCCGAGTGATCATTCACCGTAGGTCGCCTCCGGCGTTCTTGAGGCCGAACGGCATTACCCTATAGCAAGAAGTCCTCTTGAGTAATGAACGCCGTTTTTCTTGATCCGCCAATAATGGTATTTGGTGATAACCGCTATAGGCATCCGTAAAACTCATGCGCCATGCCCCGCTATTGAGTCTACTAGTTGATCAATGCGAGGCAAAGGAAAACTATCCTTAGGGCGTGCTTTGTTTAAACAAGTGAAGTCGACACAAACTCTCCATTTTCCGCTTTTTTCTTGACTACAACTGTTGGACAACCACCGCGGTATCAGATTCTCGATTGCTCCCGAGGCCGAAGTTTTTCGACTTCGGCGATCATCGCTTCGTGTGCTCAATCGAGGATCTCCGACTTTTTCAGTACGATGGGCCGAAATGAAGGATTGATGTTGAGCTTGTGGCAAGCAAATTTCGGGTCCAACCTGAGTATCATATGTCGACCACGCCAATACCTCCATATTTTCCTCGTTAGCCCAAAGAATTAAGTTTCTCATCGCTTAGCGAGGTACCGATAAGGAAGTACTTTTCGTGGTCGGATTCTTCTATTAGGACTTTCTCCAAATCCTCCACCATCTTTTCCTCTCGAGTTCCTCCCACGCCTTCCAAGATCGCCGTCCTACCACTTCCACCGTCTGCATCTTGCTGCAAAGTTGCTTTGTTTTTAACGCTGCCATGAAGCAATGTTTGGATGCAACTTGGTCCTCGAATTCGCTTCTACTCCGGTTCCGTGAGGAAAACGAATGAGCCGGTGATAGGTCAGGGGACCGCCCATTCGATGAATCCACGGCGCCGAGTATGGCGTTATAAGGGATGGTGTATTAATAACCAAGAATTCTATCTCGAGGGTTTTGGTTCCCCACGACCGCAATACTATTCGCCGAGTGCCACTCCGGCCGTGGAATTGAAACCGACCAACTGGCATTGGGTGAGATGTCGCCGAGAGGCCAAGCTTTCAACAAATCATAATACAAGATAGTCCGTCAGACCGCCTCGATCTACTAGGACTCGCTTTCACATCAAATCGCTTCCCAATCCCAACAGCTTATGATCAATGCATCACAGGTGGGTGTCAGATGCTTTCTAAATCTTTGCTAGTAAATGAGACAAGACATAGGGGATTTTGGTACTAAGACGACTTTTTCGATGCGCTTCAATCGACATGATTTGGTCAATTTGGGCAAATTTAGCGATCTCTTCTTTAGTGTTTCCTCAGATTCCGGAGTCACCGTCCCATGGATCACATTTATTATCACCGGGCGGATGCTCTATGTTCACTTCGAAGTGGGTTCCCCAACTCGCCACCTCCTTGCCTCGATCTATGTATTCCTCAAGTGCCCACCGCCACCAGTCCTCCAAGTGTTGCTTTAGTGCCCGCAGCTCGAGTCATGTGTCCTCTGTCTTGATGGTAGGTGCACTGAAGCTTCGATTATCGAGCCGATCTCCCATCATTTTCGGCCAAACAAAGAAGGGCTCTTCTTGATCTTCTCCAGAGATTCTAGATTGGCTCTTTGAACACCTGGCCACAACAAATTTCATGTGATTTAGCCTTATCCACCTCATTTATCGCAATCCCTGTTCTCCTCGATCCGCTTTCTTCTTCGCCGGGCCGCTTCCGCCGATACTACCTCAATGGGAATCGATCGTCCTCCAGCGAAAGCATATCGCTCAATCTCGCGCGCAAGTCTTTCAGAATCGGGTCGGGCGCTTGGTGGGTGATTGACTTAACTTACTTTCCGGACGAAACCATGTTTGAAGGACATGACGCCATTTGCTCATCGCACATTTTCTTCCAGATCGTTATACTCTTCCCAATATCTCCTAGCATAATCAAGCAGCTGCTTCTCTGCTTTCCCGAGGCCGAACAAAGGTGTCCGCTCTTTCGAATCTTAGTATTGGAAACGAACTCGCCAGAACTCTTGAGAGTCGCTTCACCATGAATTGATCCAATGGGAGTCGATCGAACCATCGGAGTCCGCTTTCTCCTAAGCCGATGGGAAGACTTTGCACATCAAGCTTTCATCTCGCTCCAGAGGGACATCATCTGTCTCAAATGACCGACAAAGGCCGAGGGTCCGACTTCCCGTCGTAGGAAGTGAACTTTGGTGGAGTAAACTTCTTTGGAGGTCTCATGGTCTCTATTTCAGGAGAAAATGGCGAAGAAACAAGTCTGTCCAGCGCTCGATGTTCTCTCTGGTGAACAGTACGGTCCAAGTGATCTCGATGTTGCTCATTCTGTCTATTGCCAATCAGCCAAGTACGAAGGTCCTGAGGAGGATATTCAGTTTGTTGACTACCCGTCTTCTGCCTTCTCTTGGCCCTCCTCGGCGTGACTCCACGTGTGATTACTGCCGCTTCGCCTCGAGTTGGGATTGGTTGGCTTTGTTGCGGAATCATTCTCGGGAGTTTTTATCGTAATTCTCTAGATGAACTCCTTCGTAAACGGAAAGCTCGTCATTCTCTTCTCCGCCGGATCACCCAACACCCTTTTTAGTTGAGCCTTCAATTCCTCAGATTCCATTCCCATGGAATCTATAATTCGATCTCTATAATCCTTTTCCGTATGAAATGATGAGAAGAACCTCCCAAGGGTAGTCGATGTTCGATGACTGGGGTTCGATTATTGTTTCAGCTTGTTCTCCAAACTGCTTCGGAGTGCTAAACCTTTTTCCTTCGCTTTTTCCGCTCATGAGTATGTGATGAAGGCGGAATGTCCTCAATCCCCATCGCCGAAACTGAATGCAGAGCTCAGAGATGAAATTGATCCACGTTCACCGCACCAATTGTGCGTACCGGATTCCGCACTAGATGAAAGTGGATCTGGGCTCTTCTCACAGTTGGACCATCCAGGGACTGGGGCTCCTGCAACAAGAACCACCGTTAGAGCCGCCTACGGTTGGCCGGATCACCCCTCCGGCGTGGTAATCAGTGATCGGTGTAGGAGTATAGAGTCGAATGGGTATGTATGTGTGGTGTAGATTGGGGTTGTTCAGTTACCTTCAATGTGAAGCTCATGTTATACATATAGTGTTCCTTACTTGCTTCTCAAGGTGAGTTCATGGAGTACAGGTACTGCCAGGTGTCCTTTCAGCGGTGCTCCACGTGGTGGACCACTTGATAGTTGCCATTCATTGTGTATTCTCATTGTAAGCATGCTGATAACAAACCACATTCCCTTGGCTTAACAACTTCCGTGATTTTAGGCATGGGGGACCACCGAGGTGGCATCCCGCACATGCTTGCATTCACAGATCCCACGCTTTTGTGAGGCTTCTTCCCTCGCAGATTTACGTTCTTCGTTCAGCATCGGTGTACATTAGCTCGGCCGTTTCCAAGCTCGTTTACAGAGATGGGCTGGGTACTTATCTGTCCGGCCCACACACCTGCTCGTAGCTTCGCCTGCATCAGCCGCTACTGGCCGACCTTTCCATCATGAGTTGGGCCCAAGTGCTTGAGGACTTGGACGTACTATTGATCACGAAGCTGGGCTCAACTGATTAGCCCATATATTCATCTGACCCACTTGGATTTGGGCTTTATCGGATTGGGCCGTCCCAAGGCTTGGACCCGACCCATTTTACATCCAGCCCCTTCAAAGCTGTAAAAACTTGATAAAAGAAAGTAGATTGAAAGCTATTATGTTGAAGATTGGATTTGGAGGCCTTGGTGATTCAGGAGATGTGTGAAGTGTGATTCAGAAGACTTTTCTGTGTTGGCAAAGTGATTGATTTTGGTAGAAATGAAATTTTGGAGCCCCTTTTATGAAAGGAATTTGCAGCCCCTTTTGCCTTATTTGTAAGATTTGGTAGAATTTTTCCTTTGATTCACCTATTTGTAATAATAGGTCTTACTGTATGTCAATTATCAGGGAAGATTTGTGTGATTAATCCTTTAATTTATGCTCAATGTGACAAAGAACAAATAGTGAACAATAAACTGAATTATTCATTTATGTTTTTTATGCATATTGTTTGGATGTTAGTATGAACTGATCAAACAAGAAACTTAGATCAGTCTGCATTAATTAATTATATGGTGCACACTTCTGTACCTAAGGACTTTATATTTATATATTCATAAACACACAATTCATAATTTCTTTTTTTTAAAAGAATATCTGTATTGCTAGTTATTCTAATAAATAATTGTTAATAATTTTAAAATTTAAATCTTTTTTATTCATTAAATTGTCAAAAAAAAATATTAAAATAAAATGCATTTTTTGCACCTATCACTAATATACATAATGTACATTATATTTAAAAGACAAACATGAAAGTTGAAATATTTAAACTACTATCCTCTTAGGCCTATTTTGAGAAGTGGGTTATAATCTACTCCTCAGATTATAACCCACTTTCTCTCTCACAAAAAAGCTGCTTATAAGTTGTTTATAAGCAACTTTTCACTAAAAAATTGATTATAACTATCTTCTCAAAATAGGGTATTTGTAACCAGGGACTAGCTTTATTGGTTATTATTATCTTCAAATTTAATAAATTTATATTTTTACTAGTAATTTTACACTACTTATGAATAATTATGTGGTAAATCACACTGATTACGTTGACAGGTGACTCAACTATTAAGTAATTTGGCCCATCATTTAAGACTATTAAGAAAAAAATGTAAAAAAAAATCTTATGGTCGAAAGCTTAACATTTTCAAAGACCTAATAAAATAAAGTCTCAATTTTATATTATCAACGTTCTCAAAAAGAGTGAATGATCTATTTTTTAAAATATATTTGTCGTTCATTTTTTAGAGACAAACATAATAAAATAAAATTGTTATAATTGTCAAATTCTCTTAATTTTTTTTTATGAATAATATACAAGAAGAGTTTTAAAAAATGACCGATTTATATTATTAAAACCGGACCAGCGGTAGACTTGATGGGTCCAGACAACTCCTCTTCCCAATAAAATATATATTTCAATATAAAAAATATAATAATATTTTTTTTATTTTTTATTCATATAACTAATAAATTTTAAATAAAATTAAAATTAAAATTAAAATGTTATCTGAATTAATTTTTAAACATTTCCAAGTCACTCTTTAAAAAATAATATCTTCAATTCTACATCAAATCTTTCATTAAATTTAAATTTAATGAAAATTTGATAAAATAGTGCTTCAACTGTTTCGTTAGTTTGGCATCAAATGAAGAAAGCAGTACTTTTTTTTATCAAATGAAGGAAGCGTTTATCATTTTATCAAATTTGTAAGTGACTGTTGAACCCAATATCCGTCTGGACATTCTTCTCGACAATCAATTTTGAAAAGAATTTGATAAAAATTTATTCTAGATAAACAATCGGCCGAATGATCGACCAGATGATCGATCGATCAACCGACTAAATTTAATAAAAAGATTAAAATATATTATATCCAGTCAAACTTTTATTCAAATTTAATAAATTACTCGATGAACTATTGGAGTTGTTGTAGCTTTAAACCTAATCCTATTTTATTCCCTCCAAGAACAAAATTGTACTTAGGTCTCATTTAGAAATATGTTTTTTTAGTAATTTTTTAATTAAAATATAATGTAAAAAAAATTAATATATTTAAAATGATATTTTAATTTTTTATAAAAAAATATACAAAAAATAAAGAAAAAAGAAAAATTGTAATCTTTTAATATAAATTATTAATTTTTTAATTTTTTAAATAATTTTCTCACTTTTCTACTAAAAAAAATTACTTGCCAAAAGATATGGTCCTGTGATTCCACATGCCACTCCAATGTAAACAAATCACCCGAGCAACACAGCCCCGCACATCGGAGTCCGATGATCGGACCCATCTCCGGCGATGACCCGCCGGAATCAGATACGGGTTTCACCGGCGAGATAGCCAACAACAATTCAGATTCAGATTCAGATTCATCGCCTCTGCTTAAAACCACCAACAAAATCCCCAATGACACATTCAACATAGCCTACACAATCTACTTCACTCTCGGCTGCGCCTTCCTCCTCCCCTGGAACGCCTTCATCACCGCCGTCGACTACTTCTCCTACCTCTACCCGGCCGCCTCCGTCGACCGCGTCTTCGCCGTCGCCTACAAGCCCCTCGGCCTCTTCTCTCTCCTCTTCATCGTCGTCTATGCCCACAAACCCTATTCCTATATTCGAGTCAACGTGGGTCTCTCTCTCTTTCTTTTCTCTCTCCTCCTCGTCCCTGTCATGGATGTGGTTTACATCAAGGGCCGCACCGGCCTCTATGATGGCTTCTATGTCACGGTGGCGGCGGTGGCGATTTCGGGTGTGGGAAGTGCGTTGGTTCAGGGTGGGATCGTTGGGGCCGCCGGAGAGTTGCCGGAGAGGTATATGCAAGCTGTTGTCGCCGGGACTGGAGCTTCAGGTACTGTTTCTGTTTTGACAAATGCTGATTGTTTTGTGTAATTTCTTCTATATATTGATTTCAGTGTTTTGGTATACAATTATGTGTGAAATTTTCATGAATTATGGTGGTTCATGTTGGGTATTTCAAGTATGGACTGAATTGCTTTGCTGTTGTGATTTTATATTTGCTTGCATTATCATAATTCATTCTCTGTAAATTAGGGTTCTGCTTTATACTGTTTCTTCATGAAGTTATCTAACTTGTGAGTATCATTATTCATTAGTTGACTTTTAAAGCATTGTTTTGTAAATTGGGCTTCTACTGTATTTAGGGGTTTTTTTTTTTTTTTTTTTCTCCAATTTTATTTACTAATACCATGTTTGATTTGACAAAAATAGTACAAAAATCGCATATATAATCGCATCTCCTATCCTACATATTAGAGCAGCTCCAATGGCTTGCCATTGGAGCTGCTATTGCCATAATTTGGCAGCTCCAGCGCTCCAATGGCCATAAATAACAGCTGTTATATTGACACAAGCTTTGGCAGCTGCTATTTGTCCCAAATCATCAAGAAACATCTCCCTCCTTTCCTCCCTCCTCCCAGCAAAACATCCCTCCCTCCCGCCAGCCATTTTTGCAGAAGAAACACAGAAATTGGTGTTTTCGGACGACCGGCCGGATGTCCAAAAACATCAATTTCTGTGCCAAAATGGCAAAAATGGCAGCTAAACCATTGGAGCACTATTGCTATTTTTCATCCATTTTCTACTATTCATTGCCATAATTTGGCAATGGCAATACTATTATAGCATTTGCCATTGGAGATGCTCTTACTAATCTTGAGACCTTAATCCCATAATATTACTAATCCCAAACAATATCAAAAAATCTACTCCCCTATCAACAAATTGTTGCCAAACTAGGCTACTTTTGTTTGATCCCCCTTTACCTTGTTCACTATTGTGTCTTGTTTTAGCGGGGGAAAAAAAGAGCCCAATTCCTTCATTGTAGGTTCACATTAAAACAGCCTATGTGGATTAGGTGATTTGGTGAGAAATGATAAGATTGTGTTTGGTTTATAAATTAGATGAGAAGTGCGTGTTATACCAAAACGAACTGTAAGAAGGTGGGCTTACACCTTATCCTCTTAACTTTTTTTGACGTAAATAAATGAAAGTTACTTATTTTTAAGTGTCTCGGATCTGTGTTCAGACTTGGGCATATTTTCTGGGTTGAGAAAGGTTCAGCATGCTAATGTTTCACTATTAGTAGTGTCCTGCATTATTATTTTGTTTTCTATATGCAAGTTTTGTGCATGAAAATTGCCGTAGAAGCAGTTTAGATCATTTATTTTATACCATGGACTGCAGGCGTTCTCATCTCATTTCTACGAATTTTTACCAAAGCTGTATATCCTCAAGATGCCTATGGCCTCAGAAACAGTGCGAATCTCTATTTCAGTTTAAGCATTGTTGTGATGTTCATATGCATTGTTTTCTACAACGTTGTTGATAGACTACCGTTTATTAAGTACCATAAATATCTGAAGATTCAAGCTGTAAATGAAGAGAAAGAAGAGAAAGGTGTCCTAACGGGGGCGCTATGGAGGTCAACTTTGTGGGACATTGTTGGTAGAGTCAAATGGCGTGGATTTGGGGTCTTCATCATCTATGCCGTGACATTGGCTATATACCCTGGTTGTGTTACAGAAGATTTCCATTCCCTGGTACTAAAGGACTGGTATCCAATCCTCCTCATCACTTGCTACAACATGTTTGATCTAGTTGGCAAGTCTCTACCTGCGCTCTGTCTCCTTGAGAATGTGAAAGTTACACTCGGTGCATCTTTAGCAAGGTTGTTGTTTTTCCCTCTCTTCTTGGGTTGTTTGCACGGTCCTGAATTCTTCCAAACAGAGATCCCAGTAACGTTGTTGACTTGCCTTTTGGGCCTTACGAATGGTTATTTCATCAGTATCTTAATGATTTTGGCTCCCAAAAATGTCCCACTGCAACATGCAGAGATTGCAGGGACCGTGATGGTTTTGTTCTTGTTCGTTGGCTTGGCAACTGGTTCGGTTGTGGCTTGGTTTTGGGACATATGACTCTTTAGTGCTTTCATGGTTAGCACAGCATTTGTTCTCTGGATTTGGATTGACCAACTGTTGGTTTTTTTTTTTTAAAAGAAAAAAATTGTAAATCTTGTGTTAACAAGTCTTTATGAAGCTGTAAAAACTTGAAAATTTTGAAGATTGGATTTGAAGGCCTTGGTGTCTTACATTCTGTTTGGATGGAGGGGTTCCGTGAGAAAAGAAAAGAAATAGTGAGAAAGGGGTTCCGTGAGAAAAGAAAAGAAATAGCAAGAATTGGAAACCCTTCGCTTATTTGGATAGTTAAGTAAAATGAGAAATTGTGAGAGATGGTGAGAAATAAACTCTTATTAAATCTGGGTTTTGTTTCTCATCAAAAATGGTGAGATTTAGTGAGAAAAAAATTGCATTTAATAAAACTTGTTTAAAATACCAAAATTATTATCCTTATGGAAAACATAACTTATTAATATAAAAGTTTATTTTGGTAAAATGAAATAAAATATTTTCTTTTACTTTTTCTATCCAAACAAGATAGGTAAGAAACTATATTTATTTTTCTTTTATTCATCCAAATATATTTGTGAGAAACATGATCATTTCTTTTCTTTTTTTACGTAGGTAAGAAACCACAATCATTTCTTTTCTCACCTCTTCTCACAATCCAAACATAGTGTTAGGGGCTGTGTGACTCAGAAGACATTTTGTGTGTTGGCAAAGTGGTTGATTTGGAAGGAATGAAATTTTGGAGCCCTTTTTGCCTTATTTGTAAGATTTGGTAGAAATTTTCTTTGATTCACCTATACAGGTTCATGTCTCTTATATTTGTTATTCATAAATGACAAATTTTCAAGTTCTACTACATGAGCATATATTTGTGATCTTTATGAATAATTTTTTGTGTTGAGATTGTTTGGTTTAATTTTTGAAATTTGATTAGTCTTTAACGAAATTTTTTTCATATTTTAATCAATTTTTCCTTTATATTTTAACCGCCCTAATCTAAATAAATTTAGAAAGTACAATATTTATGAATATATATATATATATAGGTTAGGTTTGGCATCTCCTAAAAAGTTAAAAAGTCCACTATTTTATTTAACTCGCATCACTTTTTTACCGCATCACTTCAAATCCAACTTATATTTCGTAAAAAGTCAAAAAGTAAACTTATTTAGAACATTCTAAACAGCCCATATAATAAGTTCACTCAAAAAAAGCAACAGAAATGTGCTAATTTTTGGCAGTGATTTTTTTAGAGTTTTCAAAAATATTTTACTTTAAAACAAACTATTTCATCATTTTCAAAAAAAAGCATTCCATACCATTATTAATTCAATTACACAATGTATTTCTTTTAAGTTTATATTTCTCAAAATTAATAGATATAATAAAGTACGCATACATTGGGTCTGTTTGGACGGGGGTTGGCTTTTTATGTTTTGGTTATTTTAATTTAAGATTAACAAGTCTTGTTTGGAATAAGTTTTTTAATTTTTGTAAAAAAAAATAAAATAAAATGATTATAATTTAAATATGACATTTTATTTTATTGACATTTTAACTTATTTTATTTTTTTATAACTATTTTAGCCCTATTATGCCAAACGAGTGCATAGTGTTCATATAGCACTCATTTGGGAGGTTGGGTTGGGGTGAGTTAAAACTAAAATAGTCACAAAAAGACAAAATAAGTTTTTTAGTTAAATAAAATAAAATGTCACATTCAAACTATAATTATTTCATTTTTTCTCTCATAAAAGTTAAAAAAATCTATCACAAACGAAATTTTTTAATTGTATGCTAAAAAATTCAAAAAATCAACCCACGTCCAAACGAACCCTATATATCAAAATCAAGAAAATTCAAATGTTGTGTGCACCTTAAAGCACAACAGTTACTGTTGTGCCCCTTATGAGAGATTGTCTAGAGTATTTTTTGATAATCTAAATCGTTCATATCGTAAGATTCATTGGGTAGATCATCCATACAAAAAATTAAGTTGATTAGATATCTGTAACCCTATAACCAAAGCACTTTTGTTTCAATAAAAATTAATGGTTAACATAACTTTAATAAATTTTCAAAAACAATTAAGACCTAATCATAGAGTTATGAATATCCGATCAACTTGATTTACTACATAAATAATATTCTTGATGAATCCCACAATATAAACAGTTCAAATTATCAAAAAAACACTCACGAAGACCTCCCCACAATGGGGCAAACCCCCTTCTCCGTGCACCAAACATACACACAAACAACATAAATGAATAACAAAGTTCGGTGTATTGCTCTCTGTTTGTCCTTTTGTCTCTATGGAACATAACAAAATATATAAATGATAAATTACACAATTTAGTAATTGAGATATAAATACATCAATAAAAACAGATGAATCAAGAAAAATTCTACCGAATCTTACAAATAAAGCAAAAGAGCTCAAAATTCCTATAATTGATCCTGACTCCATTCAAGGGCTCAAAATTTCTTTTGTTCTAAATCAACCACTTCGCCAAAATAGGAAAGTCTTCCGAATCACGCAACCCCTAAGGCTCTATTTGGTTTGATTTTTCAAAAACTAGTTTTAGATCCCCCAACAAAAAAGACTAAAACATGAAAAAGAGTTCATTAAAGACCAACAGAAACCTATCTAAAAATAATTTTTGAAAAATCAAACCGAACCCAATCTTCAACTGTAAACACTGATTATGCATTAGTTGCATATTCTCAGAGAGTTAAACTAATAAGAACTGTACTTTGATGACAACCTTGAAAATTTTCTCAAAGGCACCACTATAATTAACCGAAGAGATATAAAGACTACCGGAGAAAAACAACTATGGCAAAAGAAACCAGTACTTGGATAAGAAGTGATAGACTGCCTAATGCCCGTCCACCTCACAAGAATTTCAACAATGAAACCACTGAGGAGTCAAAAGTCCCAAAACCAAGCCACAATTGAAGCAAACGCCAAGCCAGCGAACAAGAACAAAACAATCACGGTCCCTGCAGTCTCCTTATGTTGCAGCTGGACGGTTTTGGGAGCCAAAATCATTGAGACACTGATCAAGTAGCCATTCGTAAGGCCCAAAAGACAAGTCAGCAATGTTACTGGGATCGCTGTTCGGAACAATTCATGCCCGTGCAAGAAACCCAAGAAGAGGGGAAAAACAACAATCTTGCAAATGATGCACCGGCAGCAACCTTCAGCCTCAAGGAGATAGAGTGCAGGTAGAGCACATTGTAGCCAGTAATGAGGAGGATTGGATACCAGTCCCGTAGTACCCGGGAATGGAAATCTTCTGTAACACAACCAGGAAATATAGCCACCGTCACGAAGTAGGTCATGACCCCGACAACTCCACACCATTTGACTCTACCTACAATGTCCCACAAAGTTGACCTCCATGTCGCCCCGGTCAGGACACCTTTCTCTTCTTTCTCCTCATTCACAACCTGAATCTTCAGATCGTTATGGTACTTAATAATTGGCAGTTTATCAACCACATTGTAGAAAACAATGCATATGATCATCACAACAATGCCGACAATGAAATAGGGATTTGTACTGTTTCTGAGGCCATGGACAGCTTGCGGATATATAGCTTTGCTAAAAATACGTAGAAATGACATGAGGACGCTTGTAATCCATGGTATATGAGAGGGAAGATTTGCACCAGACTGTACGGCCGGGCTGGGATAACGTCAGACTTGACGGACTGCACGACGCCGAGCTAAGTCCTCCATCGACGAAGACGGCAGCCTAACTTGCACGGTCGGAAATATTGACTGAGCAAACATCGACGGACGCGCCCGAGCTGGTGATGCCGAGCTAAAAGGTAGTCTCGCCAAGATCTCGACCGACCGGTCGATACGACAGAGCTTCGTGTGACCGAGATTGAAGTTAGAACGGTTGGAGGCCGGCGTGCCTCACAACCGGCTGGTCCCGATGAGCCGATCAAGGATAGTGCGGCCGAGGTGGTCGGGCTTTCAGCTAGCCCCAAGTCACAGGCCGGTGACCCTTAGCACGGTTGGGTGCATGTGATGGCCATTTCTCACAAGTGTTAGGCCGGTCGTGTTATCCCGGTTAGGTATGCCACCTGGGCCAATGACGTGAGGGAGAGGACATCTGCTCCACGCATGCCTCAATACCGTTGGACAGTTCTGTGTGTACTGGTGGAAGGACAAGACCTTTACACGCGTAAGGTGGTGAAAGGCGAGCACTGCCACCTGTTCAAGAAAGGACAGCAGAGGTAGTGCGCGCACAATCTTGGGCTGCATGGCCAGCCTAGAAATAGAGAGAATGGCGAAGGTTGGAGGTATGGAATTCACTCTCACGAACACTCTCTTCTCATTGTCTTCTTCCTTAGAGAACTGACTTGATCGTCGGAGGGTCTTTCCGGCACACCACCACTGGGCAGCTCACCATTTTTGTGTTGCAGAGATTGACGCCGTCACCAGAAGCTTGACGTTCAAGGCGTACGGAGAGCAAAGGATATTTCGCCCCCGTACAATTGGCGCTGTCTGTGGGAAAAGCTTTGATACTCAACCCTTATTCTGTAAGCTTCTTCGACCATTTCCATGGCCAACAATGACGAAGTTCCGCTGTCCATCGTCGATGGTGTCACTCCAGAGTATGTAGGAAGAAGAGAAGGCCCCCCTCATGTTCCAACCATGGCGGGCCTGGAAACCTCTTCGCGAGGAGCGCGCGACAAGCGTGGAAGGAGTTCGGATCGTTCACAGAGTCCAGAGGGCCGCCGACGCAGGGGGGAGTCCCGTGAGGAGCGTCTGGAGCACAAACTCAAGGATCAAGAAGACCTCATTCGTAGGATGGCGGCGGAGATGGAGCTACTGAAGCGCCAGGTTAGGGGGAAGGGTGTTGCTGGAGAGGAAGACCTCAGTGAGCACACCCCCTCCCCTTGTTCTGGCAGTCGCCACCAGAGGAGGACTTATTTAATCTCCATCACCAGGAACTATAGGGTGGGAGATTCAGACCAGCGAAAGGGCAGATCCTTCACTCGCGACAGCACCTATCGCCCCTCACGCCCATCGACAACGTCGCGATACTCTGCCTCCTCCCGTTCCGGGGATCTCAGAGACGTGCTAGAGGAGAGAGCGCGCCGTCGGGAGGCTCAGAGAGTGCCGGCGCTCCAGAGGTTGAATGCCCCAGTTCGTTGCAATGAAGAAGTGGTGATGCCGGCACCTAGAAACATAGCCTCAAAGATCAGTGGACAAAGAGTCGGCAAGGCTTATACCACGCCGTTGTCCCAGAGATTGAGAGCACCCCACTGCTAGCTTCCACCACCAAAATTCACTTTGTACGACATCAAGACGGTTCCGTACATGCATGTGAGTCATTACCGCAAGTGATGGTCACACCGGCGGAACGATGCCTTGATGTGCCTCATATTCCCAGCAAGCTTGGGAGAGCTGGGCTTGAAGTGGTTCGAAAGGCTCCCGGAGGGGAGTATCGAGGGGTGGCAGCAACTAGCGGAAGCCTTCGTTACCAGATTCAAAACTAACACTCGAACGCCAAATGAGGTCGACCATCTCCTGGGCATCAAGATGGAGTCTGGGAGTTCGCTGAAGGCATACAATACGAAGTACTGGGAAACTTACAACGAGATTCTCGACTGCCCTACCAATCTGGTGATCACTCAATACAAGAAGGGTCTCCCAGTCAGACATAGGCTGCGAGATTCACTCACGATACATCAGCCAACCACCATGGAATCTTTGATGCAGCGGATCAACGAACACATTCGTGTGGAAGATGATGCCGCCTCTGCGACCGAGAAGGATAATCCGGTCACGGTGGACAAAAGGATAGCGGAGAAAGTTCACTCGGTCGGGCAGGAGGAGAACCGCCCTAATGATCGACCAAAAGATCAGCGTCGTGGGACTGGCCGCGATGAAAGAAACAAGGGTCGCAGAAACGACCGGGCTGATGCACCCCGCGACGCAGCAGAAGATGCCAAGAGAAAACTGAAGGCGCGGACAGGAATTACCACGATCTTCAAAATTCCCATCTACCGAATTCTGAGCGAGATTCGGGGTGAGCCTTTTGTCCGTTGGCCGGCCAAGTTAGGAAGCGCGCAGCGAGGCTTCAATCCAAAATACCGTTGTACCTTCCATGAAGAACGAGGACACCGAACAGATGACTGCTTGCCGCTCAAACAACACTTGGAGGAATTGGTGGTGGCGGGGCATCTTGACCAATACATAGATGGGAGAGTCAACGCCGCGCCAATCGGGCAAACCGAGCCTAATGGAATGGCCGCCCTAGAGGTGCCCCTACAAGGTGTAATAAACGTTATCCATGGCATCATTGAACCAGCAAGGGTCTGCGAGCTTAGAGGGATGATCAAGAGGGCCGAGCACATGAGGGAAGTGCTCTCTGTTCAGCCCGCTGTAAAGAAGGGAAAGACCGAGGAGAAAGACATCTTTTCGTTTTCAACCAAAGATTTGGAAAGGGTGCAGATGCCACACAATGACGCCTTGGTGGCGACCCTTCGCGTCAAAGATTTCGATATCAAGAGAATATTAATCGACCAGGGGAGTTCGGTCGAAATAATGTATTATGACGCGTTCAAACAAATAAAGTTAGAAGACAAGGATTTGGCTCCTGCAACATCTCCTTTGGTTGGCTTCAACTCGCAACCAGAATGGCCAATCGGAAAGATTATCTTGCCAGTCAGGGCGGGATCGGTTGTGAAGCAGGTAGAATTCTGGGTGCTTAAAGTGCCATCGACTTACAATTTGATTCTGGGCAGAGGTTGGCTGCACGCCATGCAAGCGGTTGCTTCGACCTTCTACCAAGTCATGCGCTTTCCGACATCGAATGGGCAAATAGAAGAAGTCTGGGGAGACCAGGTGATGGCCAAACAATGCTTCGTTGCGGTAAATGGTAGCCGAGCGGCCAAAAGATTCATTCAGATGATCGAGGGGCCCGAGGGGAAGGAGGTCCTAGAAGACGTAGGTAGAAAGGCCGAGGAGAAATCAGTCGAAGATTTGGTGGAAGTGCGCATTGACGAAAACGATCCGACCAAGTTCTTCCTCTTAGGATCATCCTTGTCTAGTGCCGAACGCGCGGATTATGTCAGTTTCTTGGTTTCCAACTTGGAAGCTTTTGCATGGATGCCTTACGATATGTCTGGCGTCGACCCAAGCTTCATTTGCCACTAGCTGAATGTCTTCCCTAATGCACGGCCAATCATACAGAGAACGCGCCGTTCGGCCTTGCACCATGCTGAAGTAGTCGCGGAAAAAGTGAAAAATTTATTGGAGGCCGGGGCCATAGAGGAGGTGCAATACCCACGGTGGATATCTAACACGGTGGTGGTTCCTAAAAAGAACGGCAAGTGGCGAGTATGCGTGGATTACAAGACTGTCAACCGCGCATGCCCAAATGATAGCTTTTCTCTCCCTCGAATTGACCAGTTGGTGGACTTAACTGCTGGCCATCAGAGGTTTAGCTTCTTGGATGCATATCGCGGCTATCATCAAATAGCCATGTACAAGCCGGACAGAGAGATCACGTCGTTCACCACCCCCAGAGGCTTGTATTGCTACAAGGTCATGCCGTTCGGATTGAAGAACGCCGGAGCAACTTTTCAGCGGATGGTGACAAAGATGTTCGCTCCTCTCTTGGGCCGAACTATGGAAGCCTATATCGACAATATGGTGGTAAAAAGTAAGGAAAAGTCTCAACACCTCGCCGACCTAGCAGAAATGTTTGCCATACTTAAAAATCACAAGCTTCGTCTGAACGCCTCCAAGTGCGCCTTCGGAGTAGGCACTGGAAAGTTCCTGGGTTTTTTGGTCACGAACCAAGGAATTGAAGCAGACCCTTCGCAAATCAAGGCAATACAAGAGTTAGAGCGCCCGAACTCCACGAAGGACGTGCAACATCTTGCCGGAATGGCAGCCGCGCTAAACAGATTCATCAACCGGTCCTCGGATCGTTGCAGGCCCTTCTTCAAAACTTTGAAGTCCAAGTTCTTTTGGGATGAAGAGTGCGACCGTGCGTTGGCGGACTTGAAAGCGTATCTCTCCTCAGCACCTATTTTGGTTACACCTCAGCCGGGCGAGGAGTTATATCTCTACCTGGCGGTCTCTCAGCATGCGGTGAGCGCTGTTCTAGTCCGCGCTGAAGGCATTCAGCACTTGCCCATTTTCTATGTGAGCAAGACTCTGCTCCCGGCCGAAACGAGATATCTTCCCTTGGAAAAATTGGCGTTGGCTCTCATGATGGCGTCAAGAAAACTGGCGCACTATTTTCATGCCCATACAATAGTAGTGTTAACCGAGTTCCCGCTCAAGGTGCTCTTTGAAAAAGCGGATTTCACTGGGAGGATTCGAAAATGAGCCGTGGAATTGGGCCAGTACGACATTAAGTTCCGACCGCGCACCGCGATCAAAGCTCAAGCCCTTGCAGATTTTGTGGCGAAATTTGCCCCTGGAACACATCCAGTCTGCCCGATTGATTTGGTTGGTGCGGATTTAGCACAACGCATGGTCCTAGCAACAGAGATAAGTGTTGACTCGCGAGCAGGAGAGGGACAAAGCTCGACCGAAATAGCTAAGGCCGACGACTCATTGAAAGAAGAACCCAGCAAAGACGTAGAAAGAGACCAGATTGAGCCTACCAAAAACTTGGAATTTAGATGTTCCCAAAACCTGTCTGATTGCTGGAAGCTGTTTATTGGCGAGATGTGGAAGCTCTTCGTCGATAGGGCGTCCAACAGGCATGGGGCCGGGCTGGGAATTGTGCTAACTTCGCTCGATGGGCTGGTTGTTGAGCAAGCAATTACGCTCGGCTTCCCATCATCCAACAACGAGGCTGAATACGAGGCCCTCCTCGCCGGACTAAGAAGCGCGCTGAGAATGAAGGTCACAACCTTTATGGTGTTCAGTGATTCCAAGCTGGTGGTCAATCAAATCTCAGGAGAGTACGAGGCCAAAGATGAAAGAATGGCCAAGTATCAGGCGCTGATACGAGCGGAAGTCAAGAAGTTCGATGCCATCAGAGTTGAACAGATCAACCGCGAAGGAAACAGCACGGCCGATGAATTGGCCGGTCTCGTTTCCACTCAGACAACCTTTCCCAATCCCTTGATGATTGAATTTTTACCCCGGCCAAGCTTTGAGGAACCGTATAACCGAGGTACTTCAGACCTTCTTGGGTCCTTCTGGATGGACCCCATCGCCGCCTTTCTGAAGATCGAATTCTACCGAAGAAAAGAAGGCGGCCCACAAGATCCGCAAAGTCGAGCGGTTTTGGCTCTCACCTTCCGAGCCTTGTACAAGAAATCTTTACGGGTCAGATTTGAAGTGTGTCCACCCCTCTAAGGTGGAAGCTTTCCTCTATGAGATCCATGAAGGCATCTGCGGCAGCCATACTGGGGGTAGATCACTAGCATACCGAGCAATCTCGCAGGGTTATTGGTGGCCGTACATGCAGGCGGACGCACAAAAATATGTTCACAGATGCGAGAAATGTCAGAAATTTGCTCACCAAATCCACCAACCAGCGAGAGAGCTGCTCTCCCTTACAAGTCCTTGGCCGTTTGCACTTTGGGGTTTGGATATTGTGGGGCCACTCCCAGCGGCCACGGGCAATCGCAAGTTCTTCATCACCGCGACTGACTACTTCACCAAGTAGGTCGAGGCCGAGCCATTAGCGACCATAAAGGAAAAGGATGTTAAGAAATTCGTTTGGCAAAATGTGATCACTCGCTTCGGCATACCCAGGGCCCTCATCTCGGATAATGGCACCCAATTCGATGGAAAACTCTTTCGCGGATTTTGCGAAGAGTTGAAGATCGAGTTCTACAATTCAACGCCGGCCTATCCTCAGTCAAATGGTCAAGCAGAGGCCTCAAACAAGACCATTCTGGACGGGCTGAAGAAGCGGCTTGAGAAGGCCAAAGGAAAGTGGGCTGAAGAGCTTCCTAATGTGCTGTGGGCATACCGCACTACACCAAGGCGATCGACTGGAGAGACGCCATTCGCTTTGGCCTATGGTATGGAGGCCATCATCCCATTAGAAATTGGCATGCCAACCATCCGCTCAGAAAGTTTCCAGCCAGACCTGAACAATGAAGCCGTGGCATTAGAGCTGGACCTTGCTGAAGAAAGACGAGAGCGCGCATTAATCCACATAACGGCCTATCAGCAGGAACTCTCTAAAAAATACAACAAGGCAGTGCACCCCAGACTATTCAAGATTAGGGATTGGGTCTTAAGGAAAGTGCTTGGCAACACAGTGATCCCTGGCGAAGGAAAGCTCGGTGCAAATTGGGAAGGACCATACAAGGTGGTTGGTCTCGCTGGCAAGGGGGCATACCATCTGGAAGATTTAGATGGCAAGACTGTCCCCTGTCCGTGGAATGCAGCCAACCTTAAGGTCTTTTACTTTTGAAATGTAATTTGCTTATGTTGTTTAGCTCTCCTAGACGCATGGCCCTTTGGCACTTCATGTAAAAGATAGCAATGTTTTTGTAATGAAAATTAGTCCCTTCTTGTTTAGTATTATGTTTGTCCAATGATATAGCAAGACACAAAAGGCAATTATGGATGCCAGGGGCAAGAAAACCAACCTGGACGGGACCGGACTGTTTTCCTCGGAATGGGAGCAGACCATACAAACAGTTTGCCTATGGAGCAATGTGCATTAGGGCCGAGCTAGTTTTGCTCGCCCAGTTGGAATGTTGGCGACATGACCAACCTAACTAAAACATTGGTGTTTTGCCCAATGTAGGAACCGAGTTGATTTTGCTCGGCCCATTTGGCATATTGGTGTCTTGTCCAATATGGGAAACGAGCTGATTTTGCTCGGCGAAATTGGCAATGTTGGTGTCTTGCCCAACAGTTATAAGGCCGAGCTGGCTTTGCTCGGCTAAAGGAAAATATTGGCGTAAAAAAAAAAAAATGAATTGAAAGGCGAGTTGGTTTTTGCTCGGCCGTATTGAAGTACTGGAATTACAGTTTGTAAACCGACCAAGGCCGAGCGGATTTTGCTCGGCCAAGTGCAAAATGTCATTTCATTTGAAAGTGCAACTGCTAGTCTTGACTGGATTACTTGTGAGCTGATTTTAGCTCGTCAGTTTCTGCGGTTAGGCCGACCTGCCAGTTGATCAAAGTTTGAAGCAAGAAATTCACATATACGAAAGCCGAACAGGAACAGCCAATGAACGTGCAAAAAGTTGAAATTTCATTAATAGAAGAAATTCAGTACAAAAGGTGGGGCATAGCCCGGTTACATTGCAAAATAAAGAAAGAAAAAGAAGAATACAAAAACAAAGGAAAATGAAACAGAAAGGTCTTCAATCTAAAGCAAGGTTCTTTAGTTTCGCCGCTTTTTCGGCATCACGGCCACGATTGTTTGTTTCGGCAGTTTTTTCGGCATCGTCAGCCTCCACCGTAACAACCTCCCGATCAGTGACTTCTTCATTTTCTGCATCTTGGGATGCCACCGGTGAAGCCTGCTCGGTCTGTTGTACGGTGGCGGCTTCCTCCTCAGCCTCCTTCCTTGCCTCTGCAATTAACCGGTTTTGTACGGCGTTCGCATATGCATGCATATAGACCGGGATATATGCAGAGGGCGGATTGATGAACATGTCAGAATCCTGACCAAGGCCAACTTTTTCCACGGCGCTTTCCACCAAGACCGAAAAGATGTCCTTGGTCGCTGACTCGCTCATAAGTCTTCTCGCCCTGAGCATATCCGCGGTCCTCTGCATCGTCAACCGCCTTGTCCATGGCCGTTTTTTGCGCATCTCGAAGCTTCATCAGCTCGGCGAGGTACCGAGCTTTGGTTGACTTCACGGCACGTTGCTTGTCAGCATCAGCTCGGTCAACTTTCTGCTGCAGTTTATCTCGCTCCGCCGCGATAGCCTCTTGCGCGGCCTTCAATTTTGATATCTCGGCCTTCTGGGCCTCATTTTCGGCAATGGCCTCACGCAGATTTTGCCACACTTTAATCATGCGGTCATGGGCGAGGTAGTTCTTCTGCGCGGCCTGCAAACAAATGCCAAACCGATTAGCATTCAGAAACCAAGCAAAAACCGATGGATTTCGCCTCCAAGCGAAGAACCTTCAGGTCCGACAGCTCGTCATGCCTCTTCATGTCAGCTGGAAGGATTAGCCCCTTGGTCATGTTGAAGCTAAGGGAGTAATCCTTATCGGCAGAGATCGAATCCTCGAAACCGGGTCACCGTAATGGAACTCGGCGCCAGCATCGGGTGTGGCAGGGCCCTTGCCCTTGGATTTGGCGTGGTCGCTTCGTCGTCGTCTGGCTCGGTTGAACCAACCTCGGTTGAATCTTCGTCAATGAGGCTCTGACCGGCTTTGTCTTTCCTTGGCCTTTTCTTTGGCCGACCAACCTGTTGTTCGCTGGCCAGGGCGAGCACTGCTCCTTCTGTTTGTCCAGCGGGGGTAGAGGAAGTTCCCCCAGTCGCCTCTGGGGGTTGGGACTCCCCCTCTTCCCCGGTGATCATGGACTTAATGGCCCTGATTTTTGCCATTTCTTGCTCCGCGGTAAGTGGAACGAGTTTGATCGGTGGAAGAGTTGGGTCTGGTTCTGGGGATGGAGCGCGTAGAAAGTCGGTCACGCGGCTTTTGCGCGGTGCCTGGTAGTGATATGTTTGTTCAAAACCGAGCAATTTTGATACTTCTCTCTCTTTGGCTGGGTGACGGAGGAGAGCTCGGGTGGTTTTTGGGTCGGCTTGATGGTAGTCAGCTGCCAAGTGTCTATCTGCAAGAAGGCAAATGTTAGATCGGCGAAGATGACAAAAAAGAAATGCAGAGAAGGTAGTACGGTCAGCGGGCTACTTACCAGCACAGCAAAAATCTTTCCTAATGTACCAGCCCGGTATGGGCGTCTCGGTGTCCTCGTAATTACCGGACACCCAGAGGAAGTCGTCATCGTTGGCTTCTTTGTCCAGGTTGCCTTCGATGAGTTTTGCTCGGCCCTTCTTGACTTTGAGGTACCAGCAAAACCCACCCTTATTTTTACTAAGGCTGTATTGATGGAAAATTTCGGCGAGGCCGAGATTGAGACCGAGCCTTCGGTTCAGCTCGGCGACGCCATTTATTATTTTGAACGTGTTGGTTGAAACTTGGCTCGGGCAAAGCCTTGTCTGCCTCAAAAATTCGCAGAGCAAGGGTTGGACCGGGAAGCGGACGCCTTCCTCTACTATGGAAACGACCGTGAAGGGGCACCGGTCTAAGTCCCCCCATGGTGTATCTCCCTTCTTAGCGAGCTCTAAGACGACGTCATTGGGGACGTTGTACTCCCTACGGAACTCGGTCATTGCACCAGGCGTGCTAACCATGAACCGGTACTTCCCCATTTATGTTGGTCTTGTTCGGTTTTCTATCTCGGTCAAAAACGTTGGTGTGTTTGCTCGGACTTTGAGCTGTACCAGTTATAATGCTGGACTGGCTTGGTCGGTCCTACTTGTTCTGCACGTTGAAAAATAAGGCCAAGGGTTAGCACGGCAGATATTGCGCGGCTCCTAATGGAAATAGCTCAGGGAAGGATTTGGTGTTTTAACCGACAAGTCTCAGCTCGGTTTAACTACATGTGTGCCTAATCCTAGTCCGGTTCTAGCTCGATTAAGGCTACGCGCAGGATCTAGTTGATCCTTCAGCTCGGTCAAGGTATCAGGCGGAGTTTTCACGGTTTTAGTTCGGTTCACTCTACTCACCGATCTAGTTTAACATCCAGCCCGGTTGCAGCTTCTACGTGAAGCCACAAACAGATTTTTGCTCGGCTGGAGCTCTACTTACGGATCTAAATGAGCATTTTGCTCGGTTCAGTCCAGATTCGAAGTGTTCATATCAAATGCAAAGGGTTTGCTTAGAGGCTTCATGGATCGAGGGGCACGAAGGGCCCCCACCACTCCACCAATTTCAGTTTTCCTAGGGTGTGAAATTGTTGAGACCATAGAAGAACACAGTGGCACAAACGTTAAGAACAAAACTTGAAAAACTGGAAAATAAAGGTAGAGAAACGAGGGAAGGACGTTAAAACTTACCAGAAAATGGGGGTGAGGTGAGTTGAGCCTTGAGAGATGGAATGCAACGTCAGAAATGGCAAAGAACGAGCAAGGAAGCAAACGTGAGGCAAGGCAGCAGCGGAGATGATAATGGCAGTAAGAGGGCACAAGTTTTGGAGCTAGGGTTTTCCTGTTCTGAGGAGATGATGAAATGTGAAGGGTTTAGACCCTTCGAATAGGGTTTAATGATGGGGAGGAAACCCAAACAGCTGCGCCGTTTGAATTTTCAGCGTGCAGGGCAGCTGGCTGCACGATCCAATGAGGAGACGCCACGTGGCACTGAGAAGGCGGCTGTCAGTACGGCTGTACGACCCTTGACAAGACTACCGAGGTGACGGCCGGATGAAATGGCTCGACGACAGATATTTCTCCGATCACGCTCGGCTTGGCAGTGGCGCAACTTGACCATGGCTCGATCATGATGGTAAACCCAATCACGATAGCTCGAATGGGTTTAAGGGGCAATTGAGAGGGAAGATTTGCACCAAATCAGACGGCCGGCCGATAACGCCGAGACTTGACGGATCAGACGGCCGAAGCTAAGTCCTCCATCGACGAAGACGGCCCTAACTTGCATCGAAAAATATTGACCGGCAAACATCGACGACGCGCCGTTTGGTGATGCCGAGCTAAAGGTAGTCCGAGATGGATCATGGGGCGAATCATGGCCAAGATCGACCGAGCGGTCGATACGACATGAGCCGTGGTGACCGAGATTGAAGTTAGCTGAGGTTGGGCGTGCCTCACAACCGGCTGGTCCCGATGAGCCGATCAAGGATAGTGCGGCCGAGGTGGTCGGGCTTTCGGCTAGCCCCAAGTCACAGGCCGGTGACCCTTAGCACGGTTGGGTGCATGTGATGGCCATTTCTCACAAGTGTTAGGCCGGTCGTGTTACCCCGGTTAGGTATGCCACCTGGGCCAATGGCGTGAGGGAGAGGACATCTGCTCCACGCATGCCTCAATACCGTTGGACAGTTCTGTGTATACTGGTGGAAGGACAAGACCTTTACACGCGTAAGGTGGTGAAAGGCGAGCACTGCCACCTGTCCAGGGAAGGACAGCAGAGGTAGTGCGCGCACAATCTTGGGCTGCATGGCCAGCCTAGAAATAGGGAGAATGGCGAAGGTTGGAGGTATGAAATTCACCCTCACGAACACTCTCCTCTCATTGTCTTCTTCCTTAAAGAACTGACTTGATCGTCGGAGGGTCTTTCCGGCACACCACCGCCGGGCAACTCACCATTTTTGTGTTGCAGAGATTGACGCCGTCACCAGAAGCTTGACGTTCAAGGCGTACAGAGAGCAAAGGATATTTCGCCCCCGTACAGTATAAACGATAAAATTGCTTCAATTGAAATTTTTATGTATCAAACTTGCATATGGTGAAAACAAAATATAAATGGACACTACTTCAAATGAACATTATTAGCATGTTAAAGAGTTCAGAGGATAAAGTGTAGTTCACCTTCTCTAACCCTTCACCAATTTTATCATCTAATTTGATTTCAAATTTGAGTAAAAAACTTGATTTGATATGAACAACTCCAATCTTTTCATCATCACAATTTCATCAAAATCTTTTTAAAAATTCTCCAATTATCCCAAATTTTCCTTTTCATCAGATTTGACCCAAAAATATCATCTCCAATGCTTTATCTTCTTAAATTTTCATCAAATTCAAATTAGATGAAGGATCTATTGAGTTTTCGATTTGATTAGAAAAAGGAAGAAAACATGACACTTATGCACATTTGATGAAAGAATTAGAGATGATTTTTAAGCCCTTTATCATCAAATTTAAATTTCATGAAAGAAAAAGTGAAGGATTAGGAATGATCAGTGAGCCATATCAAATCAAATTTTTGATCTAAATTGCTGAAGAAATTTGATTTTTAAAAACAAATCATGAAAATTTACAAAATCACTGGAAAAAAAAAAACAATAATATAGCCTCCCAAAAAAGAATTACCCAAAATAATCAGCATTGTCAAAACAGAAACAGTACCTGAAGCCCCATTCCCGGCGGCAACAACAACTTGAATCTACCTCTCCGGTGGCCCCAACGATCCCACCTTGAACCAACCCACTTCCCACACCAGAAATCGCCACCATCACATAGAACCCATCATAGAGCCCGATGCGGCCCTTGATGCAAACCACATCCATGACAGGGTCGAGGAAAGAGAAGAGGAAAAGGGACTTGTAGGCGACCGCGGTGATGAAAGCGTTCCAGGGAAGGAGGAAGGTGGCGCCGAGAGTGAAGTAGATTGTGTAGGCTAAGTTGAATGAGTCTTTGGGGATTTTGTTGGTGGTGATTTGAAGAAGTTACAGAGTCTCTAAATCTTCTCCGCCGTTGTTGTTGCAAAAGAAACTCATATCGGAGAACTTGTATCTGTTCTTCGAATCTTCGCCGGAGATGGGTCCAATCATCGGACTCCGATGGGGGTTGTCATTTGGGGCCCGTTTGTTTGGAGAGGTAGAATGGAGGGAATTCATAGTGAGGGGATTGTTAGTAACAGGATTTAGTAAAATTGTGTTTGTTTTGATGATAATTGTTAGTGTATGAATTATTAAATTATTTTTATATAAAATAATAAAACAAATAAAAATATATAAAAAATTAAGGAATATTTACCAATAAATCCTACTTTACAAACTGTTATACCAAATAGTCCCACTTTTATTCTATTATACCAAATAGTCCTGCTGGTGGGTTGATTTAGTCCTTTTTGTTTTTTTTTTCATTTTTGTTTAACTTCGCAGACGAGAGTGCCCTCGTATATTGTGGACTGTGTGTAACGATGTGTGTGTGCGTATAACATTGTGTGTGTGTGTGTGCGCGCGCGCGTAACAGTATGTGTAACAGTGTGTGAGTGTGTGTTGAAGCCATCTGTGTGTCTGCGTGTATCAGTGTGTTTGAGAGGGCTTCCCAGAGACATCGCAGTGTTCGAGAGTGTGTTTAACAAGATATGTCTCAAGGTATTAGTGTGTTTGAGAGTGTGTTTGAGAGGCCATCTGCGTGTATCAGGTGTGTGAGTGTATAAGCCATCTCAGGCTTATAAAGAGAATGACCAAACACAAACAATCAAATTGATTATCAAAATGGTGTTACAAATTCAGAGAACAATCAAGGAAAACAATCGAAACCCTAATCCCAAAACATCAACAACATTGAACATTGATCATACATCATACATCACAACATCATGTGCCAAGTGAAAGTCACGGCGTTAACGTGGTCCTCGTCGCCTGAGATCTGGAACCGGGACTCGACGCAAGATCAACCCGCCGCTATGGCCAGATCTCAAGAGGTCCCCACCGACCTCTTCGGCGATCCCATCGACTCTCACCCTCTCGTTCAACCAATCCTCCTTCCTCCTCCCCACCTTCGACCAATCCTACATCTCGATCTCCGTACCTTCGTCCCTTCAAACCCTCCTCAAGCTTTCAGATCTCAACCGAGGCGATTCAACGAAGTTGATGGTGAGAACGAACGGTGGCGCAGTATGACGGCGGATCATGAACAATATCTCGATCGATTTTTCATCGAAGACGAAGAATACAAATCAGGGTTTCGAATCTGTTACCATCTTCGGCGACAGTGAGAGATGATTTGTTGAGCCTCGTTGGGGTCTTGGGTGCGCAGAGGTTAGAGGCGATGGAGATCGAACGGCGAGACAAGGGGAAGCTTAACCTGGGCTTGAATGATGACGATGATGATGGAAAAATGGAGGTGGAAGAAGAAGGGGGAGGGGGAGAGAGCAATGGAGCCATTACTGTATGTGTGTGCGTGTATCGGTGTGTGTGTGTTATGCGATGGGTGTGTCTTACAGAGATTACAGAGAGAAGACAAATCTGGGTTTGGTATGCTCTGTTGTGCTGTGTGTGTGTTGTGTGTGTGTGTGTGTGTGTGGTGTGTATGAGTGTGTGTTCTGAATGTGTGTGATGTGTCTACCTGTGTGAACCCCCAAACACACCAACCCAACCCAAAACAAAAACTCCTTACAGCGCTTTGCCATTGTGTGACACCCTTACAATGTATCACATGCAACACACCTAAACGGTTAAATGAGGGTAATTACGTCCCTCACAATTGAATAGGACTAAACGGTTTAGTAGAATAAAAATAGGACCAACTGGTTCATAAGTTCCAAATTTGGGATTTATTGGTAAATCTCCCAAAAATTAAACACTAATATTTTTTAAAAAATTTCCAATATAAAAAAATAAAAAAATTTCTAATACCCTCACTATTTTTCTAATACCATTTCTACCTCCTCCTTCCCAATCCCCCTTTCAAGGCCTTTACTAATACCAAGGGATTAGGAGTCCCCTCCCCATCTCTCAAAACAAACACCTCACATAGTAATCTCACCTCACTATCCCCTCCCTATAACCCCAAACAAACGGGAAGTGGGAAATGGGAAGAAATGAGAGGTATCAACTAGGCATAAATAGTTTAAATAAATAAATAAAGTACTCTGATTTAAAGTCTAAAATTAAGGTAATTTGTGATAAAATTTTCTATATATGATTTGAGAATAAAATTATATTTTGAATTTGTGAGTTTTGATAAAAAAAAATTTAAATATGATTTGAGAATAAAATTATATTTTGAGTTTGTGAGTTTTGAAATTATGATTTGAGTATAAAAAATTTGTTTGGTTATGAGTTTTGAATTGAGTTTGAGTTAAGTGTTTTTTTAGATAGTGTTTGAAAAACAGAGATTACAACAGAAAAAACCATAAAGAAAAATAGAGAAATCATGAACCAGCAACATCAAGATGAACAGCCAAAGCAATCGAAGTCGGAACCTCTTCCATCCAAACACGCAACACCGGAAAAAGATAGCCAATCTAGCCAACTGGTGAGCTACCACATTGTCTGTTCGGCGAACATGGCTTACCATGAAGGAATGAAAGGAGGTCGAAACTTGACGAGCTTCCATAATAAGGGAACCAAACCCAGCGAGCTCAAAATCAGCACAATTTGTAGCCATCAGAGCATTAACCACAGTCAATGAGTCTCCCTCCAAGTGTACATCTGCTAGACCAAGATCACGAGCAAACCGAACAGCGTGTAATGCTGCCTCCGCTTCCACAAAATCTACATCCAAAATTAGCCCCACCTGTTCAGAAAGAGAGGCCATTACTTGACCCAAACTATTACTAGCAATGACGCCTAGACCCGATACATGTTGCTCTTTACCAATTACGCCATCAAAATTTAGCTTAAAAACCCCCACATCTGGAGGCAACCAAACAGCCAAACATGCCAAAGAGGACATCTAAGGAAGATTAACCTGAGCATCAATAAAAGTCGAAAAACTATTAAGCGCGATGGACGCTACCTCCCCAGCACAGCTATTGGTTTTTGCAAAAACCACTTGATTACAATGTTGAATTGGGCTTTTAATATTTGATGTAACATATGAAATAAGAAAATTTGTTTGGTTATAAATTTTGGAAAGAATTTTCAAAATTTAATTCAAATTGTTATAATTCATAACCAAACACACTACTCAAAACTCTATTAAAAATTGTAATCAACACTTATAAGCAAACTCTTTTTAAAATTCAATTAAAAAAATTAATTATTAATAGAAAATAACATTAATCAATTTTTTTTATTGAAAATATTATAAAGAAAATAAAAAAAATTCAAAATAAATATTCAATTACTGATTTAAAATAACTTTTGATTGTATATTCGGAAAGTCATACATTTTAATAGTTGATATTTTTAAACATAATAATTATTATTATTATTTTATAATTATCAAATCAATTAAAAAAAATCAATTATTATTCTAAATATTACCATTTTTATTCAACTTAAAATAATTAAAAATCAAAAAGTAAATTATTTTATTTTATTGCCTTACAACTCATTCACAATTGGAAAATGTTATGAATCTCAAATAATCTACCAAATATTTTATCAAATTTCTCACATAGTTTGGGACTCACACAAACCCACATGTATGTGGGTTCCACACTCATATAAAAAGTTTAGTAAAACATTTGATAGATTATTTGGAGTACCTAGCATTACTCTTCATAATTTTCCCAATGTGTATATGTGGTCTTCACATCACAACCCCCCAAAAAAACCCTTTTCTCATTCTTTTCCTACCGTTCACACACACAAGACACACATTCTCTCTCCTCACTCCACAACCACAACCAGAGAGAGAGAGTTCCAGAAAACCCCCTCACCAATGCTCTCTCTCCTCTAACAAGGTTGACGAAGACGACTACCACCACTCTCTTCTTCTCCATCCTCTCCATCTGGGTCTTCTGCATTGCACACTCCACTCACTCCCACTCTCACGCCGCCGCTCCGACTCCAGCCGTCGACTACTCCACCCCGGTCCTCAACATGGCCGACTACCTCTCTTACGTCACCAACAAAAAATTAGTCTACAATAGCACAAACACATATATGTATATAGGAAAAAGTTTCCAATTTCTTTATTAATGTCTTCTCTTCTTTGCTTTCAACAAAAAATTAGTCTACAATAGCACAAACACATGTATGTATGAAAGAGTTACCAATTTCTTTCTTGATGTCTTCTCTTCTTCAACCAAAAAAAAAAAAAAAAAACCACTACAGCGGTCAACCGACTAGACATAAGGAAGGATATCCGAGGAGATGACCGGGTAGACTCAAAAATTTAAAAATTGTACGAAAATGTGAGAGCTTTTCTTGGAATTTTGTTTTCGAAGGAGCTCTGCCAAACATAAAACAGAAATACATTTTGAAATGTGTGATGGAATTAACTTTTGAAAATCTCATCCAAATACTTTGTTCACGTGAAGGGGTGAAATTGCGATTGGAAAACTTTACGAAACACAGCCTAAGTTTTTCTTATTCAAAGGTCAACACAATGTTTTAAAAATTGGACCGGTGAGGGAACCGGAAAAGAGATCAAGTGAACGGGTCACTAGTTCAACCGTCGGGTTGAACCAAAATCGAACCTTGATGTTATAATTATTTTATAAATATTTTTATGATTTAAAAATAAATAAAATACATTCATTAAAAATATTTTTATAATTTAATATATATATATATTCATCAAACATATATGTTTATATATATATATATATATATTTTTATATTAATATTATTTGTAAAAATATTAATTATACATGTGTTTAAGGGAAATTAGTTTGAATACAATTCATATTATATATTTCCTACATATTAACAAGAAACCATGGTGGTAGAGTGAAAATTCATGTTCTTTGGAGCTTGAGGTGTTGGGTTCAACTCCTTTTCGCATCCACTTTTTCAATATTGGACAAAATATAGCAAACCGGTCCGGTTCGCTTTAACCCGGACCAGGTCGACCGGTTTAATCGCGATTCCAACCGGTTTTGCTTAAAATGGCCGATTTTCAAGAGGGACCGGGTTAGAGGGTATATTTGGACCATGGATTGGTCGACGGTTCAACCAATCAAACCGGCCAGTCCGATCCGCTTTTCAAAATATTGGGTCCAGGCACTAAAACATTAACTTGGGCGCTTTCTTTTGATTATTCGATAATGAAAATTAGAATGTGTTTCTTGCATAATTCTCAGTAAGAAATATGGAATTTGAGCTTTACTTTCTACCTTAAACCTATTTTGACCAAATGTTTAAGACTCGTCGGGCACCAGAGCGAAACTGGACTGAATCGGAGCAAAACGGCCAATTTCTTCTTTGGTCAGTCGTCCGCCCAGTCAACTGCCCCAAAATAGTGCAGTCTTTTTTTTTTCAGTTCATGTGGGCATTCCATTATCCCATTTTATGATATATTTATGTACCAAATGCATGAATACTTATCTTCCATTGCCTAGTGCTTAATCCATTGAAGGTAATGCTCCACTTTTGTCTTTCATTAGCTCTATTAGTGCTCCATTTGCGCCATTTTCTTCATTAATGCTCCATTCTTGTCTTCCACCATTTTCTCCACTTGCATTGCCTAGATGTATACATCAAATTGTTAAGAGAAGGAAAATGATAGATTGAGTAGAGAAGGCTAGATATAGAGATAGAGAAGAAGAGTGTTAAAGCTTTGAATTCAAGAGTTAGCCAAAATTGAGTATTCATTGTGAATTTTCATTTTCTCAAGTTATATACTATATCTCATCTTCTATTACAAAATCATCCAAGTCTTGTTATTGTAGTCAAATTCTAGAACTTTGATCAAAAAGAGAATGATTGTTGTTGAAAAAGAGAAAATCAAGGAGTTCACCAATTTTCCCCCACATATGGTGTTATACAATTTAAGTCACCATTTTAGCTCAAATTCCAAACTTTTGAGTTGAGGATTGAGAACACAATTCACAACCTTGAGGGTGATCAAAAGGAAGTTGGGAAATCAAGAAGTTCATTCTCTCTTTGAAAGGTGAATTTTTAATTTCTTTCATTTTATTGCATTTTCTATCTTATATTTGTTTTCTTACTTTAATTTCATATTAGTTTTGTTGTAATCTAACCAGAAGTAGTTAGTTGAGCCACTTATATATTCCTTGTTTGTTCTTTTCTCAGTGTTGCAGCACGGCAGGTTTTGGTAGGCCTAGTTGGTTGGCCGGCTTATTTGTCATGACCCATCCAAGTGACCAGGGCTGGATTTGTAACTAGTTAATTTCTAAAATTTCTCAAATTAATTCCGGGTAATTAAATTAAATAATGCAACGGAATAAAATAAAAGATGTAGATAAATATCTGAAACGTACACAAAAATTATTATTTATGTAACGATGTAACGTTAGTCAGATAATGATTACAAGTAATCATAAAAAAATTAAAAAATTAAAAAAAAACACAATATTCATGTCAAATTCGGGTTCTGATCAATGGAGTAAAACTATCATTCTTTAAGTTTCTTTACCTAAAAGGGGTTTTAACAGCTATAAGCATATAGCAGAATGAGGAATATTATACTAAGAGTATAAGAGTATATACATCACCATGGATAGTTATTTAGGCTAAACGATGAATAGTTTGATTCGAATAAATTATTTAGACATATAATACAAAAATCATATAAACGAAATAATCATAACCACGGCACAAAACAGGACATGGAGTCAATGGATCCATAACAAACAGGGGGTCACAATGTGGCTAATCAGAGGATCAATAGTTATTTAAGTCCCCTAATGCATGGGACTGTTAAAGGGTCACTAAGGTGACAATTCAAAGGGCCAATGGTTATTTAAGTCCCCCAAGACATGTGACCTTTGTGGTGGTATTTATAAAAATAAACGTTTATATACTCATTGTCAAATAAATTCCAAGACATGGAAAAGAATATATTTATATATATATATATCGTATGGGTAGTTTGGTCATTTTACAGGAGTGTGTCCTTATGGACAAAGAAAATTGGGAGAAATTCTATTTTCACACGCCTAATTACCTCAATACACACACTTAATGAAATATTATTTTAATAGCAATTATACCCTAAACTAAAATAACTATAATGGACATCCACCAATACCCATAATATTATATAAAAATATTCTCTATACACATGAAACTCAGTACCTCATTGGTGTACTTCTAAGAACAATCTGATCATGTTATATAACTCTTGCATCTACTTCAAACCCATGCAATTTTTAAAATTATAAGTGTTTTGAATTCAAATAAAAATGCATTATGTACAAAAATTTTGTTTATAATTACGCAATTCACAATCTAACCCCTCTAATACTTGAACATAATTAAGATTAATTTCTGAGAGAGAAACTATCAAAATTCAGAAAATGGTGTAAGTATGTCATTATTGTTCTACAAACATTAACAACAAAAACATTAACGACTAAGATATAGCAATGACACCAAAACACCTCCAAAGAGGGCACATTCGTCACAAATCCCCAAAAAAAAAATATTTTCGAAAACACCCACATATGTACACATCTTCAAGAACCCCCGAAAAAACTACAGATTTTCAAACAAATCTCAAACAAACATTTTCACAAACACCTCATCGTCAAACTCGTCCAACCGAGTTCTCAGTGATCTGAGCGACCGATTGAAGATTACATCGAACAATTGTGTCCACAAACACGAACGTCTCTTCCTTCGTATTCCCCGGCGGCGTATCCACAACGTACGACTCCACAACCGCCATTCCGCCGCCGATAGAGGAAGATGTTCAATGGAGTGTCTCAGGTCTTTATTTTGTTCAATTGAGTTTCTCTTCATTGTGAACCAAAATACGGAAGACATTGCTCTTCGACTTTGAATAGGTGTGTGGAAAAAGGATTAGTGTGTAGAAAAGGGTTGAGGTGGTATATATACAATATATGAGTTAAGGGTATGATTGGTATAATTGGTGTATGGAATGAGAACAAAAATTAATAATCAAACTAGTAAGTGTGTCATTGAGAAAAGATGTGCATTGAGATAACTATGTATGTGGAAATAGAATTTCCCGAAAATTTGTGCCTGAACCTTTAAACAAAGAAAATTTAATTTTGGACTTTTAACCGAACGCCCTTTAATTTTTTATATAAAAAACTTTAAAGGGGTCAATGTAATTATATAAAAAATATAGAACAAATTATATATATATTTTTTTCAATCATTGTTAGATCTCTATAAAATACATTTAGCCAATGATAACAATGTCAAAATTTGACAATCGACACAAAGGAAATATTAAAATTTGGCCATTTCAATGTCAGGAAAAGAATTCTTTGCAATAATATCCTTGCAAATAATATTGTAGTAATTAAAATAGTTTTTTGAAAAAAGTTAAACAATTTTTTTTTTTATTGTGCGTGCAAAATTGGTTTTCACAAATTCAAAATATATATATATATATATATATTTTGTGTTTTCTAAAAAGTGAATTTGTTTTCATAATTTGTTTTCTAAAAACTATTTCTTAAAATAGTTTTTCAAGCAAGAAATTTTTGGAAAAATTATAACTTTGTGATAGTTAGAGAAAATAATTATCAATTCATGAAAAAGTTTATGATTTTAATTATGAATCTTTGTAAAGTTTATCATTGATTTGTAACTATTTTTTACAAATACTACTGATGTGATATTTCTCCCCTTTTTTTCTTCATGTTTTTCACAAAATGAAAGTATAAAACAAAAATAGCACCAAACAAACCCTAAAAAAGCCATTATTACGCTTTTATTTGTGATGCCAGCCATGAAACTCGTTGTTGAATTAAATTTCATTCAAGAACCAATAAGTTTCATGGCTAACAACATAAATAAAAGCATAGTAACACCCTTAGGCTACATTTGTTTGGCAGATTAAGTTGAATGAGATTATCAATACGGTAGAATTGAGTAAGAAGATTAGTAATACAGTAGTATTAAATTAGAGATATAAGATAAAATATGTTTTTTTGAGGAGTAGTGGGATGATATTAGTTGGTTGGGATTATATTTATGAAATTACATAAAAACCCTTATTGCATAAAAAAGAGATTTTATTGTTTTTGATGAATAAAGGGTAAAATAGACATTTGGTTTTAATGCAAGGGGATTGGATTAGCAATCCCATATCCTCCATGGAAATGCCAATTCTACCGAAGTAAGATTGGAAGTCCCATGAGATTCATAGTCCTTTAGCATGTAGCACAATCAAACATGGGTTCGATGGAACCCACGAGATTATTAATCAAATCCCATCACCTAAAAGGCCATGTCAAAGCCATGTTTGATTGTATTACCTGTAACATGCCTGGAGGGGTACTCGAGCACGTTAAACAGTTCGGACTCTCGACTTCTTTGATTTAGTCTCACAAGTGCAATGTAAAACATAGATGAGAGTCCAAATTTAACAACTTTTATAGAAAATCCATTTTAGTGCAAAACCATTGCCAGAAATGGACTGCACCACCAAATCTTAAAGTCGCCACCTAATATTTTGGAAAAATTAGGAAACCTGTGATTCGTGCCAAGGCTATTATTCGTCGTAACCAAAGATACTTGGCTCGGAACCTTAGATATAAGAGGAGAAAGTCATTAATTGAGCACCCCTGTTCACTCGATCAAAGATCGGCCTCTACTAAACCATGAAATGAATTTTATTTACTTTATACGTTCATGTTCCAGTTATTAAATAAATCCTACAATTTATTATGTGAAGCATACAAGTATAGACTATGTCACCCACTTTGGAACAACTTAATTTCATGTAGTTTAAAAGAGTTTTGAACAACTCAAAGAAACTAAGTTTACAAACATGAAAATCAACATCATTCCAAATTAAGCAACACAACCTCTATCCACCGGCATTCATACAGTTATATCAAGTAAGCAAATAGCCACATGGTCGGATGTTTAAACATAGTAAGAAAAACACACACAAGCGGGATGCTAAAGCATAAAAACTTACATATTTATCGACATTCCGAGAACAACTATAAAACAAAGTTAGTGAAATATGTATGATCTTATATACAAAATTCTAATGCAATTCACTTATGAGATGCAACTAAAGATTTGGCTTCTAATATATGACATGTGAATATGAGGTAGCACACATAATCACATAGCAATTGATTAAATCTACAAATGCAAACTTAATCGAATCAAGATGCATGAAACATAGATGCAAAGTGTGGATATGATTAAGAACAAAATATGATGCATATTCACAAAGGAAAGCAAGTAAAATAATGGGATAGAGAGAAGCAGGGCGGAGAATTATTACAATACTTGAAAGAATAATTGCAAACCAAATGAGAGAGGTAGGAGGAAAATATTACAACAAAATAAAAAAATAAAAAAACCTCACAAAACACTCAAACGAAAACAAAATAGAAGCTTCATGCGCCTTGGAGACCACCGAAGATTGGTATGCTCAATGTCAGAAAACTACGACGTTCCGTCCAAAAGAAGTTAGTCGGCCGATTAGGCAAATAGTGTGATACCCCAATTGTTTAATTAATTTAATAAAAATAAATAAATAAAATAAAATACATAATTTTATAGTTATACGTGCTAAAATATAATCTAAAATATATAATTTATAGTTATTTAATTTAATTACCTGGAATTAATTTGAGAAATTTTGGAAATTAGCTAGTTATGAATCCAACCCTGGTCACTGGGATGGGTCATGACAAATAGGCCGGCCAACCAACTAGGCCTAGCAAAACCTGCCTTGTTGCAACACCAAGAAAAAAACAAACAAGGAATATGTAGGTGGCTCAAATAACCACTTTTGGTTAGATTACAACAAAACTAATATGAAATTAAAGTAAGAAAACAAATATAAGATAGAAAATGAATAAAATTAAAAAAAATTAAAAATTCACCTTTCAAAGAAAGAATGAACTTCTTGATTTCCAAACTTCCTTTTGATCACCCTCAAGGTTATAAATTGTGTTCTCAATCTTCAATTCAAAAGCTTGGAATTTGAGCTAGAATGGTGACTTAAATTGTATAACACCATACATGGGGGAAAATTGGTGAACTCCTTGATTTTCTTTTTTTCAACAACAATCACTCCCTCTTTTATCAAAGTTCTAGAATTTGACTACAATAACATAACTTGGATGATTTTGTAATAGAAGATGAGATATAGTGTATAACTTGAGAAAATGGAAATTCACAATTAATACTCAATTTTGGCTAACTCTTGAATTCAAAGCTTAAACACTCTTCTTCTCTATCTCTATATCTAGCCTTCTCTACTCAATCTATCATTTCCTCCTCTCAACAGTCTGATGTATACATATAGGCAATGCAAGTGAAGAAATGGTAAAAGACAAGAATAGAGCATTAATGAAGATAATGGAGCAAATGGAACATTAATAGAGCTAATGGAAGACAAAAGTGGAGCATTACCTTCAATGGATTAAGCACTAGGCAATGAAAGATAAGTATTCATGCATTTGATACATGAATATATCAAAAAAATGGGATAATGGAATGCCCACACGAACTTAAACAAAAAAAAAAAAAAAAAAAACTAGACTGTACTATTTTGGAGCGGTTGACCGGGTAGACGGTTGGCCCGAGAAAAAGTTGGTCGTTTGCTCCGGTTCAGTCCAATTTCACTCCGGTGCTCAATGAGTCTTAAACACTTGGTCAAAATAGGTTTAAGGTAGAGAGTAAAGCTCAAATTCCATCTTTCTTACTGAGAATTATGCAAGAAACATATTCTAATTTTCATCATCGAATAATCAAAAGAAAGCACCCAAGTTAATGTTTTAGTGCCTGCACTTTTGAATAAGAAAAACCTAATTTTAGATTTGAGTATTTTTGTTTTTTTATTTGTTTAAACTATTTATGCCTAGTTGATCCCTCTTATTTCTTTCATAGGCCCAGGGCCCCAGCAAAAATATTTCCTCTTAAGTAAATTTTTTTTTTTTTTTTTTGTGGGTACAATGAAAATAAATAACAAACATGAGGAACTAAGTCCTCTCTCTAGACAATCCTATCATGTCTAAAACTAGCAGACATCTTAACTCAGCCGGTGGTTCATTGAACACCAATATATCTTCTGGTTGGTTCGCTTATATTTTTGCCAATACATCGGTACATAAGTTCCCTTCCTTCTAGATGTGTTGCACAAAGCACTCGCAGTCTCTTAGGAGAATTTGAGCATCTTGTACCAGGTTCTTGAAGAGTGTTTTGTCACCTGGTTCCTCATGCATTAGTTGCATTGCTTGTTCGGCGTCAATCTCGATGATTGCTTGGTTCATTCCTTTTTGCAATATGACAGTCAATCTTTTGTATAGAGCCCACAGCTCAGCTTCAAGGCTGGTGCCACTTTGCAGTTTTCCATGGAAACCACACACCCAAGCTCCTCTTTCATCTCTAATTAGCCCTTCAAATCCTTTATCACCTCCAATTCTTCTATTGCCATCAGCGTTCATTTTGAGTCGACCTACAAGTGGCAAACGCCAATGGATTAGTCTAAATACAGGTCTGGGATTGGATATGAAATGAAGAAAAGTTTGGTGTATTTCTCTAGAGTAAAAAATATTTAAAACTTCCCACTTCCCACTTCCCACATGCTTCTGTAAACAAATCCCCAAATCACAACCCCCATCGGAGTCCCATAATCGGACCCATCTCCGGCAAATTCAAAGAACAAATACAAATTTTTCGATATGAGTTTCTCCGGCAACAACAATGGTAGAGAAGATTCAGAGACTCTACATCTTCTTTAAACCACCACTAACAAAATCCCCAAAGACACATTCAACATAGCCTACACAATCTACTACCCAACCCATCTCTCTCTCTTCAATGTCATCTTTTATCTCTCTCTCCTTCCTCTCTGCGATCTCATTCACTTTTTTATCTCTGCGATCTCAGCCGCCTCCCACCGTCGCTTCACCTCCTGCCGATGAATCTATCCTTTGCGTCCTTACCGTCGCGTGAATTCTTTTAGAGATCTACGTCATCTCCATCAAGATCTACGCTCTACCATTTGGTTCGGCTATCTAGATGTTCTATTTCTTCTTAAATTGTTCAACACTCTGTTTTGCTCTCTTTTCTTGATTCTCAAATTGTTGAACAAGTTGCTCCTTGAGTTTCTCAAACTAAGATACATTTTAGGTTCATTTTCTACACAATCATTTCACAATGTTGAAATTTTATTTATTTATTTTTAATTTATTATAAATCATTTTGTTTTGATTTGCTATCAGGTCTCTATTTTTAGTGGTGTTGACAACAGATCTGTGTTGTTGTAGTGAATAGTTCCTCATAGTCGTCATTGGTGTATTTGTTGTTCAGTTTGGATCTGTTGTTCGATTTCGTTGTTGTAGATCTGTGTTGTTCTGTTTTCAGATATGTGTTGTTTGGATTTGACTTCTTTTTTTTTTTTATTTGTAAACAGATAAGCAAATTCTCTCTCTCTCTCTCTCTCTCTCTCTCTCTCTCTCCTCTTTTTTTATTTATTTATTTTTTTTTTTTTTTAGTTGGTTATTGTTAATGGTGGTTGTTGTTGACGACGACGACGATTTGGTTTAGATTTGAACATATCTCTTTAATATTAAAGAGATACCAAAAGGGGACTCTTGCAAAAACAACGCTCGAGGGGGAACTACACAAGGTGCTTATGCTTGATCGCCCCTAATCCCACGATGCCAGGCCTTTTTAGGGGCGGACGGCAGCATCGCGTACCTACCAAAGCATACGGGCACTAGCACTTGAGCGCACCCGCACCTGCCGCAGGAGAGCCTCTCTTTACCGGTACTCGGAGAGTGAGAGGATCGACAGTCTGATAAGGCTCTGATACCAAGACCGCGGAAGCAGCAACAAGAATGAAGAACCATGGATTACGAAATCAAAGATGAAACAATTTAAACATAGAATTGGAATGCACAAAACAAAATATAATTCAAATCAAAATATTTAATTAAAACACAATTTTAATTCATTACAGAAAATAACTTGCACTTACAATTGTTGTAATCTGCAAGGATCCTGAATAGAAGAACAGAACAAGGTAAACCTCACTCAGCAGAACACTCTTTTCTTTACAAACTAAAAGGTTCAAGAAAATTGGAATCTGCCAAACAATTACAATAGATTACAAATATATAGAAAACCAAATTAACTATGCAACATGTGAGTTGGCTAAATGATGAAAGCAAATTGGCAAAGATTGAGGATCGAAAGGTCGGTTACTTTTACCGATTGATTAACTATGCAAAGATGAGTTGGCTAAATGATGAAAGCAACAAAGATTGAGGATCGAAAGGTCGGTTACATTTTACCGATTGATTAACTATGCAAAGATGTGAATAAAGGAATCGAATAAATATAAATTGGACAATTTTTCTCAAAAGAGTAGTGATTGAAGTCAATTTTATATTTATAAAGAATCCTATGTTGATTATTTCAAGCAAATGGGTCCGAGCATCATGAAACTCGTGACGATCATAACCAAAGTTGATTGGTGGATCCTTCGAACTATGCGAACTATCTTCCGAACTAGACTGTTGGGCGGTGCAGAGATTGTTCATTTTTTAATGGGCTTGGGCTTGATCTACTAGGCGGGCCATTTGAAGCAATTGATCCTTGGTGGATCCAAGTTGAACAATGGGTCGAAAGCAGAGGTTGAATCTTGGATCGAGCCTCGTGATTTGGACTTTGACTTGGGTTGGTCCTAACCCTTGGGACTTTGGACTTTCCTTGGATTTGATCTTTGATGATTTGGGCTTGGAGCCACTAGATGAGGGACTGCCAAGATTAACTGGAGGAAGACTGGGCTGACTTCCTTGGTGACATGTTAGCTTGGGGTCTGGGCTTGCTGGGCTTTGACTATTGCAGGTGTTGGAGCACATGAATCAGGAGGAAATTCCTCATAAACAATTTCAATAATTCTGGGCACATTGAACTTAGCCCACCATTTAACAGAGTGTTGGCGAATAATGATGTTGTCATTAATCCCATAATGCCATTTGAATATCCATGGGATTTTGTACTTGGATATAAAATTGAGCAAGATAGGAAATTGTTTTTGATGAGTAGTAAATGGGTAAACAGCAGCAAAATAGGCAATTGTTTCATTGAGTGAACTGGGAAGAATATCTGAAATGGGGCCATAATGAGTCCACCATCGAAGAAACCAGGTGGGTAATTCAGATTTGAATTTTTGATCAAAGGAGATGAACCAGGAGTGACTAAATGACTCATTTTGGTACAAGAACAATTTGAACCAAGCATCAATATAATCATGATAATTATATTGAATAGAATGACCAGGCAAATCTCGAAGCAGATTAGGATTGCCCCATTCTGCAAGAGAGACAATGTTGTGAATGTAAAGTGAATGGTATAGGATCTTGTAAGCATAGACACGATCCTGAATTGGTTTGATCAAAATGGAATGATGGTTGAGCAGAATATCTTTGTAATAAGAGAGATTTTTCTCTGGAGGTGAAGAAATGAAATGACATCCAAAGCCAAAATGGAATTGAGCAATTTCATTAATGGTTTGACTTCTGGGGTGACTAGGTTCTTTGTAGAACAAGTTAGCAACATGTGATGTGGTGTACTCAGTTCGAGAGGGTCGAACTTGGTTAATTGGAAGTGGAGTAACTGAAACTGATTGGTTAGAGGCAAAGGGATCATTAGCCAATGCAGATGAGTAATCAGGACGGTGAATAGTACCAAGAGTATGGTATCTATTAATTATGTCAATGGAATAGGATGGTTTAATTGACTCCAGAGGAGGAGGAACTATGAGTTGATTAGGTTTATCGAGGAGGACCAAAGCCTTAGAAGGAGGCCTTGGGCGAGACATCATTGAATAGGAAACAAAGATTAGCAACCGTAAAGAAGATCTAAGTAATTCGTAATAATGTAAATCATTGTAATAATTATGTCGTAAAACACGGCGAGCTTGTAATCATGGTGATTGATGTATTGGGCTCTTTTAGTAGTTGGCCTAGTGACTTAAGACGGTTAATCCGACGTTAACTTGTTTGATCGGGTTTGGGAATGGATAATTTGGGTTTTAACATAGGAAATATGTGAAGTAGCACTCATCCCTTACCCCCGTAAAAATTCTCGCAAGAAAATCGGTAGGGAATTTTGACAACCTGTATATAGGTAATATCAAAATCAAAAATACTTAAAATATATTGCCAACGGTAAAATCACTTACTAGCAAGATTTTGAACATCTTTTTAAAACATATTTAGCGATTTGCAATCAACACGAAGTAAAAATTTTTGATTTAAAATATCATCTTGAAATTTTTGAATACATAAAACAGTAAATAAAATTTCATTTTTAATAGTACTATAATTTAATTGTGCTTTATTCCGCACACGTAATGAAAACGAACAATTTGTTCAGATGACTAGGAGTGACTTTACGAAGGAGAATGCCACCATAACCAATATCGAAGCATCGGTTTGAATAATTTTGAATGAGTTCTCGAGGAATACCAAGACAAGGAAGAGACTTGACATATTGTTTAACTTGTTGAACAACAAAGTATGAGTAGAAGACCAAGGAGGAGGATTATCCTTTAACCGATCGAACAATGGTTGATGATTTGCCTAAGGTCTTTATAAAATTCAGCAATGTAATTGAGGAACCTAAAACCGTTGTAATTGAGTTTTATCAAGGATTTCATCAGGAAATTTAGATGCAAACTCAATAGAGCGACTAATTGGAAGAATAGTATTATGATGAATATCATAACCTAAAAACCTAACTTTAGTCTGAAATAATTTAATCTTAGGAGCGGATATGACTAGACCATGACTTTTAATAGTATAAAAGAATGCAGTTAAATGTTTCCAATGTTCACTAATTGATTTAGAAAAGATTAATATGTCATCAATGTAAACAATAGAAAAATGACTAAATGGGTTAAAGATATCATTCATTATATTTTGAAATTCACTAGGAGCATTTTTTAGTCCAAATGGCATGACATTCCATTCATATTGGCCAAAAGGTGTATTAAAAGCAGTTTTATATCGATCTTTAGGATGAATTTGAATTTGCCAGAAACCACTTTTTAAATCAAATTTACTAAAAATAACAACTTGATTAAGTCTTTTAATTAGGTCTTTTTATTAGGAATAGGATATCTAATCCATTCAAGAACAAAGATTTAATGGTTTATAATTAATAACTAGGCGAGAACACCTTGTTCTAATTCAAAGATTTTTTATTAACATAAAAAGCGTGACAAGACCATGGTGATTTGGGACTAATAATTCTATTTTTAACAATTCATTAATTTCCTTTTTACACATTTCTAACAATTCATGATTCATTTGAATAAGCCGATTTAGTAGGTATTTGTCGCTCATTAAAACCTTTAATATATGGTAAAGTAACTACATGCTTTTTCCTATGCCGAATCACGAGAGGTAAAGTTGAACAAACAGTTGATTCAAGTTTTAATTTGAAATCATTAATTTGAGAGATGAGAACGGGATCAGTTAACTGTTGATCTATTCGTTTGTAATTAATTTCTTCTTTAAGAAAATTAATATGCCGAGTTTGTCGTTTAATAGTGTGGGTAATAGAACAATCTTGTAATTGATTTAACTCTAATTGTTTAGGTGGAAATAAGAATGTAAATGTAACAGGATGTCCTAAAACATGAGTAGTAATTCCTTCAGTAGAAGTAGTAAATGGATATAATAAAGATATAAATGGTGTACCTAAAATAATCCGATCAGTCATATTTTTGACTAAAACAAATGTAGTTTTAAAGCAAACATTATTTTGACAAACATATACTTTAGGTAATTTATATCGAATATGCATTTTACTACCATTAGCAGAAGTTAATTTCTCTTGACACTTGTGATAATATTTAGTAGGAAGTAATCCTTCTTGAATGCAATTTAAATCAGCACCAGTATCAATTAATGCAACTAATTCTAATTCAAAATCTTCAACAATGATTTTAATTCTTGAATACCATTTTTGCATATAAATTTTATTAAGTAAATTTAATCGTTTATCTTCAAGGTTAGTAGCTTGAGATCGATTATCAAATATGAGTTTAGTTGGATCAGTATGATCAGAATCATGATCAGAATTATGTTCAGATTCATGAGGTGATTGTGCATTAGGTTGGAAATCATTTAAGTTTTGTTTAAGTTTAAGATTAATAATTTCATTTTCTAATTTATTATCTTTATTTTGAAGATCTCTTATTGTTTGTTTAATTTGATTGATTTCAAATTGTAAGTCTTGAAGTGTAACTTCTTTAGTTTTATTTTTAAATTTTTCTAAAGTTTTAGATAAACTAATGATGGGTTTATTAAACTTAGTTTTAGTTTCGCTTGAAGCATTAGACCTTTGAGCTTATCAATATATTGTTGTTTTAACTGAGGATCATCTAATTTACTAATTAAATCAATTAAAGCGATTCTTCTTGACTATGTTTAGTAAGAATGTAAATTTGTTTAACAGTTTACAACAAACATCATTACATCCTAAGGTAATTTGATTATCGTAATCGAATTATCACTATTAGATGGGGAATTGGATGTAGATGGAAGTACGAAGAGGAACCATTATCGATTGATTTAATTGGAAGATTTCAAATAACTGAATTTTGGATTCATCATTAATTTGGAGTTGATTGACTCGTCTTTGAGCTTTTGTTTCTCTTTGCATTTATTAGCATAGTGGCCTTTTTGTCCACAGTTATAACACGTAATATCTTTATTAGATTTTGATCTCGGATGTGATTTAGATTTATGATATTTCTTTTTGGGTTTAGTATAAAATTTGTCATTAGATTTGGAGGGTGAATGAGGCTTCTTGTATTTATGATAATATTTGGATTTATGTTTTGAATGTTTGTGTGATGTCCTACGAGTGGGTGCAATAGGAGGTAGTCCAGATTGTTCATGTAAATTTCCTAATTCATATTTAGCTTTATGTTTATCTTTTGTAGCTTTTTGACTAAGTTTTAAATCAATACACATTATTTAGCCTTCTTTTTGAATAGTGCTAATTATATCACCATATGTTCAATTATCATATTCAATAACACCAGTAGGTTGACTAAGAACATCTCTAATTTTGTGAGCAAATAAACTAGGTAATCCATTAATAAATTTTTCTTTCCAGAATGATTTAGTATGTCTTCTCTCAACATAACTCTAGAGGTAAAAACATCTTTATACCATCTAAAATCACTTAAGGTTGGACAAGTAAGATTACTGAGTTGATCATGTATGCGAGAATATATATTAGTTGGGGTACCAATAAAATGTCTAATAATTGTATAAATTAATTGGTTAATGCCATCAGGTTGGCAACATCCTAAATTTTCATCAAATATAGGTAATCCTTGATCATCGCTTTGGTTAGCATAGATGATAGAGTCTCGTTGAGTGTCATAAATATTTTTCCCACCAAGATTTGAGTGACCAAGAAGCCAGTAGTAATTAAATTTACAATTTCAAGTTGAGTATATTGGGGATAATTAGAGAGATAACTGTTCGAGACCATAGATAAATGATTTAATTTTTGGAGGAGTTGATCTTCACTAAGACCATCAATATTCCATTCGTATAATTTTTAGCGATGTAAAATTGATTATTAACATTATTTTCTTCAAATTGTAAATCGACAGGAGTAGGCTTAGTATACCAATTCTTGGTAGTTTGAGGATTAATTTTAGGATAGTGTATTTTCGCGGTCTTGGTATCAGAGCCCGGTTATGTTGTATCCTGTTTCTAACTGTTTAGTTTCTTCCAATTAATCGTTTCCATTGTTTATTCAATTAATCTAGTTTTTGGTTCCATCTTAATCACCCACGAGATCAGTCTGTTATCCACCTGGTTTCAGTCACCCACTTCCATTTCTTGTCCTGAGTAAGTCCTTAGAGTTAGGCAGTGTGGACATTTAGGATAGGGTCTGTGCTAAACCATTATGGTCTGTGGTAACTTGACAAGAATAGGGTATGTATTAAGATATCTCAGAAATGATTAATTAGAAAGAACAATGAGTCGATTATTTAGAAGTAACTCATCAGTCAGTTCTAGGTCAACAACTTTACCTTCCATACCTAATCAAGGATTAGTCATTAATGAAGAAGATGTTGAAATACAAAATGATCAATTTAATAGAGATTGGAATATACCAAAATTACAAATCAAAGAAATTTATAGAACAACATTTCTACAGAATGTTTTTAAAGTTGCATTACATGTTAAAACAATTGAACAAGTTTATGCTTTAGAAAAACCTCGAGAAACTTGTCAGTTATTTGATACTAAATTAATTAAAAGACACAAAGATAATGGTTACAATTTTATTCACATTGGTCTAATTCAAGTTGGTCTTAATCCACTTACACCTGTTGGAAAAAATACTTCTGTTTTATTATGCTTAAGAGATGCTCGTTTTCTTAATTATAATGATAGTTTAATGGGAATGATGGAAACTGGTCTTCATAAAGGTCCAGTACATTTTAATTATTTTCCGATTTTACGCCGCTTTAAGTGATCCAAATATTTTACATGCTTTAACATTAAATATTCAACTACATGGTTCATTCACTAATATGATGGCTAAGACACATAATATTGCTTTAATTTATCGTGTTCACTATAAATGTATGCAAACTAATTTAAATGTTCATGCTCTGCATAAATCACCTAAAGATAAAACTTTACTTATTCAAAGTGGTAGTCATAATGAATCCCATATTAATATTCCTAAAATGATTGAATGGAAAGATATTGATTTACCTGATGAATGGATTACTGTTAATGAAAATTACAAACATAATCAGCAACAATCCTCAGAACAAGATATTAAAGATATCAGACAATTTAATGATGGTTCTGTTCATATTAAATTTAACCGTAGTCAATCCTCTAGACATAGTACATCTAGTGTCCCTAACGAAATAGAAACTGAAGATGAAATATTTACCACACCTCTATTTAGAAAAAATAGTCAACTTAATATCGGTCCAACCATAGGTCCTACAATCAATCCAAAATTAAAAGGAATTGATAATTCCTCAACTTCTCAAATTAGTAAACCTGTTTATTCTACACATACTCATTTCCTTGATGAAGAAGTTCATTCAATCGACTCCGACTCAAACTGATATGGAAGAATTTACACCACCTGTCAATCCACAATTATTGACAATTAAAAAGGAATTTACTCCCAATCTTGATAAATTACTTATTGATTTTAAATCTAAAGCTAATCGCACCCAGCGCCATGCTTATTATGCTAAATATACTTCTGCTCAAATGTCTCAAATCTCCCAAGAATGGTATAATTTTATGGTTCGATATGGTTTTGAATTACCCTTACTAGAATATGAAGAAAAATATTATAAAACACTTACTACAATTACTAAACATAAATGGAAAACTTCTGCTACCACTACAATTAGTTCTAGTCATCCTCCCTTAGAGAAAATTATTCTTAATCAACAAGGTTCTGAAATTGCCTCCTTTTAAATTACCTGGCGATGATAATGAACTCAAAAAAGTTATTGAACAAAATAATTATACTAACCAGTGTTTAAATACAATTGGTAAACAATTAGATAAAATAGAAACTAATTTAGAATCTGTTCACACTTCATCATCTAAACAACCTTTAGATGCACCTTTACTTAACCTACCTAGTAAACGTTCTACCCGAACTAGCCTAGTTACAAATGATCAATCATCTACGGTCCAAGCCATTGAATAATATGTTCAAAATTTGAATATATCTGTAATAGTTGGTTATCAGTTTTTATTTTATTTTATTTTATTTTAACTTAGATCTCTGGTGTGTAGGTAAGGGTGTGCACGGTGCGGTTTAGGAAGTTTGAGTGTAAAATAATAAATCGAATGGCGGATTAGCGGATCAGCGAATTAATAAATTGCGATTTGGGCGATTTTTGACTGATTAAAGAATATTCTAACTAATTATCATACATTTGCATAATATATAACACTAATTTGTATAATATTTTTAATATATATAATACAAAGTAATTTTACATGATATGTTTCATATATATAACTACTAATTTGTAATAAATTTCATATTTTAAATTTCTCTCACACTTATTTTTACTTTGATATTTCATTGGAGGTTAAAAAATATATGTATTAACTATAGTTGAGCGGAACGGTTTGAAAGGCAAATTATAAGTTTTAAAACTTAAACCATGGTTAGCAGTTAGTGCAGTGCGGATTGATGCGAATCGGTGCCATTTTAGCAGATTGAGCTATATTTTGCACAGCCTTATGTGTAGGTGTATGGTAGATTTAGATCTGTGGGGAAGGCTAATGATTTGTTCAATTGAACAAATCTCTACTAGTATTATTTTTTTAGTTTTTGAGTATTATTTTTTTAGTTGTTAATAATGATGATGATGAAACAAATATAAGACAAATTTTGAACAAATAAGTGACATTTGGTTCAAATTTTGAACAAATATAGGACAAAGCTATTCAAAATTTGAACAAATAATAATAATTTGTGAATTTTTGTGTAATATTTGAGTGTTTTTGGTGGTGGATAATTCCAATAGATAGAAAAAGTAATTTGTGAATTTTAAACATATAGGAAAAATGGGTTTTCAAATTTGAGTAATAGATAAGAAATTATTATTTTAACAGATAAGAAAAATTGAATAGATAAATAGAATTTAGGAAAAAAATTAAACAAATAGATAGAATTTAGGGGAAAAAAATTGAACTAATAGATCGAATTTAGGAGAAAAAATTAAACAGATAGATATAAATTTGAACAGATAGTCCATGAAAAGTTAAACAGATAAAAACAAGTCCAGGGGTAAAATTAGAAACAAAATACCTTTTAGGATTTCTCATCAAATTATTTCACAAAGTATGGACCTCTCATCAATAAAAAAATATCCGTTGAACCTATGCCTTATACTCTCCTTAGATTAGATTTATCACCAATTATTTTCAAATTAAATTATTTTTCATCAACAATTTATTAGTTATAACCAAACTAAGCCTTAAGTTCTATCAAATGGGGTTAGCTACATGAATCGTTTTTTTTCTACCCGACTCTATCCAAGGCCGTTTTGTTAGTCAAATTAAAGAAATTCATATCTCTATTTACTACACTAGTCCACGTCAATCTAGGTTTACCCATTTTCCTAACACTACCATCTATCATCACTATATCGCATCTCTTCACTACTGCCTCTGTTGGTCTCTGTTGTATATGACCAAACCATCTCAATCTATTCTCTCAACTTATCTTCTATTGGTACTACTCTTACCCATTCTCGAATATACTTATTCCTAACTCTGTCTTTTCTAGTCTTGTTACACATCCACCTTAATATCCTCATCTACGCAACACTCATCTTCTCAAAATGTTTTTTATTAGTCGCTCAACATTCCGTCTCATACAACATTACTGGTCTAATAGTCATTCTACAGAACTTCCCTTTTAGTCTGATAGGCACTCATTTATCGCATAGTACTTCAGACGCACTCTACCACTTAAGCCATCCCGTCTTAATTCTGTAGACCACATCCGCTCCAATCTCCGCAGTCATTATGATAATTGATCCTAAATAACGAAAATGTTCACTCTTAGGTAGTCCTTGATTCTCAATCTTCACTTCTCATCTATTTCCATTGTGACTATTACTAAAATTACACTCCATATACTCTGTCTTAGTTCTGCTTATCTTAAATCCTTTAAATTCAAGTGTTTTTCTCCAAATCTCTAACTTAGTGTTAACTCCTTCTCTAGTCTCATTCACTAACAAGATATCATCTGCAAAAAGTAGACACTATGGCACATCATCCTGAATATTGCTCATAAACTCATGTATAACTAAAGCAAAAAGATAAGGACTTAAGGTTAATCCTTGGTGTTACCTTATAGAAATTGGAAATTCACTTGTCTTTCCACCAGGCGATCTAATAATGATCACCACACATTCATACATATCTCTAATCACATCAATGTAACCTTTTGTCACCCCTTTCTTCTCTAACACCCACCAGATTATATCCCAAGGCATTCTATCATATGCTTTCCCTAGATCGATAAAAACTATATGAATGTCTCTTTTCTTTTCTCTATACATTTCTATTACTCTTTTCAAAAGATAGATCGCTTCCATTGTTGACCTACCAGGTATAAACCCAAATTGATTCTCTAATACCTCTGTTATATCTCGCAATCGACATTCCATTATTCTCTCCTACACTTTCATTGTGTGACACATTAACTTGATTCCTCTATAGCTATTACAATTCTAAATATCTCCTTTATTTTTATATATTGGCACTAAAATAATCTTTCTCCATTACTCTGACATTTTCCTAGTCAACAAAATCTTGCTAAATAACCTAGTCAACCAAATAACCCCTTCTTACCCAAACATTTCCACGCTTCAATAAGTATATCATCGGGGTCCTAAAGCCTTATTCAATGTCATCTTCTTAAGTGCAAACTCTACTTTAAAGTCCCTAATCCTACGATAGAACCTATAATCTTGGTTTTCCTTATTACTGCATACTTTCTCCCCTTTTGACTTATCTCCATATTTCTCAAGTAACAACTTCTCAAAATAGTTCTTTCACCTTTCTTTAATCTCTTCATTTTTCACCAACACCTTAGAGTCCTCACCCTTGATGCACTTAATCTGATTAAAATCTCTTGTTTTCCTCTTTCTTATCTTAGTAAATTTGTATATCCTCTTCTCTCCCTCCTTACTATCTAGTCTAGTGTATAGGTCATTATAGGCTTTCAACTTAGTCTCCCTCACTACTTTTTTGACTTCTTTATTGGCTAATCTGTAGTGCTTAAGCTTTTCCTCAGTTCTATCATTCTCCCACTTTTTAAAACTCTAATTTTTCGTTTTTATTACCTTTTGGACCTCCTCCTTCCCCACCAAGTTTTCCTAAAGTTGGGTCTCTTTTCTTTCGACTCTCCCAGAACTTTCCTTGAGATTCTCTTCATACAATTGGTCATTAAGTTTCGCATAATGTTAGCATCATCTTTCAAGTCTCAAGTACTTTCTTTATCCATTCTATTATTAAATGTGTCTATTTTATCCTTTTTTAGGTCACACCATCTAGTTCTGCGACACTCACTATTTTTTCGAGTTTGGTATTGCCCTTTAAAACATAAATTAGTACCAAAATCCTATATTGAGACGTCAAGCTCTCTCCAGGAATCACCTTACAGTCCCTGCATTTTAGACAGTCTCCTTTTCTTACTAGAAAGTAATCTATTTGGCTTCTAATTGACCAATTCTTGAAAGTTATCAAATGCTACTCTATCTTATTATACATAGTATTGGGTACCACTGTATCAGAAGTCAATGCAAAATCTAAAATACTCTTTCCAGCCTCATTTCTATCACCAAAATCATACCCACCATGCACTCTCTCATACCCTAGTTTATCTACTCCTACATGACAATTGAAATCATCACCAATAACTAGGTTTTTTCCTACGGGTATCTCTTGTAGTACCTCGTCTATTTGGTTCCAAAAAACTCTCTTAGTCTAATCTTCTAATCCTACTTGGGGGGCATATACACTAATAATGTTCACTATATTCTTACAAATAACTAATTTGACTAACATAATCTTATCGCATTTCCTAATGACAGCAACTACATTTTCTATAAGACTCTTGGCAACTATTATTCCTATCACATTCCTGTGTCTATCCTTGCCACTATAATAAAACTTAAAATCGGTATCCTTTATTTCCCGAGCTTTCTCACCCATCCACTTAGTTTCTTGTATATAAGCTGTACTAACTCTTCTCCTAATCATGACATCTACTAATTCTATAATCTTACCAGTTAAAATTCTTACATTCTATGTGGCTATCCTTTTTTTTATAATCTGGGACTAGTTTATATATCCACGCTCGTCTAGAAAAATGCAAAAACATTTGCCCATTTTTCACCGCACCTAAGCATCAATGCGGTGTCCTTTGCTCACTTTTCAAAATACCCAGAGGCAAGCACAACGCGTCACTTAAGGGGAACGACATAATATTTAATCGATTGAGAGTATTAGGCTTCATGTCATAAAGGATCCAAACGACTTTTTTACGTGTTGGTTGTCGGCTACCTAACACACAACCCTTCTCCTTTACGTGAGCTTGAGACCGACGGAGTTGTTAAGCAACCGCGACGGAGTTATCAATAATTTATTAATTATATGAATAAAAAAATGATAAAAATATATATTTATCTTGTTTATTAGTTTTTACGCATCATCTACATTAGTTTTAGTCGCTTTAGTTTTAATAAAATGAAGGATTTTACAATTAATGACGTTTTTTGTGACGAATTTTTTAAATTATTGCTTAAAGTTAAAAATTAGTGACTTTTTTTATAACGATTTTTTTAAACTATCGTTAAAACTTATAATTAGTAACATTTTTTGTGACAAAATTTTTAAACTATTGCTGAAAATTAATAATAACGATATTTTTTAATAGCGTTTGATGAAAAATGCTATTAATTATCATAGGACTTATTGGACAATAAGTGTGCCTATTAAGATCTACATGTAAGCCTCCCTTAATGTAATTATGTTAAAAGTATGAGATTAATTGTATTTTTCTCAAACTTTAAAGGAAGTGAATGTAATTTACCCAAATTATTAATATCTAAATGTGTAATATTTGGTTTTTTTTTTTAATATATAAGTTTATTGAGCAAGTTGAGAAGTGTAAAATTGGATTTTGGTGTGAAATATTTAAGTTTGATATTGGGCCGGGGCCGGATTGGGCCATGTAATTTTTTTAGTTTAGGCTCGGTGTGATCAATACCCAACTCCAATAAGTCGCAAGTTAAGGGAATAGCGCAATGTGGATATATTAAAGGTTTTTTTTTTTTTATTTGTTTTAATTTTAGAAAATGATATAAAAGTTCACCATATAGACCAATTTTTAAGATAGAGTAAAAGAGATAACAGATTGATGATTAGAGAATATATGAGAGAGACTTATTTTATATATTTTAATAGATTATCACATCATTAAATTTAAAAAATGAGTCTAACTTTTAAATTAGAGCAACACTACTCTTTAAATTTTCTTAATATCTACTCTAATATTTTAGTTATTGTCCCCCCAAAACAAAACAAAAAAAGGAGGTGAAAAAACTATGAGTCTATTTGGTTTGACTTTTTAAAAATAGATTTTTGAGCTTTCAATTTGTATTCTTTTGTTTTTAGTAAACATTTTTAATATTATAATCAATTTTTTTAGATCTATTTGATTTAGATATAAATATACAAAAATTTAGCACATTTTTTTTTGTATTTATTGGAAAATATTACAGTAGATTTCTTCTCAAATATCTTAATTTTTAAGTATATTTAGATTAAATAGATTTTAAAAGTAAATTAAAATTAATTAAAGATTAAAAATTTTACTACAAATAAAAGAATAGAATGACTATTTTTGAGAAATACTTTTTCATTTTTTATTAAAAATATGTGAAAAAAAGAGAGAATGGGATATAGTAGAGGAAAATCACTGTTTAGTAAAGGTTGGCAAAACAAAAAAAAAAAAATACCACGAATATGAGTTGCACTCCCCGTAATTTTTTATAGAATGAATTGGACCCTTTACATTTTTGTAATTTTTTTTCCCATTAGACTGTACTGTAATTCTCCCCATATTAGAAGAGTAGAAAGTGCAACGGTGTGATTTGGCCAATTGTTTTTGCGAGGAGGGGTAAAGCATAAATGGTGTACTTGAGGAGTGGGGAATGATATATTAGAAGTTGGTTGTTTGGAAAGTTGTTATTTTAATAAATTATTTTAATTTTTAATTATTTTAATAAATTAAAATTTTTGTGTTTAAAAAAATGATTAAATTTTTTTATAGTTAAATATAATATTTATAAGATAAAAAATAAAATAATTATGAATTTAATATTATATTTTATCTTATTATTTATTTTATTTTATTTTATTTATTTATAAATTTTAATAATAAAAAAAAAAAACTAAAATCCAACCTCTCAAACACCCCCAAGAATAGAAAGTGGCATGATGGGCATCGAGTATTCGAGTTTCCAGACTTTTAGTCACGAGGAGAGAGAGAGTGAGAGAGACTTTACTATTTGCTTTGAAATTCGTGCAGGTCCACCGTACAGAAGAAATTATGTGATGTTTTTAAGAGGAATTTGTTTGGTTGTCAAGAGCTAACATATGAATTGGGATGGACAACAGATATTTTGATTCGTTTAAATTTATTGAATTGAATCGATTCGTTATATTTTGAATCGATGCATGATGAGTGGATGGTTATGGATTGATTTTTATTTTAATCCGTCTAGTTTTGAATGGATGACGGATTTAAAATTACTTTGGCCGTAACTGAACTGCCAAACTGTAAGCACTTCTAGCAATTTATAAGACTTTGTCTAGTTTGTTTTTCAGAAAAAAATTTGAAAAAAATTATTTACAAACAAATTTTCAAGAGTAATCAAACCAAACAAAACTCAAAATTTTATTTGGTTACCTACTTTCCAAAATCACACTCTCTCTCATACACATCAAATCAATCACTTTTTTCAAAATTCTCTTTCCAAAATAATTTTCCAAAATCATTTCTGAAAAAAACCAAACCAAACAAGTTTTCGTATTTTTTATCTCAAAAACTATTCTACAAACACAAACCAAACACACCCTTGTGTTTTCAATTTATTTAGATATTGTGTTTGTATTTTCAATTAAAAAAGAGTTTAGATATTCTGTTATGTTTTCAACTTATTTTCAATTTGGAAATTCTTTTATCAAATGACAAGTGTTGATATTTGATATTTTTGTGTGAAAAATATAAGGCTTAATTTTGTCATTTAAAAAAAAATTAAATCAAATAGTTTTTGAATAAAAAAAAATAATGAAATAGTTTTGATGAATGCATGGTTTTCTTATATGTATTTATTATTGATATTTAACAATTTACTTGACAATCTTTTGGTTATGTTGAGTTGTTATAAAAAAAAAAAATGTTGACAAGTTGTTATATTATGTTCAAAATTTGTAAAGTTTAAATTGTCAAACCTATTCGCATCCATCCGCCAATCGCTCAATCTACATATGTTAATCCGATGGACGGATGCGGATTGATTTTTTTCAATTCGGTGGACGGGTGACGAATTGGAGATTTCTTGACTGCAACTGAACCTCGAACACTCCTACATGTTGGGATAGGCTTTCATCCATATTTTATTTTTCCATATCCTTTTATATTCTTTTTATTAGGTTTAATTCCAAACCAGTATTAATAATTTGAATTGTTTATTTTGTAAGTTTCATAATTAAAGTCATCCATACAAAAAATAATTTTATCAGGCATTTATAAACATAAGAAAAAAAATCATATTTTGTTTTATAAAATGAATGACAAATGTGATTATAAATTTAGATCATTTATTTTTTAAAATAAAATGCTATTTATTCATATGTTTATAATTGTTGAATGAAGTTAATTTTTTACATGAATAACGTTTAACATTTACTGCGATGTCTACAAAGTAGACGATTCGGATCATCAGTGGAGGTTTAGAATTGAGCCCTATAAGAACAGTATGGAGAAATATGAATAGATAAGGTATGAAGGGGAGCCTACCCATTAGATGTCATGTTGTATTTCTTTTTATTGTGATTAGATTTAACAATGTGGTCCATTACATTTATATTGAGTGTTTGAAAAACAGATATGTACATTTATGATTGATGGAAGATAACATTTGACAGGGCTACTTGGGAGCATACAAAAATTTCTCTGATTTTAGAGTAATATTTCACACTATTTATCGGAGGATACTTATTAAGTTCTCTTTCAAAAAATAATATTAAATGGGTAAATCATATATTTTTTCACTTTGGACTTTAGATTATATTTGAATTATGAGTTTTGGTAAGAATTTAGGGGAAAAAAAATGTATGTGAAATGTAATCATATATTGCATTCATATTTCACCAATTTGTTTTTTTTTTCTTTTTTTTTTTTCCAAATTCATACTCAAATTTATGATCCAAACAAGCATTAAAGTTTTTTTTTTTTTTTTGTCCCCATTTGATCATTTATGTTTTAAATTTTCTTAATTTATTCTAAAAACTAATTTATATATAAAATTAAACAGAAAATGACACATTCACAATCACACGGTATAATAATATTTCATTATATATAACTCATATCTTTTACACAAATTTGAACTGTGAATAAAGTAATATTTTTTTTTATATTATATGACAACTAACATAAAAAAAATTATCTAATTTTAAACAAAAATTAGTTTTAAGAGTAAATGGTAAAAAAAAACTTGAAATATGAAAGGTTAAATTGGGAAAAAAAAAACTTCAAGTGCCAAAATAAAAAGGTAACCAAACATAAATGGGCAAAGTATAATTTTCTTAATAAAAATACAGCAATGTTAAATAATCCTTAATGATGTAATATTGAGATTAAACCCCACATGATAAAATATTTGAGAAATTAAAGTTTGATACTTGTCAGTACATTATTATGGATGATAAATTATATATATCTTAAATATTTTCTAAAACATAATGAAGCCCATTATTTCAACCAATCGAAATCATGTTAGGACAAAAACTGTTGTTGCCTCAAAAGCACAGTATAATTTTCGAAGCGTAACGCCCCAACCTGAAAAAGGTGAGATGTTGCCACACGAGGTGAACATGCGAATGCGACCTTGTTCCTCCGACAAAACGTCCGAATTTACTTTATTACCCTTGTCTCGAAAATAATAGGAAAAGAAAAAAATAGAAATTTCTCTAATATTTTATTTTGAAATAAGTTTTCATCAAAATGCACCAAGTTTTGTCAATTTTTCATTGACTGCCAAAAGCTTCTATTTATTAATGATTATGTGGATTTTTTTTTTTGATAACTTTTTATTGGCTTATTTTCATCTTTAATAAATTTTTTTAACAATAAAATTTATGCTTTTAGATTTTACTCAATAAGATGTATTGAAAAATTATTTTTCCTAAAAAAAAAATTAAAAAATACAAAAATTAGCAAAAATAGTGAATTTTCTTGGTTTTTTATTTATTATTTATTATTTATTAAATTACTTCTTAGATTCGTCTATACAAGACGGGCCAGAAAAGTTAAAAAACAATGATATATTTTAAAAAAATAAGAAAAATGTGACTTATTTAGGTTATGAGGCAACAAAGTAAATAAATGCCATTTATTAGAGCAATTTTTTGGGGTTAATTTTCACATTTAAGCATACTTTTAATTTGGGGGAAAATGCTATATAATTTTTTTTAAAAAACTTATAATTGATGTGATATTGAGTTGATCTTATCATTTCATCCTGAGTTGTTACTATTATTCTTGTTGCTAAAATTTAATTATACACTGCAAAAAAATAATAAGAGGGATTACCAAAGCTCTAATTCATTAATGTAACCACCTAACCTAACAATTACCCAATTTTGATTCCTTTGTTTTTATAAACCATCAACTACAATTGGGCTTTTTACCACTATCAACATAATTGTAATTAACGATCTCCCAATTACCAAAACAACCAAAAACTTGCTATTAAAACTCCCAAAACTCAAAACCTAAATCTCCTTTTCATGCTTTAGAAAACCCCACAACAAACACGCCTTTAATGCAATAAAAACTATCACACGTATATCTATAACAAGGTATTGCAAAGGGGCAAAAAAATCCCTACCTCTCGAAACAAAAAGGAGAAAAGTCAAAAAATTCATAATGACAAAAACACGATCTACTCAGATTAAATGAAAGTCCTCGTTGAGCTCTATGTTTTGGTATATGGAACTAGGGGTAGAAAATAGGTAAAAATAGATAAAACCCAAGACTGAAAGCTTAAAAAGGTCAAAAATGGTGAAAGAGAGAAAAAGATAAGAAAGAAAAGATCTGAAAAGTGAAGTTTCCAACGCACTGACAACTAATATAGACTCACCATCACAAGCGCGATTAAGCACACCACGGGCACAAGAGACACAGTCGCGGTCATGGCTACGACATTCGTAAGCTCGCTATGCAGGTCGCAAACCCTATCGTGGGCCATGCACCTTTCTCTCCAGCCAATAGACCTGAAGACCATATTTGGTCGCGGCCTACTGTAGGCATGATCTTCACACCACCTCCTTGTGGGCGCTACCACAATGGTTGTAAGCTTGACCAAGCTAGGACACGAAATTCTGAGTTACTTTCCAAAGACAACTAGAGGCGTTCTAAGGTCCAAACTCACAAAGGATGGTCAAAGTCAACTAGGACGACCACGTGTCCCAACGAAAAATAAAATGGGTCAGATTTTCTAACTCGAGTCACAACATTTACCTTTCATAATAAAAATTGATTATCTTGGAAAATAATTATTAAACCATGTTTCAAATTTCATTTACTTTTTATTTATTCACCACACATTTATAAAATTAGAGTTCCTTTTACTATAGTTTTGAAACAAAAGGAAAAAAAGAAAAAAAAAAAAAAGCTTTAATATTTTGTCACTCAAATTTCAACTTAATTAACTAGTCAATTGTTAATTATCTTAAATTCAAATTAGAGTTAGCAACCACTTAAAAATTCCTTGGTGCATTCTTTCCATTTGTCCAACATCCTAAAATTTAAGTTCAACTAGTGAAAAAATTTACAAGACCAAACAAAATTATTTATATTTTATTCTTTTATCTTGCATGCAAAAGTTTTGAACAACTAATTGATAACTATTTTGTATGCTAAAAATTAGGCATAACTGGTAAAAATGCAATAAGTTAGGTTAAACATTTCATTGTTATTGTAATACGTTTGATTGTTTAACTCTGAGTTGTTACGTTCCATTTCAAATATCAAAATTTTATTATCGTACAATACATCATCAATTGTTAAATAAAGTTTGTAAAAAAGTTTGTTTGTATAGTATTATTCTTTTGACCAAGTTTAGGTGATAAACATATTGAAAATTATTTGTAATACTAGTAAAAACATTGTTATCTTTTTAAATATTACTTGGTTGTATTAAACTATAATTAATTTCAACATGTCTTCAAAAATTATTTCCTCATACTTTTTTCTTGTTGTTATTTGAATTATGATGAATCATAAAGGAAGTACATTTATAAGTTTAGAGTTCATTTTACTACAAGTTTGAATAATAATAATAAGAAAATCTTTCATATTTTATCATCCAAATTTTAACTTAATAACATGGCCAGTTATTAACCGTCATAAATTTAAATTTGAGTCGACAATCATATAAAAAGCTCTTGGTGCATTCATTTCATTTGTCTAGCATGCTAAAATTTAAGCACAACTAGCGAAAAAAACAAGAAGACAAAAATATTTTTATTTAGTTAACAAAACAATCGCATGCAAATAGCTCTTTTGCATGATAAAAATTAGGTACAACTGGTGAAAATGCAACAAGTTAAGTTAAGCATTTCTTTATTATTGTAATAAGTATGGTTGTTTAATGATGAGTTGTTTCTATCATCCAACTTGTGATGTCTCGGGTTTTGGGCTTGAATAATATTGTGTAGTGGAGTAGTATGTATTTCTTTCGATGTTTTTGCACAACATTTTGAGTCGTTGAAATTTGTTTCTACTCTTACTTAATCTCTCGTAACTTTTCCAAGTTGTAAACTTTAAGTTTTGGGCATTTGAACTTGCCTTGGTTTGCAAAATCACTTTATGAGTTTTGGGCAAAACCACTAATGCAGAATTGAAAACCGCCTAAGCAGATCCTCATAGGGTTTTCCAAAATTTTCAAGATTTTCTAGGTAGAGAACTGCTCGAGCGGATTTTGGGTCCTGCTAGAGCGGATTTTTGGATGAATTTCTAGGCAACTCTCTGGAGCAATCTGCTCATGAGGTAGAAAATTATGCTTGTATGGATTGGAAATTCCGCTTGGGCGGATTTTGACACATCTGTCTTGATTTTCATGCTTTTTTCCTCAAAATTGATACCAAAAGTGCTTTTGCTCAAATTTGCTCTCCACTCTCTCTCTCTCTCTCTATATCCATCTTTTCTCACTATTCTCTCTACAAAACACACCCAAATCCAACTTCTCTCTAAGATTTAGCTCAAATCTTTAAGAGTTTGAGGGGGGCTTCTTACACCAAATCAAAGAGAGCGACGAGGGTTACGTTTTAAACTGATTGGATCGTGTTTTCGCCAACATTGATTTCTAAGGTTTTCTTCCTCTTCATCTCCCAAGCTTAAGGTATGGATAATCTTTGAGTTATTGTAGACCGCCCAAACTCGCTCCACGCACGAGGACGCGAATTGGGTTCATAGCTACTATAATTCGGACTCTTGTCACGGTTCTGAATCTAATCTCACAAAGTACAATGTAAGGCTGATAAATCACCAAAGAGTCCAAATCTGACAATTGGTTTTGAAAAATCAATTTTGAATCAAAAAGCGCCAAACATGGACTGCTTTGCCAGATTTCAGAGTCGCCACCTAAATATTTTATTTTGGAAAATTTAGGAAACCCTGACTCGTGCCTAAGGCCACGTGTCCGTCATCACCAAAGTTGCCTCAGCTCGAGAACTTGGATACGAGAAGGGAAGGTCATGAAATGAGCACTCCCACTCGCCCGATCAAAGGATCGGCCTCTACTAAAATGATATGTTGTTTTTAAAAACACATGCGTTCTTATCCCGGTTATTAATCTATCATTACTACGTGATCCGCACAGCATACAAGTATAGACTAAATCACTCGATTTGGAACAAAACATCTCATGTTCATTTTTCAAAAATGGTTTGGAAGTGCTACTCGCAAGTAGGCTAAAACGCGGATTTGCCACCCTTAAGTGGGTTTAAAACAACATGATTTGTCATTCCGCAAAGTGGGCTTAAAACTCGCATTTGATAAATTGTTCCAATTCAAGCAATAAAACCTTCACCCACAGGCATTCATGCAGTTTAAACACTTAAGCAAATAGCCTCATGGAAAGCATGCTGACATGGCAACACTTACACGCATACAAGGATGCTAAAGCATAAACACTCACAGTGTACTCCGAGCCAAAATAGGAAACTGGTTAGAAATATGCATGATCCCAACTATGTCAACAATGACTAATACAACGCATGCAAAAATGCAACTAAGTAGGCTCGGCTATCTAAGATGACATAAGAGTGTAACACTTGATAATATGCTGTTAAACACGTATTCAAGAAAGCCTATTGAAATACGATGCAGTTTGAATGATACGCCGAGCCCGGTGCATGCAATACAAATGAATGATGCACGTATGCAAAGCATAAGTATGCTAATTGAAACATGCCCTAAAACTAACCATCGAAAGCTGGTAAATAAAAGGGAGAAAGACGTGGGGTTGGAAGACATTTACACACACACGCACACTTATTACAACATTTGCCCTCTCGACAGAGGGTCCGAATGAAATAAAAGCTAACTAGCTACGCTAATTAAGCTAACTATTACAAACCACAACTAATTAAGTATTCTAGTTAACTAATTATTACAACACAAACCGATTAGCTAAGCACATTAACTAATTAAGTACAGAACCAAAGAATTAACCATCTAAGAAAAACAGTTAAAAGGCCTCGGGGGCGAGGGATGCATGCATGCTCGGTCTACTTCCTCCCGAAATCCCGTCGTCTTGCCACCGGTTGCCTCTGTTTGTATTCATTTTGATTCCTGAACACTGAACCAATTCCTAGACTACTTCTGCTCCAAAACCAGAACCACTTTGAACCATCTTCAAGCTGGTGGACTGTCGGCCACTAGGGGAGGCTGTAGGCCACTTTTCGACCACTTAAGGAGGTCAGGGTTACCGGCTTGCTTCGGTGATACTCCAGCTTTTGTCAGAAAAGAGTACCAAAGGGGCAAGGCAAGGCATTTGTAGGGTATGTGTGTACAACCACCCTCCTTATCATTTATCAAGCTCAAAGGAGTGCGGTATTTGATTCTCGGGCCACCAACTGAGCATCGCAATGCACGATGGCTGAGAAGCCGAGTTTGTACAAGTTAATGGATACACAAGTAACACACAAGACTCAAGAGACCTCCACCCCATCATGCACAATCAAGGGGGACGGCGACCAAGAAATGAGGTACGTTTCGTCACTTTGAGTATGAACACCCCTCGTTTCTCGTGTTTGGATTAACGTCTGATCCAAACACATGCAACGCAACTCAAACATGTTATCTTAGCATGTTTTACTTTGTTCATTTTGTTTACTTATTTTAGATTACCAATAAGTCCTTTAACCAGTTAAGTCCAAAAATGAAAAGTCCTCTAATTGGAAAGACAGACCAAGCCACAAGCTTCTTGAGCATGAAAGAAGCATCATGTCGTTGGTTAGTAGAAACCCTTAACAGAAGGCTAAAACCATTAAGCATGAACACCTCAATTTCGTGCTCAAACCAACAAAGGGCTTAAGACCTCTTTCAAAGTGATACAACAAATGAAAGATGGCATGCAATGCTATATATTTCAGCACTGAAATGACATGCTAAACAACATTAAATCATGCAAAAAATGCATGCAAGACATGCTTGAAGTCAAAGGCATTGAAACTAGCAAAGAGCATAGCACTATAGGCATACAATACTAAGCCTAACTGACCAAACCACCCCTGGATAGAGGTTAAATGTGCCAAAGCAGTGGCCAAAACAGGCTGAAATGATAACCCAAAAGCTAGAAGAACATGCACACATGTTGGCCTATGAGTAAGGCATAATACACAACCCTCAAAAGCTATGAAGAAGTGAAATGTATGAGAGTGTGACTACACTATATACACTGAAATTACATGCCAAATGATGTCATACCATGCAAATATCACATACATAATATGTTAAAGGCCTCCAAAACTCAAAGCTAGTCAAGGCCCTTTACACTACAACCATACTAAGCAATGCTCAAATGACCCTAACCATTAAAAATAGATCTAAGGCAGGTCAAAATAGTAGCAAAAACATGCTAGACTCACAGCATAGATGGCCAGAAAGATAAGCTCAAGTATTGGCTCACAAACAAGGCATAAGGGCACGGCTCTTAAACACAATGAAAGAGTGATAAACATGAGAGTATGACAGAAGTTTAAGCTCTGAAATTACATATCAAATGATGTCATATCACACAAACATCACAAATATAGCATGCTAAGGGCCTCAAAACTCAAGACTAATGAAGTCAACTATGCCATAGCTATACAAAGCAAGCCATACATGACCAAGACCACTTGAAATAGAGTTTAAGCATGCTAAATCATGGCCAAAAGCATAATGAAATAGAGCCAAAACAAGCTAGAACAATAGGCCAAAACATTAAGCATGCAAGGCTAATGAGTGGGATTGCACTACAAGTACAAAAACCAAGCAAGAGGTGATCCAACCAACTAAAATCAGAGTTGAAACATGTTAAATTATGGCCAAAAACATACTGGAGTGGAGCCAATACATGCTAGAATTATAGGCTAAGACATGAAGCATGTTAGGCTAGTGAATAGGATTACACTACAAGTGTATGAAGCATGGAAGAGGTGACTCAACCAAGCCAAAACAGAGCTACAACATACTGAAATAAGACCAAAAAGAGGTTGAGATCAAGCCAACACATGCTAGAAAAATATACTCAAGTATGAGGCCAACAAGACATAGGACCAACAAGCAAGGAGGGAAGGCCACCCCCTCCTACTTTAGACCTTAAAGCACAGTTTCTACCACTGAAATTCCTCTGAGTTTCAGTGGTAGAAAGGCCAAACAAAGGTGATCTCCAAGGCTTTAAAACAAAGCTCAAAGCAAAGCAAAATAAGCCATAAAGGAGGGTAGACCACCCCCAACACCAAAGAGGCCTCAAACAACTATTTTAAGCACTTAGAAACAAAGGTTTATACAGTTGAAAGCTAAGCCAAAAGAAGCATGCAAAGATGGCTAAGTAAGCAACTAAAACAAAGTTCTAAAAAGGGTAAAGACTTACCCTTGAAGCACAGCAACAAAAATAGCACTTCTGAGCCAAAAACCAGCTTTTAGGCTCCCAACAAGACCTCCAAGTATCTTAGCAACAAGGTAGAGTGTTTGGGTAAGAGGGTTGTACGCAAAAATGTGAAGAACACTCACTTTTGCACAATGTAACACAATATATAGAGAGAGAGTGAGAGAATTCTAGAGAGAGAGTGAAATTTTTTACTCTAAAAATTTTGAACCCTTAAAAAGGGGAGAGAGCTCCCCTTATATAGAATTACAAGCCTCAAGCTTGTTTGACAAGCTAGAAGCTTGTTACAATCCCTCCATAAGTATAGAGGATGCCTTCTGTGCCCAACAGCTGGCACAATTGGCAATGAAAATATCTGCAAAAACAGAAAAATGGCCGTAGGCCACTCGAAGTGGCCTAGATGAGGAAAAAGTGGTCTACAGCCACCAAAAGTGGCCTACAGCCACTAAAAGTGGCCGACAGGCCCTCCCTTTCCTCTAGGCAACAGGTAACAAGGTATGGTCCAAAAACAAACCAAAAAAAAGAGAGATAAGAGGCCACAAAGCAAGGCACTCAGCCGAAAGCCCCGAAAACTAGCCTACGGGCCATTACAAGTGGCCTACAAGAGGAAAAAGTAGCCTACAGCTACAAAAAGTGGCCTACAGGCCTTTCTCTCCCTCCAGGCAAAAGCACCAAGGCATGGTCCAAAAACAAACCAAGAAGAAGAGAGTTAAGAGGTCCCGAGACAAGGTGTTCAACCGAAAGCCCCAGAAACTTGAAATGAGCACAAACATGCGCGATCACCGCGTGCACAAACGATGACGTCTGAGTCTTAAGGTCGATAAAAAATGGAGTGTCTACAGTTATATATATATTTTTGCAAGTTTATACATGTTTTCAATAATTCATCATGTTGTGAGTTATGATTTTGGGTTGTTGAACCCTAGAAGACGTTAGAGGTGGATTTCATCTATTTTTCCCAAAAAAATTTGATGATATGAGTATGTTTTAGGGTGTGGGTGTTATTTTGGAAAAATCTTTTCAAAAATTGAATAAAAATCTTGTTTTGGTGGAAATCCTAGAATTTGAGAATTTTGAGAAAAAGTTGTGATATTGTGAAATTGATACTTGATAATTTGCCATGTGAGTAACTGAGGGAGAAAATTATATAGTTGTATCAAATGAAGAGATTTTATGAGAAATTATAAAATCAGAAAGCTAGAATAATATTTTGTTGTTATTGTTGTGGAGAGACCAAATGCTAAAAATGATATTTAACATGTAGAGAATACATGAATGTGATTGTATTTTGTCTCTCGAAAAAATATACTATGATGTTATATTGATAAAAGATGTGGAATTTAATCACAATGGAGGATTGTATTGATGAATTAAGAAATTTCAAGGCATTGATATAGAAATATAATGCATTGGCACTTGATTTAATTATCATCACATTTCGAATTGGCATTGTTGAGATGTTTAAATGGGACTTTATTATTACATTGGACATTTGCATCGCCATTCTATTTTATCATTGATGCAATTGATTTTTAATATTGTATTGGAAAAAGTATCGCTTTGAGTAAGGAAATTGTTTTGTGAAACAAGATCATATTAATTTGCTTTGGGGTAAATATATTGGTAAGTCCGGATAAGGAATATAGTTGATATTGATTAAGTTGGCCTGAGTGTCTATGGTGAAAGATTAAAAACACACGCGGAAGATGTATCATATGCCTTCTGGTTAGCTACCAACAAAGTGGGGATTAGTAGTGCTTGTTATGCCTACTTGCAGACACTAACTTAGGAATTATCTGAGTCGTATTTACCGCCCTTTTTGAACTACATTGAAATTATTGCATTGTTAAATTCTCAAGATTGCATTGTGCACAAAAGTTTCAAAAGGTAGAGATATATGTTTTTGAACATGGCATGGCACATGCATTCATCTCATGAAGTTATATAAAATGTATATACTTTGTGAAGGTTTTTCTTACTGGGCTTTGTATTCACCCCTTATGGGATTTTGTGCAGGAAAGAATGTGGTAATCCTGCCGAGTTAGAGGCGTGGAATATATTTTGAGAGCATAAGACTCTTTTCTGTTGTAATTATTTTGACAAGCCAAGGGTTTTATATGTATGGGTTTGAAAACCACTTTTGTGTAACCGGGCTTAAGCCTTGAAAATTGTAGCCTTTAAGGGCATTTATTTGCACTTGACTTATATGCCACATGCTATAGATTCATATACTAGGGATGTTGAATATATAACCGCATGTGGAATATTCTTTTGTAAATCTTTTAATGGTTAATGAATACAAATGTTAAAGATTTGAGGATGATGCTAATATTGAAATTTGGTCTCCGTTTACATCAAACAATGGAAGTTAATGAATCTTTATTATGTAAATTTTCAGGATGTGACAACTCTATTACATTCCATTTCAAAATTGAAAGTGTTACTATTGTACATCACATCAATTGTTAAATAAAGTTTGTAAAAAAGTTTGTTTTGTATAATATTACTCTTTTGATTGACTTTAGGAGATAAACACATTGAAAATCATTTAAAATTCAAAAAATTGTTATCTTTTTGAATATTTACTTGGTTAAACAATAATTAATCTCAATGTGTCTTCAAAAATTGATTCCTTATACTTTTTTTCCTTGTTATTATTTGGATTATGATGGATTATAAAGTAAAATTTCTTTTTTATGCTTTTACCTTGTAAATCTCAACTTATTAAAACATTTACATTTCATAATAAAATTCAAAATTTCATTTACCTTTTATCGTTCACATTACATTTATAAGTTTAGAGTTCATTTTACTACACTTTTGAAACAAAAATAATAAAAAAAAAAATTCTTTAATATTTTGTTACCCAAATTTCAACTGAATAACTTGCCAAGATTTGATGATTAAATTTAAATTTTAGTTGGCAACCTAAAAAGCCCTTAATACATTCATGTCATTTGTCCAACATGCTAAAATTTAAGTATAGCTAGCGAAAAAAATAATAGGACAAAAAAAATATTTATATTTTGTCTATTTATCTTTTATGCAAAAGTTTTAAGCAACGGATTCAAGAATTTTTTTATGCTAAAAATTAGGTATAACTAGTGAAGATGCAATAAGTTCGGTTAAACATTTCTTTATTATTGTAATACGTTTGGTTAAACATTTCTCTCTTATGAAACAAAATAAATTAATGAGTTAATTACCAAAAAGTCCTATTTGCATATTTAGTTGTAGCTTAGGTCCTGTCAAAAAGTTTTTGAACTAATAAGTCCCATTTATAGGTAAAAAGACGTTTTGCCCTTTAATCCCAAAACTGAGAATGTTCTCAATTTCAAAACTGAAAATATTCTCAATTTTCAAACAGAGAATGATTTCAGTATATAATTATCAAAATTAAAAAATTTCGCTTTTCCGAGAAAAATATGAGATTGAAAAGAAAGATAATTCTGCGAATATTCTAAGAAATTTATAATTATCAATTTTAAAAAATTTCTCAGTTTTTTCATAATTAAAATTGAGAATATTATAAACTGAGAAGGTTCTCAATTTTAAAAAACTGTGTCTCTCTCTGTCTGCAATCTGTCACAATCTCCTAATTGGTCCTCTCGTCTCAGCTATTCAAACTCTCTCTTTCTCTGTCCGCCATTGTTGGAACATGAAACTCAAAAAAATATTGAATTTGAATGACTTGATAATAGTGTGCAGCTTTGGATTTTTCTTTTTTAAACTTTTGAATTTTTTCTAGTTTTGAATTTGAATTGTCGATATTAAAAAAAATTTGTTTCAGCTCCACTATTGTTAGAGCTGAAACTCAAAAAAAAATCCTCCAATCCATGCCTTGAATTTGGTAATTTTGTTATCAATTATGTGCATGTGAGGTTTGTTATTCTTCAAATGCAAGAGATGGAAGAGAATCGAGGGACTTTTGATGATTGAAGATTCATGGTTTCGAGCCCCAAAGGTCTGGTTCAGAGCTTCGTCTCTGAAGATAAACCTAATATCATGTCTAATGAAGCTCTAAATGTGGAAAAATTTGATGATCCACCTCTTTTGAATTTGGTAAACAACAATAATGGCGGTAAAAGCGTTGATGAGAAAGTTGTTGTGAATGTTTCTGATAATAATGTGTGTTGTTCTGTTGAGATTGTGGTAGTGGGGGTTCGGAATGATGGAGGAGGCAGTATTGCGGAGTGAAGGGCTACGACGAACTCAGGAAGAGAGAGAGAGAGAGAAGATTGATTGGATGGGTAAATTGGTCTATTAAAAATTAATGGGACTTGAAGAAGCAAATAATTTTATCTAGGACTTAATGGAGTATAAGTTCACAAAATGGGACTTGTATGTAAATGCCCCTAAATTAATAAATGTATTAAATGTTTTCTCATTCAAATTTCAACTTGTATTAAGAAGGTTGATACATTCGCTAATTATGCTAAAATTAGAGGGTGATTTGGCAAACACTAGTATTGAGCCACTCAATCTTTTTCATTTTTTTCTTTTCTTCTCCAAAAATATATCTTACTAAAACTTTAACTAATGAGGGCATAAAGTAAATTAAGGAAAATTGGTTTCTTTATTCATATTATAAATCCAACTAATATTTCTCTTTTATCAGTGGTTTTCAAATAAAACAAGAAAAAGTAATTAAATTTATTAAATGCTTTCTAATTCAAATTTTGAGTTGCACAAGACTTTTCACATTAGATACCCTATTTTCCTTAACATATACCCAAATTTCAACTTAATAACCTAGCTAGTTGTTAAATATCTTAAATTCAAATTTGAGTTACAACCATCTAAAAAGTCCTTGGTGCATTCTTGTCATTTGTCTATATAGCGTTTTTGGTTCAGACCTAATCCATTGTTGTGATACCCCTGTTCCGTAGTACGCTAATTGGTCCTTAATTTGAGTATGATTATGTGTTTAGTATGATTTTATGTGTCATTATGTGAATATATGTGATTTTGAAATTCTATCTGTTCACCGTAGGAATATCTATTTGAATAATCCGCTTCAGAAATTAAATTGAGGGCCTTATCGGCCACAGAACCCGAAATCGATTACGCCATCGTGGTTGGCATAATTTTTAAAACCTACGGTGAAATTTAATTAGAAATTGATTCTGGTCAGATTAAATTGATTAATTGATGAATTAAGTGCCCAAATATTTTATATTGAAATAATATGCTAGTGGGGCTTGTTGTATGTTAGCATTACACTCTCCTTTAACTCTTTGGAACTCAAAAATATGAGTTAGAAAATTGTGAGAGAGAGAGGGCCGACCATAGTGAGAGAAAGGGGGAGAATTGTGCTAATTTGGCCTAAAGCTTGGAAATCTTGGAGATTTAGCTCAAGAATTGACTAGAGCTTAGAAGATCAAAGCTTCTAGGTGAGTAATTCTTGGATTATAGTTTGTAATTTTGTGTGCTCAAGCTAATTTGGTGATCAAGAGTATGATTGAAATGAAATTGGGTTATATTTGTTGAATTGAAGCTTAATATGTGCATGCATGTAGGAAATCACCTTGATATTGCATGTTTGAGCACAAATGTGTATAATCCATGTGAAATGTTAAAGGAAACTCATGTCTTGATCACCATTTGTGTTATCTAAGTTGAGAATGTGGCTAATTCATCACATGCATGTACAATTTGAGAAGATATGAGCTTGAATGCATGAGTTTGTTATGTTGGTCTTGAGTTTGACATATTTTGGGACATGCATGTAGATAAATCAAGAAATTGAGCTCCATAATGTTATAATCTTGCATTAGTGCCATGTTAGTATGATTATATTTGAGATTTGAGCCATTGCATGCAAGTATTGTGGCTGGAAAGTCGAAATGAAGCTCAAGAATGCAATTCTGGGATTTTCAGAAATTCGAGGTCCGCTCGAGCGGGAAACTCTCCGCTCGAGCTTGAATTTCGTGCTCCCAGCACTTTTTGCAGAGTTGGATGTCCGCTCGAGCGGGATATCTCACGCTCGAGCATGGAGCTTTTGTAGACAGGCCTTCCGCTCGAGCGCTCTATTCCACGCTCAAGCGCATTTTTCATACAACCAGCACTTTTGCAGGCCTTAAGGGTCAGCTCGAGCGGGGTAGTCCACGCTCAAGCGGGGACTCTGTTTTCTCAAATTTTGTTTTCGCATTCTGTGTTTCGTTTTCTGTTCTCTTTCACTTGTAAGCACTCTTAGGCATGTGTTAAGTATTGTAAATGAGTTAATAAGATAAGAATAAAGCCTAAAGAGGAATATGTGAATTAAAGAACGGATTGAACTATTAGTGACCCTTTTGTGTTCATGAAATGTGTAGGGTCAAGCTCCAGGACAAATCCGCAAGCCAATCACTGTGAGTAATATCGATATTTGAAAGCTTATCAATGTCCAATTGTGTATTCCCTTATAAGCTTTATGAGTTGCTAATTGGGATTGTGGACAAAAGTCTGACATGAATGAATGATTGGACCGAATGTCGTTTTGATAATAATAATAATGGACCAAAGGTTGTTTTGATAGAACTGAATGGACCGAAGGTCGTTTTAATAGAAATGAATGGACCGAAGGTTGTTTTGATAGAACTGAATGGACCAAAGGTTGTTTTGGTAGAACTGAATGGACCGAAAGTCGTTTTGGTAGAACTAAATGGACCAAAGGTCGTTTTGATAGAAATGAATGGACCGAATGTCGTTTTGGTATAACTGAATAGACCGAAGGTCGTTTTGATAGAAATGAACGGACCGAAGGTCGTTTTGACATATATATAACAACCCTCGTACCGATTACTGAATAACCACTGAATTAAATACTGATTATTGCTAAACTGGACCGCTAATGACTGATAATTGGATTAACTGAAGTATTGGATAGACTGATTGAAACTGGAACTGAAATTGGAAAAGTTATCTGTTATATTGCATTTCTATCTGTTTAATTGATTAATTATCTGTTTGAATTCATGTGTTTAAATTAATCAAGGCCTTATCGTGACGATTTAGAAACCGTTTGATGTTTTAGAATCGGTAGAATATTTCTAATTTTATGGTATATTTATCTGAAAATCGATTAGGAATGATTAAATTAGATTTAAACGAATTAATTGTCAAATTTGACTTAATTACGGAAATGCCATTGAGTGGCCTAGTTTATTCTTGCCATGTGAAGCCTTGTTTACACTTAATCAAAACATATCATCAGCCCTTATTCTTGAGCTCAACCGACTAAACAAGTGAGAAAGGAGAGAGAGTGAGAAGTAAGAGAGATTTGAGCTCATATTGGTGAATTAGCTTGGAGTGCTTGGAATTAAAGTGTAACTTGGCTAAATTGAGCTTGCTAGACTTGAAATCAACACTCTAGGTAAGGAATCCATTGTCTTCTTGTCATCTTGGAGCTTCATTTTGCATGATTCTTGCTCAATTGTAGAATTAAACCATGTTTGAGTCCATATAGGTTGATTCATGCTAGAATTCATGCATGCATATTGAATTTGTGGACTTTTGAAGTTGAATTCTTGAGAATGCTACATGCATGTCTATGTTTATATTATAGTCCATGTTTTCACTTCATTCTCCAACTATTGAGCTCATTAGAGCAAGATTTGAAGGTTGATTTTGGATTAAAACTCATGCATTGCATGTTTGAAATTGTTCTTGAAATTGGGTTTGAAAAATGGTTTTAATTGACTCACCTTTGGGGCTTGAATTCATAAATTGGCTTTTGAAACTTGTTATATATTGTTTTGGGATGTATTTTCCAGAATTTGAGCCCAAGAGGTCGAGAATTGAGTTGAGAATGCTTGGTTTGAGCTTGGAAGGCAAATCTGGAAATTCAGTTGGCTTCTTCGCCGAAGGATTCCTCGCCGGCGACCAACGTTTCCTCTGAGCCACGCCCGCGAAGGATTGGTGGCTCGAGCGTAAAAATCGAACATCGATACTTTTCTTTGTTTCATCGACATCGGCGAAGGAAGGCTCGCCGGCGAACCCTTTGATTCTAGAAGCTCGCTCGAGCGAGCATCGCGCGTAAAAATTGAGCATCCAGTACTTTTACTGTTTCATCAGACCGCTCGAGCGAAGGATTGTTCGCTCGAGCGAAGCCTTTGTTTTTGCAACCTCGCTCGAGCGAAGGAAGGCTCGCTCGTGCGAGACCCTGACAAGAACTTTTGAAAAATGCCTTCCAACTGTATTTTTGCATCCTCATCCCATCCTAGGCATTCTTAGGCCTAGTTTAAGACATCTTAATGAGGATTTAGACATAGAACCACACCGAGGAAATTTAGGGATTTAATTATCATCCTTTCCGATTGTGAACTTAGTGTGTGTTCTATTTGTTAACTGTTTAGGGTTGGCTCTCGGGGACGCGCTCTAGCTGCTATAGCCCAATCTCTGTGAGTAACAGATTGTGTAAAGATATGTTCAAATGGTTATATTTTGAATACTGAACTGAATTGTTTATTGAACTGATATTGTTTATTGAATGAATGTATGTTCTGCATTTCGAACTGTATTGTGGCATCCTTAGCACCCACTGTTATTGATTGTTACAGAGCTCTGTCGGTTTCCTTGTGGAACCATACTGTTTGATGGCCATCATTATTGTTGGAGTGCATAAGGCGGTCTTTCGGACCTCTTGTTTATAGGCTAATGGATGTACCACATATGGTGATTGATTGAAATCTTGATTGGTGAAATCTTGAAAGATTGAAATACTGTATAATGAATTGATTTCATTACTGTGAGGGACATTCATTCATAACCTCTTTACACACGTTATGTTATTCACTGGGCTTTAGCTCACTGTTTATATATATATGTAGGTTCTCAGCAACCAAACCGAAGCTAGGAGCGTGGGTCGGTCCCCAGTTTTGTCAAGCCAGCTTACATGCCTCACTGCGAGGTTCTGAGACGCCATGCTATGGCTTGGGGTGTTTTTGTGTCCCCTATCGGTCTCCTTACTATCTTGTACCGTTGTATAGACTGCATTTCTTTGTTTTCTTGTCTTGTTGTCAGGGACTTGATCCCTATCTTGTTCGTGTATCAATGTATAGGCGTATATGGATTGTCTTGTTTTGAGTATGAATGCATAAAAATGTTTTTGGCATCTGATTTTACTATTTCGATGGACACTAGTTATTTACTGTATTGGCTTCCGCCAGGCCCTATACTCTGCTTGACTGTATTACTGTTCAGTAGGCCTTCGGTAATCTCGGATTACTGGCCAATTACGATGCTAAACCCATAGGGCCGGGTTTGGGTCGTGACAATATATGAATGGACTAAAGGTCGTTTTGACTTATATGAGTGGGCCGAAGGCCGTTTTGACATGAATAAGTGGGCCGAAGGCCGTTTTGACATGAATAAGTGGGCCGAAGGCCGTTTTGACATAAATGAGTGGGCCGAAGGCCGTTTTAACATGAATGGAAATCCGAATGGGCCAAAGGCCAGAATATTGAAACTACAAGTCACTTGATTTGAAATTCGTATAGTTATATATCTGTTAAATAGAAATATGAATTGGGCCCAAGGCCGTTTGGTACCTGTTGTTCTACATTGTTATGTAACTTCTGTATTTGATATTATTCACTGGGCTATTGCTCACGCTCATTCATGTGTTTATAGGTGAGCCAAGAGAAATCCAAACCTAGCCCCAGTGAAGTCTGCCATGAACAACACGAGTTTTGGAGAGTCAGCCTTGTGTCTCACGCGCGAGACCCATCCTTGCCATTTTGTTATGCATTTACGTTTTCTCTTGTTGGCGAGGACTTTGTGTATATTTGTATATAGTCTGTTATGGGTTGACTCAGTTTAGATGATCATGTCTGTAAGGAAGTTTATGCTTCTGTACTTTTGATGTGGGTTATTGACGTATATGAGTATGGTTTGTTTAATGTGCATATAAGCACCGGCTCTATGGACAAAGTTTTAAATTTTTGCTTCCATTTGGCCCATTTACTCTGACGAGTTATGTCTGTTTTGGTTTGAGGCCGTAGGTAATCACAGGATTACTGGCCGATTATGTCCTTAACCCATAGGGGCGGGTTCGGGTCATGACAATTGTATGTTTTGAATCCGGGTTTCATTGTCTTTTATAGTTATTCTTAGTCTTATTTCCCCTTGTACCTCTTTGAGTTTGGCTATTGGGTTGTGTTGGTTGTGTTTAGAACAGGTTGATAGTTTGTTTTTCAAACTTTTGTTGCCCAGATTTTTATCCCTTCACTCGAGCGAATCTTCTTGCGCTCAAGTAGTCTTTATGAACCTCTAGTACTTTTGTAGGTCTGTAAAACTACTGGGGGTTTTCATTCTTCACTCGAGCAAAAATTCTTGCGCTCGAGCAAAGCTGACCTCTGTCTGTAAAACTACTAGGAGTGTGTATTTTGCGCTCGAGCGGAACAACTTTTGTGTCTGGTCGTTCAAGCAACAAATCTTGCACTCGAGCAAACTGTGCGTATATCAGTTCATAAACAGGCCATTTTACATCACTTTTTCATCTTTTTCTCTCTCTAAAACATTTCAAAACCCTAAGTTGAGACCTTCTCCCTCTAAAACTCACATTCTCTCTATAAATACACATAAATCAAGTGATTTCTTCACCATACTCCCTTTGTTAAAAAGGTAGAGCTCACTTAGAGCTTCGTTTTGATCCGAAACAAGTTGAGTTTCGGCGTGGTTGGAGTCTCTTCACTCTTTCTCTCATCTTCCAAGCTCGAGTTAGGAATTCTCACTTTTTTATGATTTTTAACTTAGCTATTTGTCTTTATAAAACAATCTCATGATATGGGTGATTTTGGACAAACCTAGGGTTTTGGTTTAAAATCAAAAGAGGGGTTTTTAAATGAATGTATTGAAAATGGTTGTAGAAATGAAGATGAGGTTGAGTTGTGATGAAATTATTAATTTAGATTTGTGGAATGTGTTTTGGAAAAAGAAGAGATTTTGCCCTTAATATCTCAAATATTTAATTTGTATCAATAAATGAAATTGATGTTGAAACCATAAAATTGGATTGGTGTTGATGAGGATGGTAGAGTTGAATATGTATTATCACTCACCTCTTGAGAATTGGAAAGTTTATTTTTATAAATTATCTGTTTAGAAATATTTATTTTGGGCTATCGGTGGAGGATAGCTATGATTGTTGTAGAAATTGCATATGAATTAGGAAAATTGAAACTATTTTCTCATTCATTTGCATTGAACATTTTTCACACTTATACATTGAAGATGTTTATTATTTTGAGAAAAATGATGAATCTGGCAAGTATGAATTGAAATGTTGAACTAAGTTGGCATGAGTGTCCAGGATGGAAAGTCCCAAAAATCGCACATGTACATGGGTGCCAATCCCTCGAACGAAATTTCCATGAAATGGCAATAGTAGTGCTTGTATAGACTATGTTTACATAGGTCCCAGTTTACGGTTTCCTTCGAACGAAATTTTCGAGAAAGGTTGTATTTGTTTTGAAATTCCCAGAGTGTGATTCCCTACCCTATTTTCTATTGTAATGGAAATGATTTATGATTCAAGATATTAACTTGACATTACATAGTTTTGAAAAGAGATATAAAAGTGTTTTGGCACGAGCATTACATACGCATTCACCTTAGAACTTTGTTAAGATTCATAAATTGTGTTGAATTATTTCTACTGAGTTTTGGCTCACCCTATGCAGGAAAAATATTTCAGTTGTTGATGATATGCCTCTGCCAAGGCAGTAGCTTGGGAGGATTTGAAACAAGAGCTTCTTTTTGTTGTATTCATTTTTTATAGCCAAGAACTTTAAATGTATTGGACCTAAAGTTCACTTTTGTAGTAACCAAGAACTATCTTAGAAAGTTGTAAGCCTTTAGGGTATTTTTTATCTGTTTAATTTCTGTTATTTTCTTTAGTTCACAACATATGCTATAGATTCAGGGCCAAGCACTATGAATGTATACCGCATATATTTCTTTTTTTGTAAACTCAAATAAATTTAATGAAAGATAATTACTTTATCATTGTTGTCCTTTATTGATATTGTAGATGAGTTATTGTAATTATTTCAAAGCGTTACCATCCAACATGCTAAAATTTAAGTTCAACTAGTGAAAAAAATAACAAGACAAAAAACTTTTATTTATATTTGTCTTTTTACCTGGCATGCAACAGTTTTAAACAATTGATTGCTAGTTGTTCATTGTGTTAAAAATTAGGTACAACTAGTGAATATGCAATAAGTCAAGTTAAACATTTTATTTATAATTGTAATACTTTTGGTTAAACATTTATCTTTTATGAAACAAAAAATAAATAAATAAATGTATTAAATGTTTTCTCATTCAAATTTCAACTTGTATTGAGAAGGTTGGGCCGGTTGCTAATTATGCTAAAATTGGAATGTGATTTGGCAAACACTAGTATTGAGCCACCCAACCTTTTTCATTTTTTTCTTTTCTTCTCCAAAATCTATCTTACTAAAACTTCAACTAATGAGGGCATGCAGTAAATTAAGGAAATTTGGTTTCAGTATGGGAAGTTTATTAGAAAATTCTCATTCAAGTACTTGTATCTTAATTAGCCTATAAAATATTAATGGGCAAATTACACTAACAGTCCCTATAGTTTAGAACTCGTGTCACTTTAGTCCCTGACTTTTCAATTGTGACACATTTGATCCTGAATTTTGAATTTTGTTCCAAATAAAGACAATTGAAGATATCATTATTTAATTTCAAGAGCAAAATTGTCAATTTAATAAAATATAAACTAATTTGACAAAAATAAATGTCAAAAAAATATTTTTAATATTTTTAAAATTATTTTTATCCACCAATGATAAAATTATGTAAAATTGATAAAAATTAATAAAAATTACATGATTAATTTTAAAAAATTAATTTTACATGATCATCATCCAAACACATAATAAAAATTAATTTGGTAAAAAAAAATAAATGTCTAAAAGATTTATCAATTTTACATAATTTTATTTTTAGTGGGTAGAAATCATTTTTAAAATTTCAAAAATATTTGTTTGACATTTATTTTTATCAAATTAGTTTATATTTTATCAAATTGACGATTTTACCCTTGAAAAATCTAATGATATCTTCAATTGTCCTTATTCGGAACAAGATTCAAAATTTAGGGTCAAATGTGTCACAATTGAAAAGTCAAGGATCAAAATGACACAAGCCCCAAACTATAGGGACTATAAGTGTAATTCACCCAATATTAATCTATTCCAATAAGACTTATTATTTTGGACATTTGATCCACTAAATCCTAGTTATCATATTTAAAGTATTTTATGGACATTTTTACATATATATATATTTTTTTGAATTATTAGTAACTTGGTGATGTGAACATTCATATTAAATAAATTTAACACTGTGAATGTTCACGTTGACAGTGTGATTGTTCACATTGATATTAGAATGTTCACATTATGGAACATTCACACTGTCAATGTGAACATTAATTCGTGTTTTACCCTGTTATTATTACGGTAATTTTAGTAATTATGTCACCTATAAGACTTATTAAACATAAGAAAATAAGTTGAATTAAGCAAAATATAAGTAAAGGAAAAAAATTTATGAATAAATGCCACTTTCTTTATTCATATTATAAATCCACCTAATGTTTCCCTTTTATCAATGGTTTTCGAATAAAACAAGAAAATGTAAATAAACTTATTAAATGCTTTCTGATTCAAATTTTAAAATTGTGCCAAGAAAATTGAATTAGTTATTAACTCAAGAATAATATTATGGATCCCAAATAAATTACTAAATATTCTATCAAATACTCACATGAGTGTGAGACTTACACTATATGAGATCCACATGAGGCTTACTCATAGGAGTATTTTGTACCAATTACTCACATGAGTGTGTGACCTACATTACATAGGACCCACAAAAAGGCTTACACCAATGTAAGTATTTTGTACTACAAGAGCAATGTTACATACCACTAATTTATCATCACTAACTTCATCACTAATGAGGTGGTAATTGAAAAAAAAAAACAAAAAACAAAAACCAAGGCACAAAACACATGTGACTCACTGCCATATCATTAGAGCCACAATGCTACATACCACTAATTTATCATCACTAACTTCACCACTAATGAGGTGGCAATTGAAAAAAAAACAAAAAACAAAAACCAAGGCACAAAACACAACCCACTGCCACATCATTAGAGCCATGTGGCAGTGGGTCCCACCCACTGCCACATGTGTTTTGTGCCTTGGTTTTTGTTTTTTATTTTTTATTTTTCAATTGCCACCTCATTAGTGGTGAAGTTAGTGATGATAAATTAGTGGTATGTAGCATTGCTCTTTGTACTAACTATTGACATGGGTGTGAGGCTGACACTCACATGAATATTTTGATAAAATATTTAACAATTTATTTGAGATTTTTAACACTTTTTATTAGGGACTGATTTGAAAAAACTTGCAAGTGTTGGGCCCACTCAACATTTTCCTTTTTTATTTTAAAGTTTAAACAAAAAAAAAAGTTTTAAACAATTGATTGACAGATGTTTTGCATGTTAAAAATTAGGTACAACTGGTAAAAATGCAATAAGTTAGATTAAGTATCTATATATATTAAGGAAAATTGTGTTTCTAATGAGAAAAATCTTATGAAGTTCAAAAATCCTCATACTATTTTCTTAGAATTCTTATTTTTTAAATAATTAAAAAATCTTCTATTAACTAACTTTTATTGAATTATTTTAAAAAATCTTTTTATACGTTGATTTACACATTTCAAAGGGAAAGTTAATTAATCTATTTCTAAATTTAAATTTAGAAATTTGAAAAGGAAAGTTAACTAATCAGTTTTTAAAAAATATTATTATGTCTTGATTTACAAATTTCAAAAGAAAAGTTAATTAATCCATTTAGAAATTTTAAAAGGAAAATTAGCTAATCGGTTTTAAAAATTTTAAAAAAATTATTTCCTTATTTACACATTTCAAAAGGAAAGTTAATTAATATATTTATAAATTTAAATTTAGAATTTTAAAAAGGAAAGTTAACTAATCAGTTTTAAATTTTTTTAAAAAAAATCTTCTAACTTTTAATCATTTAAAAGAAAAATATTTTGCCTTGATTTACACATTTCAAAAGGAAAGTTAATTAATCCATTTCTAAATTTAAATTTAGAAATTTGAAAAGGAAAATAAACTAATCATTTTTAATATTTAAATATATATATATATATTATGCCTTGATATACATATTTCAAAAGGAAAATTAATTACTAATTCATCTGTAAATTTAAATTTATAAATCTGAAAAGGAAAGTTGACTAATCAATTTTAAAAATTAAAAAAAAATAATCTTATTATGCCTTGATGTACATATTTCAAAAGGAAAATTAATTAATTCATTTAGAAATTTGAAAAGGAAAGTTAACTAATCAGTTTTAAAAAATTTTAAAAAAATTATTATGTCTTGATTTACACATTTCAAAGGAAAATTAATTAATCCATTTATAAATTTAAATTTATAATTTTGAAAAGGAAAATCAACTAATCAGTTTTAAAATTTGAAAAAAAAAATTCTTCTACATTTTATTGAATCATTGAAAAAAAAAATTATCACGCCTTGATTTACACATTTCAAAAGGAAAGTTAATTAATTCATTTCTAAATTTAAATTTAGAAACTTAAAAAAGAAAATTAGCTAATCAGTTTTAAAATTTTAAAAGAATCTTATAGCTTTTATTGAATAATTTTTTTAAAAAATCTTATTATGCCTTGATTTACATATTTCAAAAAAAAAAAGTTAATTAATCCATTTAAAAATTTAAAAAGAATCACTTTTAAATTTTTGATTTTTGTACCACTAGAGTATAGGAATCAATTTACATATTCCATAGTTTAATTTCTCTTGATGTTTAATTTTTTTAATATTTAAAAAAAAAATTTATTGGTTAGCTTTTATTCTCTTATAATGCGATTGATGATCCATTTTAAAAATTTGTTTCTCCTACCAAATATTATATAAGTTTTTTTAGATAGCATATATCAATACAATAATGGATCCAAAACTTATTTCAAACATTGATGATGTGTTTGGTTCATAGTTTTGCATAGAAATTTTGAAAGAACAAATGAAAAGGTGTGCAAAATTAGGTACAATGTAGTTATAATTCATTCACATTTTATCTATCTTTTTCCTTTCTCATTCTAAATTCTTACCCAAATTCATGAATCAAATATAATATAAAGTTGGGAACATATTTTCCATACTGAAAATTTTGAATTAATATTACTTTTTAAAATTGTGCACTATAAACTTTTATCACACATGTCTCTCCATATAATAATGATTGAAATTTATTTTAGTTGCTATCTCAAAAATTAGTTGCAAAGTCAAAGAAAATGTGTAGGTCTTAAAGTTCGACAATAAAGATTTTATGTTAGAATTTATTGAAATGTAATTATCTTAATATTTATAAATTTTTTTATTGATTGATAAAAAGTACTATAAACATTAAGATTATTTTTTAATGATATTGTGTTATTGAAATATGATGTATTATAGTTTAAACCAAGAATTATTAGGAAAAAAACCAACTCAAATTAGATTTTTTAGGCTAATTTTTAATATTTAATCCAATATTGGAACTCCCAAACTTACGAACCGATAAAGATAATTTTTAATGATTAGATGAATGTCACATTAGCATAAATATTGAGTCAAGTAGCTTTTCTAGATCACTTCTAATATTTACTCTAACATCATAAGTCAATCCTAATCCATTTTCACGTAAGAGTTATGGCATACAACAATTTATAATTTTGAGTAGAAGGCTTTACAAAATAAGAAAAAAATTGTATATTAGCAAATGTAATTTACTATTATCATATAGTAAATTAAAAATACGAAACTTATAAAAAATGTATTTGTATTTTATCGTAAATATAATTTTTGTAATTTATTCTTTAATTATTAACAATTAAATTATGACATGTAATTTTTTTTATTAAGAATTTAGAATACAAAATTAATGACATCATAATAAAAGTCTTTTATTATGTATAACTCTGATAAAAATTAATAAATTTTAATTGATTATAAATCATTTTTATTACATAATTTAAATAAATTTTATATTATTATTTTAATTTTGAAACTAATTTTTAATTATTTATTTATACTTATGCATAGCATAGATAATATGCTAATTTTTTTATTATTGTAATAAGGGTTGTTTAACTTTATTTCTATCATCCACTTTATTACATTACATTTCAAATGTAAAAGTTTTACTATTGTACACCACATCAAGACGGACGTGATTGAATTGAACCAAAGTGCATTAGATTCGACCGTAGGAGTGGTGGGGTTGTAAAGAATGGCGATCGCCGAAAAGAGCAACTCATCCAGCTACGAAAAATCTACTGAGGAAGAGGATCATCTGATTAGGAGCACAAAGAAGATCAAGAGTACAAACTCAGTGGAGGAAAAGCATATGGAGACAGAGGTAGTCATGGAAACTGAGGAATTAGGGGAAAATTCCACGATGCTAAACCCTCCTCCTATAAAGTCTGTTCAACCTAAATCGTTCAAGGAAGCTCTAACCGAACCCAAGATCGGGGATTATATCTTTGATGATGAAGTTGAGATCCTTTCGTCTGATGAGGAGGATGAACCGAGTGGTGGCCAGAGGACTATCTCCTGGCGAGGGCCACCACTCGAACATTTGGGTTTCCCCAAAATCTCATTGTCTTGAAAGCGATTCGGAAAAATTCGAAAACCATGGGAGAGCTCTCTTATTGTTAAGCTTCTGGGCAAGAGCATAGGGTATAAAATGCTCTGTACTAGAGTGCGGAACGTTTGGGGGCTCCAAGGAGATTTCACTGCAATTGATCTGGGCAACAATTATTTTCTTTTTAAATTTTCAGAAAAGGAGGATTACTCCAAAGTCTATACAGGGGGTCCCTGGGTCATCATGGACCACTATCTAACTGTGAGACGCTGGGAGCCAAACTTCAAGCCATCGGAAGCCCTCGAAACCAAAACTGCTATCTGGGTTCGGTTTCCAAAGCTTCCGATCGAGTATTACCAAGATAAAGTTCTCTTTGCAATTGCCAAAGCTCTGGGTAAACCCCTCAAAATTAATTGGACCACTGCTATGGAGACCAGGGGGAAATTCGCCAGAATTTGCATAGAAATGGATCTCACTAAACCACTCAAACCCAAGTTCATTTTAGAAGGTAAATATTATAATATTGAATATGAATCTTTGCACTCATTTTGTTTTTTGTGTGGCAGGATTGATCATCGAAAGGAGGCATGTCGATTCAAGGAGGCCACCCAACCAACGCCGGCAGGGCAAGGACCAGCCAGCTCCGGAGATAGTGGTCCAATCACAAATCTGCCTGCAACCAACGGTCATCTGCAACTGCATCAGGAGGAGGAAGCCAATTTTGGGCCTTGGATGTTAGTGACAAAAAGGGGTCGTAAGCTGACCCAGAATAGAAGAGGGCAAGATGGAATGGGTCCAACGCACTATAATAATAGATTCAAATATCTTGAGACTAACCAAAGTGGACCAGGAGAACAAGGCCGAGGAAAGAAAACAACAAGAGCAGGGGCTGAGAAAGCCCAAGCTGTAATTCCACCCACCCAAATGGAAACTCACTCAACACCGGACCCCAAAGGTAAATCCAAAATTGGCCTGCCCCAACCCAACTCCATGCAACCAGAACCCCAACTACAGCCTTCACCTAGTTCAATTCCAATGGAAGAGTGCCCCACCTATCAACACAGTGATATGATGCCAGATATGCTAGTCTGTCACCACCCAGACACCTCCAGCCACCCTATGGAACACCAGACTCATTTGAGTCAAACTGACATTGGTTGTACTGACAACTATCCCATACGGCAAGTAGACCTAACCATGGTAGAAGGTACTCATACGCCAACTCAGGTGGCATTACCACTACTCAGTTCTTCTCCTAATACTACTCTTGAAGATCATCAGCAGGAAGAAGCTATTCCACCTGACCCCGGTGAATTGAAAGATGGAGAGGCAAGATCAATCAACCCCACCCATGATAGAGGTGCAACAACATCTGCAGCAGACCCATGCAGTGGGACTTTTGTTAGAACCTGAGACCGAAGCAACTCACCTCGTCGCTTTCGTCTGGTGGATAGAGCAACTACGATTGACAATCGAACCAAGTTGGGAGAACAACCCAATGAAGCCTTTTCACTCGATCCAACTAGCCTCCATGAGAACAGCGGAGGCCGATCACAGGCGGATACGTAGTATCCTGAAGGATTGGGTAACTGATTCTCACTCTACTTTTCCTTCCATGGATTTGCTCAAATTATTAATCTGGAATTGCCGCGGTGCTGGCAATAAAACTTTTAAGCGTAACCTTGTTGAGATCCTTCGTTCCCATTTTGCTGAAGACTACTTTAGTCTCCATGAGTATCAGAATCTCAGGTGGCCTCTACTATTGTTGATCCCATAGGCAGAGTTGGTGGGATTTGGATACTGTGGGACACTAATCATGTTAATGTTCGAGCCTCCTCGGTTGGTCCCCAAGTTATACATGCTACCATCCATAAGGAGGACTACGAGGAGTGGGTTCTAGCTGCTGTCTATGCTAGCCCCAATCCTTTGTTGCGGGATAATTTGTGGGCTGAACTTGAAGAAGTGGCAGACAGTATGGAAAAACCTTGGCTGGTGGCAGGTGATTTCAATGACTACGCTAACCAGAGTGAAAGAAGGAGCTATTCAACTAACCAGAGTTCGACTAGGCCTCAAAAATTCCTTGAAAGAATTAACAAATGTAATTTGCTGGACTTAGGAAGCTCGGGCCCTCGAATGACCTGGACAAACAACAGACAGGGGCTCGCTAACACTATGGAAAGGCTGGATAGGGCTCTATGTAATGAAGACTGGCGCACCTTGTTCCCCGAAGCAACTGTTAAAGTGCTGCCAAGAACCTACTCTGATCATTCTCCCCTTGTTGTCTATACCCAAGGTATGCACTCTCTTAACCCTATCAATTGTCCCTTTAGATTTGAGGCTGCTTGGTTGACTCATCCCGACCTTTCTAGTATTATTTCCTCTTCTTGGTCTGACATGAATAATAATCTGCTTAATTCCACCTCTGAGTTCACTCTTCGAGTTAAAAAGTGGAATAAAGAGGTTTTTGGTAACATCTTTAAAAGAAAAAGAACTCTCCTTGCGCGGATTGAGGGCATTCAAAAAGCTGTGACTAATTCGTGCCCTCATAGTCTCCTTAGTCTTGAAAAAACTCTCATTAAATCCTATAATGATACTCTGCTGCAAGAGGAAATGTTGTGGTTTCAAAAGTCCAGGTCCAATCATATTCTTCTAGGTGATAGGAATACCAAATTTTTCCATATTTCTACTATCACCAAAAGAAGAAAACTCAAGATCAATGCCCTTAAGAATAATGAGGGGAACTGGGTTAATGATCAGGAGGGTATTAAGAGTATTATCCTTACCTATTTCACTAACCTTTTCAAATTTGAGGTTGTTCAACAGCTTGACCAGTGGAGTAATATTAATTCTACCTTTTTTTCTCATGATGAGAATGAGACTATTTTGAAACCCATCACGAATGCTGAAGTTCTGAGTGCTGTTAAAAGTATTGGGGCTTTTAAAGCACCAGGTAGAGATGGTATTCAAGCCCTGTTTTATCAAAAATATTGGAACATTGTGGGCCAGTCTGTGTGTGACTTTGTTAGAAATTGTTTTCATAATAAGAGGATCCCTAGTGAAGTTAATGAAACTCTTATTGCTCTGATACCCAAACTGGAAAATCCTGAACAGATTCAACAATTTAGACCTATCAGCCTTTGCAACGTTCCCTATAAGATCATCACCAAAATTATTGTGGGGCGTATTAGACCACTTCTTGATACTCTTATTAGCCCTAATCAAAGCAGTTTTATTCCGGGAAGAAACACCACTGATAATATCATAATCACCCAGGAGATTCTGCACACCCTTAGACACATGAAAGGGAAAGGAGGGGGTATGGTTTTTAAAATTGACCTGGATAAGGCCTATGACAGGCTTTCTTGGGATTTCATTAGGAATACCCTTAAGGAATTCCATCTTAATGATAATTGGATTGAGTTGATCATGAATTGTGTTTCTAATACCCAATCTTCCATTCTTTGGCATGGAGAAATCCTTGAAAGCATTCATAATGAAAGGGGTCTTAGGCAAGGAGACCCGCTCTCTCCTTATTTGTTTGTTCTCTGTATGGAGAGACTCTCCAATATGATCCGGGCGAAGGTGGATGTAGGGGAGTGGAAGGGCATCAAAGTATCTAGATCTAGTCCTGCTCTAACTCATTTATTTTTTGCTGATGACCTTATTCTCTTTGCCAAAGCTGATCAGTGTAACTGTAACACCATCATGGAGGTTCTTAATGATTTTTGTGCTATGTCTGGCCAAAAACTTAGTCTCCCAAAATCAAAAATGTTTGTCTCCAAAAATGTCTCTTCTAATTATGCTAGATCCTTGGGCTATCAATGTGGCATCTCCCTCACCCAGGACTTAGGTAAGTACCTGGGATCCCCTCTTCTTCATAAGAGAATTAATAAGAACTTATTTAATGATATTCTTGAGAAACTGAAAACTAGACTTTCAGGGTGGAAGGCCAGATATTTATCCCTTGCAGGTAGAACCACCCTCATACAATCTGTTACATCTGCCATCCCTAGTTACAACATGCAAATCATGGAGCTTCCTAGAGGATTTTGTGATAAAGTTGATAGAATTAATAGGAACTTTCTTTGGGGGGACTCAGATAACCATAAGAAAGTCCATTTGCTTAGCTGGGATAAGGTATGTAGGTCTAAGAAGGAAGGGGGCCTCGGGCTAAGAAAAGCTAGGGATAATAATGCTGCCCTATTGACCAAGTTGGGCTGGAAGATCCTTACTGATCAAAACAAGCTTTGGTGTAGAGTGCTACAGGCCAAATACCTTCGAAAACATACCATTTACAGCTGGCCTATGGAGAGGAGGGGTTCTCATGTTTGGAAAAGCATCTGCCGTAACAGGAGCACTCTTAGAAAAGGGGTGAAATGGATTGTAGGAACTGGGGAGCACATTTCATTGTGGCATGACTGGTGGTGTGGCTTGCAACCTCTTGCTCAAAATTACTCTCCCACACAAGTGAATGATACAGAGAAGGTGAGCTCACTTCTTGATGAGGAAGGCAATTGGAATATTGAGCTTATTGCTAATACTGTTACCCAGCCAGATCTCCAAGAGATCATTAAGATCCATAGACCCAGGTTTGTGACTTACACTGATGCGCCCTCTTGGATTGGCACCTCTGCTGGAACTTTCTCCACAGCTTCTGCTTATAGGATCATTGCTGACCAAGAGGCTGATGGAAGGGCCTGGAAATGGTTATGGAAGGTTAATCTACCTCAGAAGCTCAAATGCTTTCTATGGCTCATCCTCCATGACAGACTGTTAACCAATCAATTAAGGTTTAGGAGGAATATGTCATCCACTGCAGTGTGCCCCAGATGTGGTCTCTACAGTGAGGATACAAGCCATCTCCTTCGTGAATGTCCCTGTGCTAAAATTATATGAACTGAAATTAAAGATTTTAGATGGTGGGAGGAAGGTTGCAGATTACCTCTAGCAGATTGGGTGGCATCTAATGTGAAAAATAAAGCTGTGTTTCTTGACACACAGTGGTACCGCGTCTTCACTGCCACTCTGTGGCAGATTTGGAAAGCTCGCAATCTCATGGTTTTTGAAAATGTCAGCCACCCCATTCAAGCTAGTCTCAAGAGCATTTGGACTTATGCCCATGAAATTGAAGAGGCTTTCTCTTTTCCTTTACATTCCAATTCAACAGTTCATACAATTATTAATTGGTGCCTTCCTATTGCAGGTACACTGAAGCTTAACACTGATGGCTGCTCTAAGGGTGACCCTGGGCAAGCTGGTTATGGAGGACTCCTACGGGATGAAACTGGTAAATGGGTATGGGGGTACTACGGCTATCTGGGCCACTGTTCCGCTGTGGAAGCGGAACTATGGGCTATCTATCGCGGACTGACCATCATTTTCCAAAAAGGCACAATGAATGTGGCAATAGAAACTGATGCGGCTCAAGCTATTGAACTAATACAAACGGGTTCGAGTCACAACTCCCCTTTCCGAGCGCTCATTGAGGATACCAAGTTCCTACTAAAACGATGCAATTGTACACTTGGACACACACTGAGAGAAGGTAACCGAGCTGCTGATATGCTGGCTAACCTTGGGGTGGCACAGACAGATCATGTGGTATTGCTAGAAGATCCTCCTGATGCTGTTACAGCATTTGTTATTGAGGATATGCTTGGAGTTGGCTCTGTGAGGGCCTAGGCTTGTTGTCCTGTTTTTCTTTCTGTTTGTTTTGTTTTCATCTGTATCAAAAAAAAAGTACACCACATCAATTTTTAAATAATTTTTTGTCAAAAATTTTATTTGTATAATATTATACTTTTGACCGATTGTAGGAGGTACGACATATTGAAAATCATTTATAATATTAGGCAAAAAATTGTTACATTTTAATTATTATTTTGCGGTATTAGAATTAATTTTAATGTGTCCTAAAAAAATGGGTGCCTTATAATTTCTTCTTGTTATTAATAGGATTACGATATATCACAAAGTAAAATTTATTTTTTTATGCTTTTATGTTATAAATCTCAACTTATTGAAGAATTGACAATTTAAACATTTTCCCTTTTATAATGAAATTTGAGAGTTATCTTAACAAAGAAATATGAAACCATGATTTAAATTTTCATTTATTTATTTTCATTCGGCACACATTTATAAGTTTAGAGTTCTTTTTATTACAATTCTGACAATAAAAAAAAATTAATAATTTGTCACCCAAATTTCAACTTAATAACCTAACTAGTTATTAACTATCTTAAATTCAAATTTGAGTTGGCAACCATCTAAAAAGCCCTTGATGCATTCTTGCCATTTGTCCAGCATACTAATTTAAGTATAGCTAGCGAAAAAAATAACTAGACAAAAAACTTTTACTTATATTTGTCTTTCTATCTTGCATGCAAAAGTTTTAAACAATTGATTGATTTATTTATTTATTTATTTATGTTTTTGAACAGAGGAATGAGAAAACAAAGCTAACCAACAAGCTAAACAACCCTAACTAAATTTCGATGGGCAAAAGGAGGGTAGGAGACCCAATCAATGGGAAGACTGCCATGAAGGAAGGCCTGGGCCACCCAGTGGGCAGCACAAAGCTAAACAGCTGATTGACAATTGTTTTTTATGCTAAAAATTAGGTACAATTGGTGAACATGCAATAAGTTAAGTTAAACATTTTATTTATAATTGTAATATGTTCGGTTAAACATTTCTCTTTTATGAAACAAAATAAATTAATAAATGTATTAAATGTTTTCTCATTCAACTTTCAACTTGTAGTGAAAAGGTTGAGCCGGTCACTAATTATGCTAAAATTAGAGGGTGATTTGGCAAATACTACTATTGAGCCACTCAGCCATTTTCATTTTTTTTTTTTTCCTTTTCTTCTCCCAAAATCTATCTTACTAAGACTTTTACTGATAAGGGCATGCACTTAAATTAAGGAAAATTGATTTCTTTATTCATATTATAAATTCAACTAATATTTCTCTTTTATCAATGGTTTTCGAATAAAACAAGAAAAAGTAATTAAATAAAGGGGTATTTACATACAAGTCTCATTTTGTGAACTTATACTCCATTAAGTCCTAAATAAATCATTTGCTCCTTCAAGTCCCATTAATTTTTAATACACTAATTTATCCTTCCAAGAGTGAATCGTGTTCGGTGAGATTGCCTGAGAGATCACCAGATCTGACTTCTCCGCCACCTCTTCCTCATCATCTTTGTCGTGCTCGGCTTCAACAATCGCTTGTGGCGGCGGCGGCGACGGAGGTGAAGAGATGGGAAGTGAACCGACATTAGCGGCTCTCAACAACCACCTCCATCGGCGGAAGAGGTGGTAGCTTATAGTCGTGTCTATAGATATGATGCCTACAGATACGGACTTTGGAAAATCCAAGCCTCCCGACATTAGCGGCCCTCAACAACCACCTCCATCGGCGGAAGAGGTGGATTTGGCGACAGAGGAGGTGTACATAGAGCCGGAAATCGAGTCGAAAACTTGCCGCCGATGTCATACCTCGAATCCAAACCAGTACAACCAAGATAGCCTCTGCTAAGCTCTTGAAACCCCTTGATTATATCTTCACTCATAAGTATATTAGAGTTGAGAATGTCATCATCATTCTCAGAATCCTCCTCCATTTCAGCGTATCCGTTGTTGTTTTGAGGAGGTTGACTTTGAGTGTTGTCGTGAGGTACACTTTCGCCTTCCATTAATGGGGTTGATGGAGAGAAACTTGAGGCAGCAGAGACTGGTGAGACGAGAGAACCAATTAGGAGATTGAGACAGATTGTAGAGAGAGAGAGAGAGAGAGTTTTTTAAAATTGAGAAATTTCTCGAAATTGATAATTATAAATTTCTTAGAATATTCACAGAATTATCTTTCTTTTCAATCCCATACTTTTCTCAGAAGCCAAACAAAATTTTTTTTTAAATCATTCTCTGTTTGAAAATTGAGAATATTCTCAGTTTTGAAATTGAAAACATTCTCAGTTTTAGGATCAAAGGGCAAAACGTCTTTTTACCTATAAATGAGACTTTATTGATTAAAAATTTTTTTGGCAGGACCTAAGCTACTACCAAATATTTAGACAGGACTTTTTGGTAATTAACTCTAAAATAAAATGCTTTCTAATTCAAATTTTGAATTGTGCTAAGAAAATTGAACTAGTTATTAAAAAGCAAATAAATTTGTTAAATACTTTCTAATTCAAATTTTAAAATTGCGCCAAGAAAATTGAATTAGTTATTAATTATGCTCAAAGAGTAATATTACACTACAATAAATGACACTTTTGGCAACCAAATTTAGCTACTAAAAAAATTTGATCACCAAAAGCTATTGAATTAGCGACCAAATATTTTATTGGTCAGCAAAAGTAAAAGATTTAGCTACTAAAGCCTTTTAGTCGGCATATATTGTCACGACCCGCCCCCCTTACCCAAGAGTTAAGTATCGTGATGGCCAGTAACTGAAGTTACCTACGGCCAATTCTTAAACAAATAAATGCGAGCGAAAGTAATATTTAAATAAGGGTACCAAAATAATCATTGGAGCTTTTATTTTTATTACAAAATGTATTGACTAAAAATGCCAATATTTACATATAAAAATATCATAAAAGTGTTGTATATGTCTATTCCGCAGCCCCGCATCTAAGACTTTCCAAAAGTTATTTCTGGATTGCATTGTTTCCTAAAAATTGTTAAATAACTATAAGCACATGGCAGAGTGAAAAATATTATACCAAGAGTATAAGGGACACGAAATAACCATGGATAGCTAGTTAGGCCAAAACATTTAAGATAACTTAGTCAGAACAAATAATCCTTTAAGTAGCAGAACTGAAATACAGAAATTATGTAAGTAAATGACCATAACCACGGTACTAAACAGAACAGAACAAAGGTCACAGGGGTGACAATCAAAAAAGAGGTACGGATTCAAGAGGTAGCTCGTACGGATTCTAAAGGTGGCTCCCACAATAGTGTAGTACTTAGCTCCGCACAGAACAGAGGTACAGATTCAAAAAGTGGCTCGTACGGATTTTAGAGGTGGCTCCCACAACAGTGTAGTACTTAGCTCCGCACAACACTTTGTTCCGCACGGAACAAAGATCAATGGATCAGAGGGCCACAAAGTAACCAAACAGAGACCAATGGTTATTTAAGTCCCCAAAGGCGTGAGACTCCCGTGGTGATACTTACAAAACATAATTGTATATAAGGTCATAGCCAAATATTCTTTAAAATATAAACAAATATATCCATGGGTTTCCTTTTCACAAATAGGGTTCAGATAATAATCCACGTAACTGAAATATTTATAAAGCATAACTTTTATTAATATACTAATAAAACATAACTTGTATAAAATAGATTTTGGTAAGTCAAAATATACGTAAAATATATTTTGGTGATTCAAGGTATAATATAACTCACCTTATCTTTAATACCTTACTCTTTCTTTCTACTATCAAAGACCATCTTAGCTTCCATTATTTTTTCCTTCTTCCTCTCTTTTCTTTCTTTCCTTTCTCTCTTCGTTTTCTTTCTTCTTTTCCTTTTTTCTCTTACACTGATCCTAATCTTCTCCCATTTATAGGAAGGCAAGCCCTCTCATTTGCCACCACGTGTCCACGGCAAGATTTGGGTTTAAATCTATCAAGATTTATACTTATCTAATTAATTTCTTATAATTACATTTTGGCCCTAATTCTTTATAAATAATTATGTAAGCTAATTAATCCATAATTAAATTATACTTTATCCTATACTAGCAGAAAATTATTTATTTATTTTATTACCACACTCATTATTATTATTATTATTATTATCATCATCATCATCATCATCATCATCATCATCATTATTATTATTATTTATATTTTGACCCCCTAAACTTTTACTAATTATATTGTTTTATAAAATTGCGCATAATAATATATAATAAATTATATATTTTCCGAACTGAGATTAAATAATATTAGTATAAATTCTACAGAATAATTAAAATTTTGGATTGTTACATATAGTGCTTATCGGCGACTAAAAAAAATTTAGTCAAACAATTGGCGACTACAATATTATTTAGTCGCTAAAAATTGAATAATTGGCGACAAAATTAAATTTTAGTCGTTGTACAGTTACTTTTGGCTACTAAAATTATTTAGTCACCGAATGATATAGTTGCTAAATTTTTTTAATCGAGAAATATAGTTTATTGGTGACCAAAAAATATTTTTGTCACTAAATATTCCATCATTGGCTACTGAAAGAAATTTTAGTCGGCGATAGTATATATTTTAGGCTACCAAATTATTTTTGGTCAGTGTATTATACCTTTTGCTGACAACATAATATTTAGTTGCCAAATGTCGGAATATGATATTGAAAAAATTTTAGCGACCAGCAAAAATTCAATCGCTGTATATGTTTTTTAACTCTTTATATTATTATATATTAATATTTCCCGACAAATACAACATTTAGTCGATAAAGAGTGAAATTTTTTAGAGGGAATTATTTTATATTCGCGCCTCACACATTTGGACTCACACATTTTGCCTCTTTGTACCGCCACCGCCGCTCTCTCACACAGATCCTCTCTCACACACAAATCAATCACCAGCAAATCTCACCACTGTGCATTCTCAGCACCGTCTTCCCCGTACATCTCAAATCAGCACCACCATCGCAGCTAACAGGTTCGATCTCTTTCTCACTCCCTTTCGGTCTCTATCTCGGTCGCACTCTCTCTGTCTTGGTCGCACGATCGCACTCTCAATGTCTCGGTTACACTCTCTCTCTCTCTCTTTCTCTCTCTCTCTCTTTCTCACACACACACAATACCCCTTCTTCTATTTCCTCATCTGGTTTTGCTCTAGGGTTGTTTATTCTACCCATTCAATTTAATTTTTTGTTCATTTCTGCAATGGGTTTGTTTGAAGTGGTTTCATAACTAGAGTTTTATGGGTTTCATGTTGTAAATGGGTTTGATTTTAGGGTTTGATGTCTTTCCCCCTCTTTTTCCTTTCTCTCACATTATTTTCAAAGCCCTAATCCATGATTGTCTATGTATTTGCATGTATGGGTACTCATTGATTGTCTATCTAATCTCATGTATTTCGATTATTTTCATTGAAATTTTCTGTCTTGTATTCTACTCATCATTATTTTCTAAATCTGTTTATGTAAATCTGTGTATGAAATTTACATACACAGATTATCTGTGTATGTATTCTGAGATTGAGATTATCTGTATATGTATTTTGTCAACGTAGTTCTCGTTCCAGATGCCCAATTCCTAATTCTTACCACTTCTCTGTTTTTTTGTTTTTGTTTTTTGTCGTGAATAATTTGTTTGGAGAGTTGATAATTATTTCGCTGGTTATAAAATCATTTGGATCACTTCATTTGGATCAACTGATTTGATAAGAAATAAAGAGAATGAGAATTTAAGAGGGAAGAATTGATTAAAAATAGTGACATTGTAAGAAAGAGAACCCTTCATAATACTCTGTTTATAAATCATAAATTTCATTTCTCACCAAAACGGTGAGATTATGAACTTTTTCATAATACTCAGACTGCTCGTTAAAATACAAAACATATAAAGAAAAAAAATGTCACCCATTTTCCAATTTAAATATAAAAAAATGATTCATCTCTTAATTTTGTCCCCAATTTCACCCAATGACGTGGAATTAGAGGGTTAAAATGGGAGAGAGAAGCGTGGGACCACGTCATTGGGGTGGAATTAGAGGCTTCAATTAGAAGATGGAGCGGGGCTGATAAATATAATAGTGAGAAAAGTTGTAGCTTTTTTTTTGGTAATTTAGACAAAAGACAACAATCATTCATTTTATATTTCCCATCCCGCGATCCAAACAATATTAGTTTGGGTTTTATTGTTATGGAGGATGTTGACAGTGATGGATATGATGATGTTGATGATGATGGTTGCAGGGTGTCTGGGGATAAAGATGTTAGGTTCAAAATTCTGTACTGTGGAATCTGCCATTCCGATCTTCACTGTGTTAAGAACGAATGGGGCATCTTGAAGTACCCCCTTGTCCCCGGGTACGTTTCCAAAAACCCCTCTGTAATTTATTTCTTGGAGTGTATTAGTTTGTGCTTTGGAGGATTCTGATGTTGATCCTTGTATTAGCCTCTTCATATTTAAATTGCTGATACAATCAACAAAATTTTATAGAAGTTAGAATTGATAATTCGAGATTTATTGGTGTAATTCAACAAGTGTACTTAATTGTGTAGTTGTGTACGCAAACTTGTCCTATAACTGAAAAGAATTTGTGAAGAAAATGGTGCTCTCTCATACTCTCAACTCAACATATCTTTGTCACTATTACTTGTGGAGAGCAATAGGAATTCAGATGCAATGCTTATTCATGGATCTTATTTTTTCCATGGGTAATCGAATTGGAAGGAGGACATAAGAAAAAGCAGAAAAAAAACTAGTTATCAATTTTGGAAAGGGCATGTTTATTCATTTTTCATTTTTTCATGCGTCTTATGTCAGGAAAGTAATAGTGTAATGGGTGCTATTGAATTGAAATTTGATACCACAACTAATCTGTAATGAAGAAATTAGACACATTTTTAATCGAGATGAATGCCTGTCAAATTTAACAGATTCCTGATAGGATAATTTACCAGTTCTTCAAAGGGATACAAGCTAGAGCTGGCATTGTTGTTTGCTAGTCTATTGTGTGACAATGTCTCATTCTTTCTGTAAATTAAAGTATAACGCATTGGGTAAAAATTTCAGATCATACCTTAATGGTAGAACCTAAAGCAAAGAATCTCGTGGGTAAATCATGTGCTTCAAGAATGCGAACAACAAACCCAGCAGTGGAGTGATACCACAATATAAGTATCACCCACATAAGTCACAGTGTAAAAAACTTGATTGTTGTTTAATGGGAGAGAGTCAGTATGGGACAACATACGTTGATTTTCATTATTCCATATCCCATATATCATATCAGATATATAGGATAAATATATCATCTATCCATATCAGTTGATATGATAGATATAAATATCATGAGTGGTTATCCAAATAAGTTTTGAATTCAAATTTAAACTTACATGGATAAGGTTCAAAAGGTTCAAAGGGTCATGCCACATAAGCGCCCAATTTCTAACATATCCCATTTGCACATGAGTTGGTATGACACTACCACATCTCTATCTCAATCTCCTAAAAAAATGAATAATCTCATACTAGCCAATGCACCGTGCGACCGCTGAGAACACCTGCATGTGGGAGCTCTATACTAGAAACTCAATATGAGTCAGCATAGAGACATCAACCCAAAATGAACAGAAATAGTGTCTCATGTACCTAGACCCATCTAGCTACATCGGTCCAAAAAACATCTCTAATCTCTCAAAGAGCATGTTTGACTCTCTTAGGTCCCGCATTATATTCACACCCAATCAGCATCCCATAGAGAGTGATGTGAGTTGTCGACAGTGAATATAGAGCAGAGATATAAAACTAGATGATCTTCCCTTCACTCTCATATCATTTAATTTGAAATTGACCGCTTTCCCAGTAATGTCCCTTAAAGTCGAATCATATATGACCGCAGGCAACATACCAAAGTAGTTGAACATCAACTCCTCATCTTATGACATAGTTAAAGGTCACAAAAGGCACAAAGTGAAGTCATTTAGAGAAAAATGACTTTTAGGACTCATACGGTGAAGAAGCAGTGATCCATTCTTTCACCTCGCTAACGGGTCGATAAGCACATGCGGTACGAATGCATTTTATAGTGGAGTAACTCTTCCAAAGAGTGATGTTAAACTCACACACCATACAGATCTTAGTCTAGTTGCTCTTAAGCGCATAAGTCGTTTCCTAGTGTTCAATTTGAATTCTCTATTTGCTCGCCTCTCAGGCATGTAATAACCCCGACCCTGATTAACGCTAATTGGAACTTAATTATGCCTGATAATAATTAAGAGGAAATCTGGAATTAATTTGCATGTGTATTGCATGAATTATGTGTTTCTCTCTGTTCGGTGTCGAAATATCTGTTCGTATTTTAAACTTTAATTCATAAATTGGAAGCCTTATCGGCCCCCGAATCCGAAATTGATTAGTGTTCTGGACTAGTTAGATTTTATGTGATTTTATGGTAGGTTCAATCAAAATTCGATTTGGGAATGTTTAAATCAGATTAAATAATGTTATATTAATGAACCTAGCTTAATTACATTTATGCCACTTAGTGGCTTTACTTGGGGCAACATTTAGTCTATGTTATTGCACTTAGAATCATCTCATACTAGCCATTCCTTGAGCTAACCAACGGCTAAAAAGAGAGTGGGTGAGGGGAGATTGATTACAACATGGTTTGCTAGAGGAATTGTAGGAGAATTACAAGATTGAGCTCACACACTTGAAATTAAAGGTTTAAGGTAGGAATACACTCTCTCACTTATGAAATTGAACTAGCTCTTGCATGTTTCTTGGCCAAACGAAGGTTAGAGTCTAGAGTTAGCTTGGTATTGTTGAATTGGGTAGTGTAACATGCATGCATGTGCATATTCATGGAAATTGAAGTTGTTTGGTATCAAATCTCCACATGCATGTTCATATTTTTGCTAAAGTCCATGAATTCATCAAAATTCTGAGTTTAACTTTGCTTTGGGTCATGTTTTGAAGCTTTGAAATGCACTTGAACTCATGCATGTTGGATTACATCTTGTTCTTGAAGATTTATGCAAATGGTGCTTAAATTGACTCACTCTTGGCCCTTGAATTTACAAATTGGCTTTTAAAACTTGATATACTATGTATTTAAAGTGTTTTTCCAGAATTTGGGCCCAAGAGGTTGAGTTTTTGGTTGGAGAATGCTTGGTTCGAACTTGGAAGACAAATCTGGAAATTCCAGAATTTGGCTTCCTCGCTCGAGCAAAGGATTCATCGCTCGAGCGACCACCCTTGTCCAGAAGCTCGCTCGAGCGAGCATCGAGCGGAAAAAATCAACAACCAGTACTTTTTCATCTCATCAGATCGCTCGAGTGAAGGATTCCTCGATCGAGCGAGCCCTTTTATTTTGCAAACTCGCTCGAGCGAAGGAAGGCTCGATCGAGCGAGACCCCTGTTTTCAGCAACTTTTGAAAAACATTTTCTAAGGCATTTTTACACCCTCATTCCATCCTAGGCATTCATACGCCATGTTTAAGGCTCCATACTAAGGGTAAGGGGTTAGGTACACACTTAGAATCGTTGATGTAAGTTTTGTACAATTGGAGTGCATGTTTCAAAGTGTGTATCCGTGATGTATTATGTAGGTCACGTGCCGCAATCTGTTGTCTTTTTGACTTCGTCTACCTGTATCAACGCCCACTGTGAGTAATAACTTTGTAAAGTTATGTTCAATGTTATGTATTTTCAATATACTATGATACGAAATGATTGGTTCTTGAAAAGCTATGATATGTTAGAAATGAATGAATAAATGTCCAGTTTTCTGAAAAGTATTTGTGGTACCCTTAGTTCCGATGGCCCTCGCCCGAGGGTAACAATACCGTGGCCGATGGCCCTCGCCCGGGGGTAACAATACCGTGGCCTATGGCCCTTGCCTGGGGGTAACAATACCATGGCTACTTGCGCGCAAGATATGGACCTTTGTGGTTGTTGGTACCATCTTTGTTTGTGGTCCTCGGACCTACCTGTTGTGGTCTTCGGACTTGCCTGTTATGGTCTTCGGACCAGCCTGATTTGAAAGCTAATGGGTGTACCACATATGATCTTATGCAAATCTGAATATGAATATGAATATGAATATGAGCATGTATCTGAACCTATATCTAATTTGAAATCTGAATATGCATAAGACTCTGTTTCTGATAAGATTCTGTTTCTGATATAAACTCTGATTCCTAACTCTGTGATGGACATCATTCATTAAATCCTTTACTCTGTTATTATTCACTAGGCCTTCGCTCACAGTTTATATTATACATGTAGGTGAGCCGGCACAAGACCCTGGCTAGAGTTGATGGCCCTCTATTTTGTTTTTGGTCAGCCACCTGTTGCGCCTCCCGAGGAGGTTCCGCCTGAAGTCCGATGCCATGGCAGTTTTGCACCTCATGCTAGTCCTTTGTACCTGTTTTGTTAAGTTGGATCTCGAGATGTACTTGTGTAAATATTTTGTACGTATGGGTGTACTCGACTAGCATGTTTATGTTTATAAATAAGTTTTGAATTGTCTGTCCCATGTACGTCATCACAGCTCATTGGACCTTGTTTACTTTATTTATTTGCTTCCGCAGCCCCTTGATATTTGTTAATGTCTTCAGAGGCCGTAGGTGATCCACGGATTACTGGCCGGTTACGGCGCTAAACCTATAGGGGCAGGTTTGGGTCGTGACAGAGTGGTATCAGAGCACGAGTTGTACCGCACACACAGGTCCGTATGAGCTTAGGATGTCCTAGTGAGAATTAGGGGCATTCCATTTGCATGTGTGAGTGGGTGGTAATAACACTGAATATTAAAACTGAACATACATTTGAATATACCCGTGCTTAATATCCTTTGATGTCTGTATAGTAAGATGGAGAATGCAAGGGGAAGTGGTGAAAGTGAGTCATCAGAGGCTCGCATGAGCCGAATGGAACAGATGTTAGCAGCATTGACTGAGACCCTAATACAGCAACAAAGACAGCAACCCTTACCTCCTCCACCTCCACCGGTACAAGTTGAGGCAGATAACAATGACATTATAAATCTGACATAGAAATTCATGAAGATGAAACCGCCGACATTCTATGGTGGGATTGAGCCGCTGAAGGCAGAAACATGGCTGCTTGAAATGGAGAAATTGTATGAGGTATTTCCGTGTTCAGAAACCCAAAAAGTCCTTCTAGCCACCTATACTCTGAAAGATGAAGCCCGGAGGTGGTGGTTACTGATTCGAGATGGTCACGAAAATATGACGTGGACCCAGTTCAATGCAATCTTTTATGATAAGTATTTTCCCCAGTGCTTTCGAAACCGGAAAGTCTCAGAATTTCAGGAACTTAAACAAGGCAGAATGTCCGTGGCTGAGAATGAGGCCAAGTTCACTGAGCTAGCCAGGTTTGCTTCCAATATGGTGGACACAGAATACAAGGAGGCCCATAAGGTTGAGGATGGATTGGATCTGGACATACTAGATAGGGTGGGAGTTCTGAATCTACCCCACATATGTGAGCGTTTTGGATAGGGCATTAATGGCAGAATCCATTCTAGCAACAAAGAAACAAACTCTTGTTCCACGGGCTGATTGGGCAGAGAAAAGATCTGGGAATAGTTTTAAAAAGGGTCGTTCATTTTCCGGAAATAAGAAGCGTAACACAGGGTATTACAGTAACTCAAGCCAAGGTAGTGGCTCTACGCCAAATTGCCCCGATTGTGGGAAAAAACACAGAGGTACTTGTCACCGAACATTAGGTGCGTGTTTCAGTTGTGGCAAGACAGGCCATATGATGAAAGATTGTCCGCTTAGATCTGAGACTACTAGCCGTCCTACAGTGAGTTCAGTGGGATCTGCTTCGGGGGCCAAAACCAACGTCAAAGCCAATGCAAGAAAGGAACCATTGAGACAAGGCCGAGTGTTTGCCTTAGTGCTCGGTGACGTACCGAACACCTATACCGTGGTGTCAGGTACACTTTCTGTATGTTCTCAATATGGATGTGTGTTGATAGATTCTGGCTCTACGCATTCCTTCGTGTCGCATGCTTTTTCTCAAAAATTGACTAGGCCACTAGAACATATGACATGTGTATTATCTGTATCTACACCTTCTGGGGATTCTATGATATGCACTCATGTTTATCTGGTTTGTGATATTGTGGTTAGTGATATGATGTTGTATGTGGACTTGTTACCTTTGGACATTCATCATTTTGATTGTATTTTGGGGATGGATTGGCTGACTAAATACTGTGCTACCATTGACTGTGTAAACAAAACTGTGATGTTTAGACCGCCGGGTATGCCTGAATTTACCTTTAAAGGGAATGGGGTAGTTCTTCCCCCATACTTAATTTCGGCTATGAAAGCTGTAAAACTACTTAGGAAGGGTTGTAGGGGTTATCTGTGTTGCATATTGACTACATCATCTGACAATCCTACTGTAGAAACAATCCCTATTGTCTGTGACTTTCCTGATGTTTTTCCGACTGATTTACCGGGGGATTTAGTTGACAGAGAAATTGAATTTACTGTTGAGGTGTTTCCGGGGACACAACCTATTTCCAAGACTCCCTATAGAATTTCTATCTCTGAATTGAAAGAATTGAAAACCCAACTTCAGGAGCTGTTAGACAAGAACTTTATCCGTCCGAGTACTTCACCCTAGGGTGCTCCAGTGTTATTTGTTAAAAAGAAGGATGGGTCTTTGAGATTGTGTATAGACTACCGGGAATTGAACAAAGTGACTATCAAAAACAAATATCCTTTGCCCCGGATAGATGACTTGTCTGACCAATTTCAGGGTGCCCAAGTGTTTTCAAAAATTGACCTCAGTGCAGGTATCATCGATTAAAGGTTAGAATGAAGATATAGAAAAGCGCATTACGGACTAGATATGGACATTATGAATTCTTGGTAATGCCGTTTGGGATAACAAATGCACCTGCTGCTTTCATGGATCTTATGAATAGGGTATTTAAATCATATCTGGATGATTTTATTGTCGTATTTATTGATGATATTCTGATATATTCTAAAGACATGGAAGAACATGAGAATCATTTGAGAACCGCCTTGCAGATTTTGAGGGAAAGGAAATTATATGCTAAGTTGTGTAAGTGTGAATTTTGGCTTGACAGTGTGGCATTTCTGGGCCATGTGATTGACAAAAATGGTGTTTCTATGGACCTTCAGAAAATTGAGGCTGTTGTGGATTGGCCGAGACCTACAAATGTGACAGAAGTATGAAGCTTTCTGGGACTTGCAGGCTACTACCGGAGATTTGTGAAAGACTTCTCAAAGCTTGCCTTGCCATTGACTCAGTTAACTCAGAAAAACATGCCATTTGACTGGAATGATCAGAGAGAGGCAGCTTTCCAAGAGTTGAAAACCAGGTTAGTGACTGCACCAATCTTAACTCTACCAAATGGTACTGATGGGTTTCAAGTGTACAGTGATGCTTCTTATAAAGGCTTAGGGTGTGTACTAATGCAAAATGGAAAGGTGATTGCCTATGCTTCTAGACAACTCCGACCTCATGAAAAGAATTACCCAACACACGATCTCGAATTGGCGGCCGTGGTGTTTGCTTTAAAAATATGGCGTCACTATTTGTATGGGGTAACTTGTGAGGTTTATACAGACCACAAAAGCTTAAAATATTTCTTCACCCAAAGGGAGTTGAATATGAGACAGAGACGCTGGATGGAACTAATCAAGGATTATGACTTGCAAATCTTATATCACCCGGGAAAGGCTAACACTGTGGCGGGTGCATTGAGCCGAAAATCTGGTGCAACTGTGTCGTGTTTGTTATCTAGCCGAAAAGACTTGTCAACTGACTATGAACAAGATGGACTGATATCTGCTATCTCTGCTCAACCTGCTATTCTTGAGGAGATTAAACAGAAACAATGTGAAGATGAACATTTGAAAAAAATTATAGAGGAGTTTGATTCGAAACCGAGGCCTGATTTTGTGTTTGAAAATGGTGTGCTGAGATTTCAGAACCGTCTTTGTGTGCCTGATTGCTCTGATTTGAGGAAACGTGTTATGACCGAAGCTCACAGTAGTAAATTTGCTATGCATCCGGGGAACACGAAGATGTACCATAATTTGAAACAGAATTTTTTGTGGCCTAGAATGAAGAGGAGTATTGCAGACTTTGTGGCTAGATGTCTACACTGCCAACAAGTTAAAGCTGAACATCAACGACCTGCCGGTTTGCTACAACCACTCCCAATACCAGAATGGAAATGGGAGCACATCACCATGGACTTCATAGTGGGATTGCCTCGCTCTTCTCGAGATATGGACTCTATCTGGGTTATAGTTGACTGTCTAACCAAGTCTGCACATTTCTTGCCCGTCAAAACCATTTTTAATGCTGATAAATTGGCCAACATCTATATGACTGAAATTGTGAGACTGCATGGAGTGCCAGTGTCTATTGTGTCTGACAGGGACTCGAAGTTTGTGTTTAGATTTTGGCAAAGTTTACAATAGGCTTTGGGAACTGAATTGAGACTGAGCAGTGCTTACCACCCACAGACCGATGGCCAAACTGAACGAACTAACCAAACTCTGGAAGATATGCTCAGAATGTGTGTATTAGACTTCCAGGGAAATTGGGAAACCTACTTGCCATTAGCTGAGTTTGTGTACAACAACAATTACCACTCAAGTATTGGGATGGCTCCTTACGAAGCTTTGTATGGAAGAAAGTGTCGATCTCCAATGTGTTGGGTTGAAGTCGGTAACAGACCTTTGTTGGGACCAGAACTTGTGCAAGAAACAACCGAGAAAGTGAAACTGATACAGCAGCGTTTGAAAACTGCACAGAGTAGGCAAAAGAGTTATGCCGATGTTCAGAGAAGAGAAAGGGAATATGAAGTGGGGGATCATGTGTTCATGAAGGTGACCCCAATGAAAGGTCAAACTCGGTTTGGTGTGAAGGGAAAATTAGCGCCAAGGTATGTTGGACCTTACGAAGTTCTCGAAAAGATCAATCCGGTGTCATATCGAATAGCTTTACCTCCAGTGATGGAACATATGCACAATGTCTTTCATGTATCGATGCTGCAGGAATATTTGAGAGATCCACTCCACATCATCGAGCCAACACATGTACTTCTGAAAGATGACTATACCTATGAAGAAAGGCCTATCCAGATTGTAAATCGAAGGGTTAAAAGGTTGAGGAACAAAACAATATCGTTGGTTAAGGTGGATTGGCAAAATCATGGAGGGACCTACGCAACTTAGGAAACCGAGGAAGACATGAAGAAGAGATATCCGGAATTGTTCCCTTTAGACCCAATGTGGACTCCGAATGAAGGTAACTTGAGTTTGGGGACCAAACTCTTTTAAGGGGGAAAAACTGTAATAACCCCGACCCTGATTAACGCTAATTGGAACTTAATTATGCCTGATAATAATTAAGAGGAAATCTGGAATTAATTTGCATGTGGATTGCATGAATTATGTGTTTCTCTCTGTTCGGTGTCGAAATATCTGTTCGTATTTTAAACTTTAATTCACAAATTGGAAGCCTTATCGGCCCCCGAATCCGAAATTGATTAGTGTTCTGGACTAGTTAGATTTTATGTGATTTTATGGTAGGTTCAATCAAAATTCGATTTGGGAATGTTTAAATCAGATTAAATAATGTTATATTAATGAACCTAGCTTAATTACATTTATGCCACTTAGTGGCTTTACTTGGGACAACATTTAGTCTATGTTATTGCACTTAGAATCATCTTATATCAGCCATTCCTTGAGCTAACCAATGGCTAAAGAGAAAGAGGGTGAGGGGAGATTGATTACAACATGGTTTGCTAGAGGAATTGTAGGAGAATTGCAAGATTGAGCTCACACACTTGAAATTGAAGGTTTAAGATAGGAATACACTCTCTCACTTATGTGATTGAACTAGCTCTTGCATATTTCTTGGCCAAACGAAGGTTAGAGTCTAGAGTTAGCTTGGTATTGTTGAATTGGGTAGTGTAACATGCATGCATGTGCATATTCATGGAAATTGAAGTTGTTTGGTATCAAATCTCCACATGCATGTTCATATTTTTGCTAAAGTCCATGAATTCATCAAAATTATGAGTTTAACTTTGCTTTGGTTCATGTTTTGAAGCTTTGAAATGTACTTGAACTCATGCATGTTGGATTACATCTTGTTCTTGAAGATTTATGGAAATGGTGCTCAAATTGACTCACTCTTGGCCCTTGAATTTACAAATTGGCTTTTAAAACTTAATATACTATGTATTTAAAGTGTTTTTCCAGAATTTGGGCCAAAGAGGTTGAGTTTTTGGTTAGAGAATGCTTGGTTCGAACTTGGAAGACAAATCTGGAAATTCCAGAATTTGGCTTCCTTGCTCGAGCGAAGGATTCATCGCTTGAGCGACCACCCTTGTCCAGAAGCTCGCTCGAGCGAGCATCGAGCAGAAAAAATCAACAACCAGTACTTTTTCATCTCATCAGATCGCTCGAGCGAAGGATTCCTCGATCGAGCGAGCCCTTTTATTTTGCAAGCTCGCTCGAGCGAAGGAAGGCTCAATCGAGCGAGACCCCTGTTTTCAGCAACTTTTGAAAAACATTTTCTAAGGCATTTTTACACCCTCATTCCATCCTAGGCATTCATACGCCATGTTTAAGGCTCCATACTAAGGGTAAGGGGTTAGGTACACACTTAGAATCGTTGATGTAAGTTTTGTACAATTGGAGTGCATGTTTCAAAGTGTGTATCCGTGATGTGTTATGTAGGTCACGTGCCGCAATCTGTTTGACCCTTTTGACTTCATCTACTTGTATCAACGCCCACTGTGAGTAATAACTTTGTAAAGTTATGTTCAATGTTATGTATTTTCAGTATACTATGATACGAAATGATTGGTTCTTGAAAAGCTATGATATGTTGGAAATGAATGAATAAATGTCCAGTTTTCTGAAAAGTATTTGTGGCACCCTTAGTTCCGATGGCCCTCGCCGGTAACAATCTTAGTGGCCTATGGCTCTTGCCTGGGGGTAACAATACCATGGCTACTTGCGCGCAAGATATGGACCTTTATGGTTGTTGGTACCATCTTTGTTTGTGGTCCTCGGACCTACCTGTTGTGGTCTTCGGACCTGCCTGTTGTGGTCTTCGGACCTGCCTGATCTGAAAGCTAATGGGTGTACCACATATGATCTTATGCAACTCTAAATATGAATATGAGCATGTATCTGAACCTATATCTGATTTGAAATCTGAATATGCATAAAACTCTGTTTCTGATAAGATTCTGTTTCTGATATAAACTCTGATTTCTAACTCTGTGATGGACATCATTCATTAAACCCTTTACTATGTTATTATTCACTAGGCCTTCGCTCATAGTTTATATTATACATGTAGGTGAGCCGGCACAAGACCCTGGCCAGAGTTGATGGCCCTCTGTTTTGTTTTTGGTCAGCCACCTGTTGCGTCTCCCGAGGAGGTTCTGCCTGAAGTTCGATGCCATGGCAGTTTTGCACCTCATGCTAGTCCTTTGTACCTGTTTTGTTAAGTTGGATCTCGGGATGTACTTGTGTAAATATTTTGTACATATAGGTGTACCCGACTAGCATGTTTTTGTTTATAAATAAGTTTTGAATTGTCTGTCCCATGTACGTCATCACAGCTCATTGGACCTTGTTTACTTTATTTATTTGCTTCCTCAGCCCCTTGATATTTGTTAATGTCTTTAGAGGTCGTAGGTGATCCACGGATTACTGGCCGGTTACGGCGCTAAACCTATAGGGACAGGCTTGGGTCGTGACAAGGCATCAAATGAGATCTCGCATCTGGCTATCCATAACAGGCACATCATGGAAAAGTAGGTACTCTCATATCCATGGTCGGTCTTTAACAAGACCTCATATTTGCTCCAACCAAGGCGACATAGCTAGTGGATAATTTTAGCTTCTCTATTTGCTCCAAATACAATAAGCCACTAGTCTCATCCCTACTCGCTACCAAGCACTAAGGGTGATTGCTTGTGTGAATGAGTCAATCTTGCCTGCTAACATCAATTTAATTATTCTGTGTTTGCTAATTCATAAACCATTGCAAAAAGTAGTAAACATAAATCTGTAATAGAAACAAATACGAATACTAATGGCATAAATATCTCAAAAAATATGAGTTTAACTGAATACACATAAATATATCACCACCTACGTAGTCCTAAAGCCCTAACATGAGCAAGATAAACATCTCTAGCAATGGGCTTAATCAAAGGGTCCGCAACCATGCGACTCGTAGGGATGTGCTCCAACAATGGGTCATTTTTTCATTCTCTCCTGGAGTCTTAGGACCCATATCAAGGCTTAGGCTTTCGCCTTGTGCAACAGGAGTGTCAATGGGTTTGCAACTCTACATCTAGAATCACTCTAGGATAGTCTTAATGTAAGTCTCTTGAGACAAACCAAGAAGTCTCCTAGAGCGATCCCTGAGGATCTTAACACTGAGCACATAGCTCGCTTCACCCATGTCTTTCATCTCAAATGTAGAGAACAACCACATTTTAGCAGCGACAATCATCTTCTTGTCATTTCCAGCCAATAATATGTCATCTACATATAATGACAATATCAGAAAAATGTCCTTGGACCGCTTAACGTACACACAGTGATCTTCATCAATCATCGTAAACCCATTAGAAACAATGGCTCGATGAAATCTCAGATTCCACTGTCTAGATGATTACTTTAAGCCATAAATAGATCGTTGAAGCTTGCAAACTTTGCGCTCCTAACCTACTACCACAAAGCCTTCTAGTTGATCCATATAGATCTCTTCATCCAATTCTCCATTGAGAAATGCAGTCTTAACGTTTATCTAATATAGCTCTAAGTCCAACTAAGCTACTATGGCCAAAATTAGGCGAATAAAGGCAAACCTTACAACTGGTGAAAAAGTTTCCTTATAGTCCACACCCTCTCGTTGGGTGTAACCTTTCGCCACAAGGCGAGCCTTATACCTTTCTATGGAACCATCCGCTTTGCACTTGATTTTGAGAACCCATTTGTTCCCAATAGTCTTGTGCCCTGGCGGCAAATCAACCAAGTCCTAGATATGATTTTTTTTCATAGACTCTATTTCTTCATCCATTGCAGTACTCCATTCTTTACTAGCAAGGGATGAGAGATCCTCTTTGAGATTCCTAGGCTCCATCTCATCACTCAGAGCAATCATGAATGCTTCCCCTTCAATCTCAAAACGATGACGGGGTATAGCTCCACGTTTGCTTCTACGTAGTTGAGAATCCTGAGAATCCTCATCCATTAGATCTAATCTATGGGCAGGTAGATCGCTCCCACTGTCCCTAAGAGCTTGAGGGATTATCTTCTTATTCTCTACTAGGCTGCTAAGTGCACTTTCAAGTAGATCCTCCATTTCATAGAGTTCTACTTCTTTGGTTACCTCACCTCTGCTAGGGAAATCCACCTCTAGGAAATCTATATCTCGTGACTCAATTTCAGTCACACTTTCATCGGATGCTCCCCAATAAACACATAGCCCTTAGAATACTCACTATAGCGAATGAAGATACACTTCTTTCCTCTACGGCCCAACTTCCCATACTTATGAGAAGCGTCGTGTATGTAAGCTGCCGAACCCCAAGGCCGCAAATTGCCCAAATCAGGCTTTTTGCCAGTCCACATCTCATATGGGGTGGAAGGAACTGATTTGGAGGGCACATGGTCAATGATGTAGGCAGCAGTCAACAAAGCATCTCCCCAATAAGAAATGGGAAGATTAACTTGCGTCATCATTGATCTAACCATGTCAAGCAATGTGCGATTCATTTTCTCCGCTACACTATTTTGCTGCGGAGTCCTAGGAATAGTCAATTGCCTGATAACTCCTTTTTCCAACCCAAGGGATTGTGGCATTGTGGTAAAGCCTTGGGGTTTAAGCCCCAAGGTCACAAGTTCAATCCCCCTCCCCCTTGGGCCAATCTCCTGGGCGAAAGCATTGTTGGTTAGGAGATTAGACCTCAAGTTGTCTAGTCAGCACTTGGTATGGGTTCAATACTCCCCCGCTGTGCGAGTCCTGACTTACTGGAGCTTGCCTTATGAGGTCGGGACAAGCTTCCAGGTTATAGTCTCTTGCTCGGAACGGCCAACAGGACACCCTAGTGATCTCCTTAAGGGGCACTGCCTTGGACCTGCGAGAGAGTGGGAGGATTTTCCTGTAACCAAAAAAAAAAAAAAAACTACTTTTTCCTTATAGAGCACTTTAAATTGCTCAGATAGATACTCGCGTCCTCGGTCAGTCCTTAGAGCCTTAATTCTCTTGTCTAATTGATTCTCAACCTCATTAACATACCGTTTAAAACAATCCAATGCTTTTGACTTGTGAGAAATCAAATAGACATGACCAAAATGCGTGCAATCATCTATAAATGTGATGAAATAAAGGGCTCCATGTCTTGCCCTCACATTCATTGGTCCATATATATCAGAATGAATAAGTTGTAATGGGATAGATGCCCTTATGGCTTTCCCAAATGGTTTCCTTGTTGCCTTTCCAACAAGGCGATTGCTCTAAGTAGGCAAAGTGACTCTAGCGAGTGGGCCTAAAAGACTTTCTCTAGCCAATCTAGTCATCTTGTCTTGCCCTACGTAGCCTAATCTAGCATGCCATCTCATAGAATCATTATCACAAAAAAATGCAATATTAGAAACAGAGCCTTTGGCATTTTTATTAAAACTAAAATCATCCACATCCAAAACTAAAAAACCATCTGAAAGATAACCAAAACTATAAAAAATTGTTCCCAAATAAATGCTAACACCATTATTCTCAAAACAAAAGCTAAAACCAAGGCTCATCATGCTAATAACTGAAACTAAGTTTCACCGAATATCTGAAGCATAAAGAACATCATGAAGATACAAGGTGCGCCCTCGTCGCATTTCCAGCTTGTGTGTGCCAATACCAAGCACCTCCACACTGGACTCGTTCCCCATGTAAACTTTTATGCTCCCAGCAGGTACTCGGCAATACTCAATGAATCCTACTCTGTCCCTCGCGATGTGGTCTGTTGCTCCGGAGTCTACAACCCAAAAATGAGGAGAATGAACAATTAATGCTTGACTAGAAACAAAGCATTGAATGCGAGAAATTAAATAAGGGAGTATCTTCTTCTGCTCAGGGCAATCCCGAGCGAAATGTCCTTCTTTGTTATAGTTTAAGCATGTCAATTTAGCCTTTACCTTCTTGCCACCTCTGTTGCCCCTATCCTTGAAATTTCTAGCGCCATTGGGTTTTAGCGTAGCTACTGCTTGCTTCTTAGGGGCACCTTTTGCTTTTCCACGTTTGAATTGAGAAGTCCTACGTGAGCTCGACTCAACCACCATAGCAGAACCATCAGACTTAGCCGCCTCAAGGCGCTTAGCCTCTAGCTCCAAATGACGCGATATGTTTTCAAATGTTTTCACACTCTCATTATGCATCATGTTCTGCTTCATCTGCTCCCAAGAATTTGGCAAAGAGCGAATCACAGCTTGTACTTGTTGTTTTTAAGTTAAATTGTGCCCAGCAGCCGCAATCTCACGTATTATGGTTGACATGACCCTCAAATGCTGCTTCATCGAGTGATGCGCCCTTTTCTGATAGGAGTCAAACTTCATAGTCAGCCCACGTAGCTTTGCCAAAGAGGTAATACTAAACTTTTTCTTGAGAGCTTCCCACATCTCAAATGCAGTCGGGCAATGTTGAAACTTATTAATCAAGTCATTGTGCATGCTGCTCAACATAGTAAAGTGCACACACCGATCTTTGTTACGCAAAGTCTGAAAGACTTCAAGATCACAACGATGTTAAGCTGTATTGCTCTGCTTTGGCTCAACCATCACTTGTTCAAGTGTGGTCAACACTTCTTGCTCATTGAGGAGGTATTGGATCTTACGGCGCCATATATCGTAATTGTCGCCATCCAATTTCTCTTTCTTAGTTAAGTCTACCACCACTGTCTTAGCAACCATTTCTACATATAGAGTAAACAAATGCGCAGAGGATATTAATGATAGAAACACAAAAATTATTTTGCAGCAAAAGAATCTAAATTAAAAAATGATAATATTACACATGTCTTAGGATCGAAAATTTGCTATGCTCGTAATCATCTCTTGCACCTCTAGTGACAATTATCAAATTTAATTTAATTCCATGCGCAAAAAAAATAATCAATCTCCCACTACTTATGGCATATACAAAGCATGATAACTTCCATACAATAGCATTTTAATGTAAATTTTACACATGCTATATATATTCATTTAATAATGGAATTTAAATAAATAAATAAATAATTAAGCATGCTTCTCTAATCACAACATATTATTAAAAAAAAATATGTTGTGTTTAATATTCAGATTATGCCATAATAGAATGTACATCATTTTGAAATTTTCTGGAATTTTAAATAACTAATAAACACACATAAAAATCAAAAATAAATATTGTAGAATCTGGTAAACTGAAACAGTTATACCAGTAAATAGTAAACATTTATAGTAGTCTACAATAAAAATTTTAACCCCAAAAAATTAATCATGCAACACCTGAAGCATTTTAAAGCAGAAATAATAAATTATCATCACAGAAAAAATATATTTGTATTTTCATAAAATTTTTAAAATTTTATAGAAGATAGAAAATTTAATTTTGAGTTTAACAGTACCAACCACGCATAAAACAAATCTACAACGAATTATTTATGACCATTTAACGCGATTCAGAATTTAAAAAAAAAAAAAAAAAAAACAAACAAACAAACAGTGCCTTAACATCAGCATCCAAGCCATCCAAGCCGGCAGAGGAAAACGGCGCGGCTCAATGCACGACGCGCGTGTTTGCAGCGTAGATGGCGCGCGTATGGACAGCGCAGCTGACACGCATGTGATGGCGTGTGAAGGCGCGTGGGAAGCGCACCTGGCGGGTGGCAACGCGTGGCCGCCGCTGACGGCATCATATGGCGCGTGTGGCTCACGCGCCGCCTTCCGAAGTGTATTTCTGGTCCAATTTTGGTATTACCGGACTCCATTTTTCAAAATAAAAACATTTATGGTCTTAAAAATGACATTTAATGAACCTAAAAATGAGGTGTTTTACACTCTCAATCTAATGAGAGTGGAAGTGCAGAAACCCTGCACTTCATCTTCCTCCTTCATTAATTTTTATGCATATAATGTGTACATATTTATATAAAATTATACACATGATTTAAAAAATAAGCATGAAAATACCTATATATGCTCTGATACCAATATAAATTAAAGTATAACGCAGCGGGTAAAAATTTCAGATCATACCTTAATCACAGAACCTGAAGCGAAGAATCTCGTAGGTAAATCACGTGTTTCAAGAATACGAACAACGAACCCAGCAGTGGAGTGATACCACAATATGAGTATCACCCACACAAGTCACAGTACAAAAAACTTGATTGTTGTTTAATGGAGAGAGAGTCAGTATTGGAAAACATACGTTGTTTTTCATTATCCCATATCCCATATATCATATCAGATATATAGGATAAATATATTATCTATCCATATCAGTTGATATGATAGATATAGATATCATAAATGGTTATCCAAATAAGTTTTGAATTCAAATTCAAACTTACATGGATAAGGTTCAAAGGGTCATGCCACATAGGCGCTCAATTTCTAACACTTTCAGTTTTCATGACCCATATGGACATTTTTTTGCACTGTAGACTACTATTACAAATGCATATTAGCTCATTTATAATGGAATCCTCAAATGTAACTGCCGAATGGTATAGATATTGGTGGTTGTATTATTTATGATATTTATTAACATTTTTAAACAACAAACACACACACACACACACACACACACACATATATATTGCTTATTTATGATATCTATTAAACAAAACACACACACACACATATATATTGCTTTTATATCTAAATTAAATATAAAATTTGCACCTCTTGATTTTTCTGGCTCTGCCATTGTTAATAAATCTACACCCGTTTTTACTCTGGTTCACATTAAGATGTCAATGTTACCACATTGATTTTTTATCCTACTCCTTTAATTACACCTGGAAAGATGTTCTGATTTAAATTTCTAATAGCTTATTTAATCACACTTTGATATATATGTGTGAATACAATTTATATATGTAGGCATAAGATTGTGTTTGTAGTGACAGAGGTGGGTAGCAAGGTACAAAATTTCAAAGTTAGAGACAAAATTGGTGCTGGTTGCATGGTTGGAGCGTGTCACTCATGTGACAGCTGCAAGAACGACCTTGAAAATTACTGTCCAAAAGTGATTCTCACCTACAACTCCATATACTATGATGGAACCATGACACAAGGAGGCTATTCTGATCACATGGTTGCTACTGAGCACTATGTGGTTTGGATTCCTGACAATTTGCCTTTTGATGCATGTGCTCCTCTCCTTTGCGTTGGGATCACAACTTATAGGCCCTTAAGATATTTTGGACTTGATAAACCTGGTCTGAATTTGGGCGTGGTGGGTCTAGGTGGGCTGGGCCATGTAGCTGTGAAGTTTGCCAAGGCTTTTGGGCTTAAAGTCACTGTGATCAGTACCTCTCCCCACAAGAAGAAGGAAGCTATTGAACATCTTAGTGCCGATTCATTTTTGATTAGCACTGATCCTAATGAGATGCAAGTAACTATTTTTCCTCCCTTATATATGATATTATAACTTCATGGAGATTCTTGAGTGTTTATTGATATGTTCAGTTATGTAGGCTGCTATGGGCACTTTGGATGGAATTATTGACACAGTCTCTATAGTTCACTCTCTACTACCATTGCTTGGTCTGTTAAAGTCTCATGGAAAGCTCATCTTGGTTGGTGCACCAGAAAAGCTATTTGAATTACCAGCCTTTCCTTTGCTTATGGGTAAGCATTTGAGATTGCTTTAATAAATAGCAAAACATATATTTTAGCTAAGCAATAGAGGCATTGCATTCCACATTTAGGTTATTAGGTTGGTAGTGTTTTTGTTCTATACAAAGAAAGCACAAAAAATATTGCTTGGCTTAGATAGTGTGGCCCTGTATTTTATTTTATATTTGTTGAAATGCATATATATATATATATATATATCCCTTTGATCATTTCTACTGTTTAAATAAATAAATGTTAGCTAATACGGGATTCAGAATGACATGGAGGAAAATAGTAGCTGGAAGTAACATTGGGGGTATGAAGGAGACACAAGAAATGATTGAAATTATGTGTTTGAAAGTATGTGTTATAATATCAATATCTAATACATTTTTTTTTTTGTAAATCATGATAATGAGTTGATTTTACACATATTGTAGCTGTCTAAAAGTAAAACACTCGTCAAACTCAATTAATTTCACTCATTTTGTAGCTGTGTATGTGACTGATTCATGTGTTAATAATGCGTGGATTTTGAGGATTAATGAGTTCATTCCATCTCCACCTCTATGTTGTTATAATATTATTCTTTGACAATCATATTGTTAACCTTACTAGATTGTCTAGTGGTTGCAGCCCTATATGCATGCACAATACTAATGATGAATTTTTTTTTACCAACCCAATATGTAGTCAATACTAATGATTAATTTTTTTTTTTTTTTTTTTTTTTTTTTTGCAGATGGTTTTGGACATACAAATGTGGATATGACTTTTTTTGACACGTACGAAAGGGCATTGTTTTTATATCTCTGTCTGTATATCTAGTGGTTCGTACAAATTAATTTTTTTGCGTGGTAAATATCTAAAATATGGCATGGTAGAAATTAGCATTGGACGTAGTACAAATTAGTTTTTGGGGCGGTACAGATTAATTTTTTGGTGTGGTACAGATTTCCTCTATTATGTATGGAATTAAATTATTGAGGTTGGATTATACTTGGTTTGTATGGAATTTGAATTACATTGACAATTGGATGTTCAATATTAATATTTTGGATGGTTGGAAGTGAAATGCGTGCACTTTGTCGAATGGTTGATAATATATATTCAGTATTGATGGATTATATTGTTTATGCATTATATAGGTTATACTAATAATTGATACAGGTGATTCAGAATTTAAAAAAAATAATAATATAGTATTTGGCTACTACATATTTTGGTAGCCAAAAACGTAAACAAATGTTTTGGCCACTAATAATTTAGTAGCAAAATGAACAAAATACTTTTTGCGACCAAACAGTTAGTAGCTAAAACAAATCAAAATGAGGGAAAAAAACTATTGCCGACTAACTATTTTAGTCACGAAAAAGTCGACATCCTTTGGCAGCTAAATTCCACGGTCGGTAAATGTATGTATTCAATTGGCGACTAAAACTTTAGTCTCTAAATAGTTCATGTTAGAACTTTCAACGATAATATTTTGGTCCCCAAAATATCACCTTTGCCGACTAACCAAAGTTTAGTAGCCAAACGTTGACGTTCGGCGACCAATAATTTAGTCGCCAAATGACCCACCTTTACCGACTAATTAAAGTTTAGTAGCCAAAAATTCACTTTTTGGTGACTACTGTATTAGTGGCCAAAAGGTAACATTGCCGACTAAACAAAAATTAGTAGCCAAATGTTTCACTTTTGGCGACCAAACAAAAGTTTAGTTGCTAATGCTATTGCCGACAGGGTTTAGGCAACAACCTTGGCGACAAAAAATTTTAGTCGCTAAATGGTATTGACGACTAAAAATGGGACGTTTGGCGACTAATATTTTGATTGCCAAAACTGTCATTTCTTATAGTGTTAGGGTGTCACGACCCAAACCTGCCCCTATAGGTTTAGCGCCGTAACCGGCCAGTAATCCGTGGATTACCTACGACCTCTGCAGACATTAACAAATATTAAGGGGCTGCGGAAACAAATACATAAAGTAAACAAGGTCCAATGAGCTGTGATGACGTACATGGGACAGAAAATTTAAAACTTATTTATATACATAAACATGCTAGTCAAGTACACCCACCTGTACAAAATATTTACATAAGTACATCTCAAGATCCAACTTAACAAAACAGGTACACAGGACTAACATGAAGTACAAAACTGCCATGGCATCGGACTTCAAGTGAAACCTCCTCGGGAGGCACAACAGGTGGCTGACCACAAACAAAACAGAGGGCCATTAACTCTGGCCAGGGTCTTGTGCCGGCTCACCTATATATATAATATAAACTGTGAGCGAAAACCCAGTGAATAATAACAGAGTAAAGGGTTTAATGAATGATGTCCATCACAGAATTTATATCAGAAACACAATCTTATCAGAAACAGAGCCTTATGCATATTCAGATTTCAAATCAGGTATAGGTTGAATCTGAGCTCATATTCATATTCATATTCAGATTTTGCATAAGATCATATGTGGTACACCCATAGCTATCAGATCAGGCAGGTCTAAAGACCACAGATAAAGTTGGTACCAACAACCATAAAGGTCCATATCTTGCGCGCAAGTAACCATGGTATTCTTACCCCCAGGCAAGGGCCATAAGCCACGGTATTGTTACCCCCGGGCAAGGGTCATAGGGACTAAGGGTGCCACAATACTTTTCAGAAAATTGGACATTCATTCATAATTCGTAACATAGCATTTCAGAAATCAAATTATATCATATCGGTCAGAAAATACTTAAAGTTGAACATAACTTTACAGAGTTATTACTCACAGTGGACGTTGATACAGGTAGACGGAGTCAAAAGGGTCAAACAGATTGCGGCACGTGCCCTACATAACACATTACGGATACACACTTGAAACATATAATCCATTTGTACAAAACTCACATCAATGATTCTAAGTGTGTACCTAACCTCTTATCCTTAGTATGGAGCCTTAAACATGGCCTAGAAATGCCTAGGATGGAATGAGGGTGCAAAAATGCCTTAGAAAATATTTTTTAAAAGTTGCTGAAAACAAGGGTCTCGCTCGAGCGAGCTTGCAAAATCAAAGGGTTCGCTCGAGCGAGGAATCCTTCGCTCTAGTGATCTATAAAGATGAAAAATTACTGGTTGTTGATTTTTTCCGCTCGACGCCTTCTTCGATGCTCGCCGGCGTGAGACACAGCTTCGCCGGCAGTCTCTTCACTCGGCGTCACGCTCAAGCACCAAGATTCTGAGAGCTTGAAATTTACGCTCGAGCCACCATTTCTTCGCTCGAGCGAAGCTCTAAACAAACGATGGTCGCTCGAGCGAGGAAGCCAAATTCTGGAATTTCCAAATTTGTCTTCCAAGTTTGAACCAAGCATTCTCCAACCCAAAACTCAACCTCTTGGGCCCAAATTCTAGAAAAACACTTTAAACTCAAAGTATATCAAGTTTCAAAAGCCAATTTGTAAATTCAAGGGCTAAGAGTGAGTCAATTTGAGTACCATTTCCATCAATCCTCAAGAACAAAGTTTAAACGAACATGCATGAGTTCAAGTGCATTTCAAAGCTTCAAAACATGATCCAAAGCAAAATTAAACTTAAGAGTTTTGATGAATTCATGGACTTGAACAAAAATATGAGCATGCATGTCAAGTTGTGATGGAAACAAACTCAAATGGCAAGAGTGTAAACATGCATGCATGATATACTACCCAATTCAACAATTTCAAGCTAAATCTGGACTCTAATCTTCAATTGGTCAAGAAACATGCAAAAGCTGGTTCAATTACATATATGAGAGGGTGAATTCCTACCTCAAACCTTTAATTTCAAGTCTTGGGGCTTAATTCTCCCAAGTTGTCTACAATTCCTCCAATTTCCAATCTAAACCTTGAAGAAATCAAGCTTTCTCCTCTCCCTAATTCTCCCTCACGTTTTTGGTCTCACAAAGAAGGTGAAAGCAAATGTTTTAAGGTAAGTCCCAAAGTGGTCTTAGATAGTGGCCTTCAATGGCACTATTGTAAATAAGCTAGGTTCATTATTAAAATGTTATTTAATCAGATTTAAATATTCCAAATTGAATTTTAATTGAACCTACCACAAAATCACATAAAATCTAACTAGTCTAGAACACTAATCAATTTCGGAATCGGGCGCCGATAAGGCTTCCAATTTGCAGTTTAAAGTTTCAAACACAAACAGATATTCCGACACCGAACAGATAGAAACACATAATTCATGCAATGCACATGCAAATTAATTCCAGATTTCCTCTTAATTATTATTAGGGATAATTAAGTTCCAATTAGCGTTAATCAGGGTTGGGGTTATTACATAGGGATCCCAAATAAATAATCAAACATTCTATCAAATATTTACATAGGTTGTGATAACCCAACCCTGGGTTATACTAATTAATTTTAATTATGCTTATAATTATGAGCTTGATATTGAATACTAATTACATGATTATATGTGTTTTTGAGTTTATATATGTTCATAGTAGGAAAATCTATTTGACTTTCCGTTATAAAATTTAAATTGGAGGCTGTAGAGGCGATAGAAACTGAAATTGACTGTGTTTTTGTATTCAACATGATTTTTAGAGCCTACGGTGAAATTTAATTAAAAATTGATTTAGATCGAATTAATTAGATTAAACTGATTAATTTGAGTACAATTAAATTAGCTCTAATCAAGGTTGATTATATGAATGTATATATAGAAGCTAAATGTGCTTAAGCTCATTACATGAGCTCAAAACCTAAAAATAGGCACTCTAGAGAGAGAGTGAGCCGAATTTAGAGAGAGAAAGATGCCAACATTGAAGATTTTGCAAGGGAATTGGAGAACTAAGTGAATTAGCTCAAGATTTAGCTATATTTGAGAGGATTGAAGCCTCTAGGTGAGCAACCAACCTCTAATCCATGAATTTAAGCTTAAAATTATGTGAACTCAAGAGAATTGGTAATAAAAAACAAGATTTCAATGGTGTGTAATGAAATTGAAGGCAATATATATCCATGCATGAAAGAATTTTCATGAACTTGTATAAATTGGCATGAGGCATGTTAAATATATAGAATTGAGTGTCAAATTATACATGCATGCATAATTTTGTTAGATTTCATGATTTTGATCATCATTTGGATCATTTGACATGAAATTGGAGTCTATATTTCACATGCATGCATCATCCTTGAAGATATAAAGTTTGATAGCTTGTGTTATGAAGTTGTCAAGAAGAATATGAGATGATTTGGGATTTGGACTATGGTTTTACGCAAATTAGACTCAAATTGCCTATGTTCTCATGTTATATAATGTTTTCCATACTTCTGTACTAAAAATGTAATGACCCCAAATCGTGTGGTGTAAATATTCGATAATTAATTATGTGTTTATTTGAATTAATGAGAGACTATCTGTTTGAAGTAGAAAAATATCTGTTGGAATTACAACTTCGGGACTGAAATTGACAACCATAATGGGTTCAGAAAACGAAATTGAGCACGCCTATGTGATACCAGGAATTTTTAGAACCATTTGGAAAAATAAATTGAGGACTAAATTTCGTCTGAATCGCTAAGCCTTGTTTGGCTCATATTTATGGCACAATTCTATATTTATGATTTAAGATAAGGATGTTTGACTCATTGACTCAACAAAAGAGAAGAAAAATCTGGAAAAAGAGAGAGAGAGAATTCGGAGAAGAGAGAAAAGCAAGGGAAAGAAGAAGAAAAATGGGAGAAATCAAGCTCAAGTTTCTCCAAATAAGTGATTAAGGTGAGAATCTCCTTCTAATGTTATGAAATAAGGTTGATTCATGCATACTCTCATGGTAAATAAGAGGATTGAAAGGGGAAATATGTTTAATTTGAGCATGTATGGCATAAATAGATGATTCATGGTTATATTTGGCATATTTGAGGGAGAACCTCCATGGATTTGAGGGAATGAAGCTTTTATATGCATAGTTATGATTCTTCACTTCAATTCATGGGTTTGATCTTGTTTATGACCCATGTGGGCTTTGAGTTGAAGTTGTCATGTTTAATTCAAGTTGTGTTTCAAGTATTTTGAGACTTGGGTTTCATAAATGTTGAAGTGGTTTTGCAAAAAAGGAAGATCAAAGCTGTGGAAGAACCCAGAATTTCAGATTTTGCATGGTCCGCTCGAGCGGAGGGATACCCGCTCGAGCGTGAAAATCGGCCTCTCAGCAGTTTTGGAAAATTGTACAGGCCGCTTGAGCGGCCAAAGTGGCGCTCGAGCGGAGAGACTTATTTTCAGGAAATTTGGGAAATTATATTACTCAATTTTCACATGTTATATACATCATTTAGCATCTCATAAACATAAAATAGAGTTAAGAAAGGATAGAATGACATGAATTACGTGATTTAATGATAATGTGTATTAAAGAAATGTGTTATAATGTTGATAATTGCAAGTCAAACCCTGAAGACCGTGCAACCGGTTTAGGAAACCCACTGTGAGTAACATTTCTGTAAAGTTATGTTATTATAAAGTATGTTCTGAAAATGCCACGTTATGTTGTATTTTCTGAAAGGATAATGTTTTCTGTGAACGAATGTCCTATTTGCGAATCTAGTATGGCATCCATAGAAAGTTCCAAGTCATGGGGGACAGCACGTTAGTGCGGGTCCATGACTAGTTTACGAGATCTCGTTAGCCACTTCATTGTGGTGATATGTGTTTAATCAGTATCCGGAACTGATTACTCTAGTCAGAAGACGTTCTGTTATGTTATGGTCTATGGAGTATGCCATTATGTATGTTATGATATGGTTGATTATGATTATGAATGATTTGTTTTACGGATATATGTTATGCGGAATTCGTTCACTAACCCTTTACTTTCATGTTACTTGCTGGGCTTTAGCTCACTATTGTATATATGTATTTATAGGTGAGCATTCGGAGAGTCAAGCCTAGGCGGAGTTTTGATCGAGCCGCCGTTTTGAAGCCTACTCGGTGTTTTGGTGCCTCCGAGCTGGGGCTAGGCCTGAAAGGCCGTTTTGCGAGTCATGTTTGGTTGTATCTGTAGCCTTTGCCTATGTGATGTATATGATCGTTGATATATGTTATATAATGTAGTGGGTAAATTAACACATTTTTGGCATGTAAATGTATGTTCATATAAATGCACAGCTCTTTGGACTATAGTGTTTAGTTTTCGCTTCCGCGAGCCCCGATTATTTATGTTTTGTACAGGAAGGCCTGTGGTAATCTAGGATTACTGGCCGGTTACGATGCCAACCTTCTAGGGGCGGGTTTGGGTCGTGACAAAAAATGTAAGTTTTGAACCTTTGGAATTAAGTTTTAAGCTTCAAACAGAGTTCTGGAAAACCAAGAATTTGACCTGTCCGCTCAAGCGAGGAAAGTATCGCTCGAGCATCGAAATCGAGCTCCCAGAAGTTTTACAAAATCTTACAGATCGCTCGAGTGACCAAAGTGGTGCTTGAGCGAGGACTCTTTTTACTTAGTCTTCTGCTCGAGCGACCGTCAAGCGGGAAATTTACACAACCAGTACTTTTACAGACCGTTTGAGCGATGGAAGTTACACTTAAGAGACCTCTCTTATTTTTAAATCCCCGCTCGAGCGAAGGAAGCTGCGCTCGAGCGGAGGGCCCTGTTTCAGAAATTTTGAAAAGACGTTTTATGTTTCGTTTTCCGTTTTTTTTCACTTCTAAGCACTCTTAAGCATGTATTGAGTACAGTATATGAATTAAAGAGCATAAAAGAAGCCTAAGAACATTAAGCAAATTAAAGAACGGAATGAATTGTATTATGACCCAATGTATTATGAATTATGTAGGGTCAAGCACAATGACGAATGAAGCACCGGAATACAGTGAGTAATATCTTAGTAAAGATATTTTTACATATGCATTGTTTTCTAAACGTTACCTACGTGATAAATTTCTAACTCTATGAATTTGTACTATGAATGAGTATTCTATTCGCTTGATTTGTAATAAAGTATCTGAAGTGGTTGATATATGAGTATGAAATGGGCCTAAAGCTGTTTGGCATGTTTAACGAGGACACAGATTGGGCCTAAGGCTGTTTGGTATATTTGATGAGGACATGGATTAGGCCCAAGGCCATTTGGCATGCTTAACAAGATAGACTAAAAGTCATCTTATATACAAATTGGACCAAAGGTCATTTTGAATAAAGAATTGATTGGACCAAATGTCGTTTTGAATATGAGTATGAATGCGATCACGATCATATGCGCATAATTATGAATATAAGAATGATGGACCTAAGGTCGTTTAGTAATATGATATGGAGGACTGGTGGTCCCTGGTACATGGATCCATTAGACCTAAAGTTGGTCTATGAATGAGTATTGGACTCGAGGTCGTTTTGTATAGATAGACCTAAGGTTGTTTTGTTTTATATTGAGTTGGACCCGAGGTCGTTGTGTATATGGCTATGATGTATTGGACCCGAGGTCGTTTTGCTTTGTTATGATCTACAAATCTGTATGTGAATGGGAATAATAGTTCAAATGTCTAATTTATAAGTATGACTCATTGTGAACGAAACTCATTCATTAACCTCTTTACTCTAGTATTATTCACTGGGCATTAGCTCACTCTGTATTAATATGTATGTAGGTGAGCAGCGAGACGTCCAACTCTAGCCCTAGTGAGCGTTGAGAAACCAAGTTTTGTGAGGTCAACCAAGGTCGCCTCATGTAGAGGCCTTACTTTTGTTTTACTTTTGTTTTTGTTCTCTTATGGTCAGGTATAACCAACGTTGTGTATAACCTTGGAACTTGGTGCTGAAACTGTAAAATGATCCTGGATATACGTAGTGCATACATAACGTAAATGTTGCATTGTGTGAGTTGTTTCATGTATATGAGAAATTTTTTGATTAAACCATATATGCACAGCTTGTTAGACAATTCTTGTATGTGATGCTTCTGCAATTTGGCCCCCTATTATTAAATATGGTTTGATTTCTGACTGAGGCCGTAGGTAATCTCATGATTACTGGCCGGTTATGACTCTAATCCATAAGGGCGGGTTCGGGTCATGACATAGGCATAGGACCCATACTACATGGGACTCACATGAGGCTCACACCAATGAGTATTTTGCAATACTCTCGTAAGTGTGGGACCCAGGCCCGGCCCTGATATCCGGGGCCCAAAGCCAAAAATTAACTAATAAATTTTTGGGGCCCTTCACTTTTTTTTTTTTCATTGAATGAAAAAAATGGAAAAAAAAATGAAGATAAAAGACAAAATTTGTGTCAAAATTACAAAAAGTACTTAGTATTACATTACAACAATTAATAAGTATCGTTTAATCCTCGCTCTTCTTGCATTTTTAGAAGCAAATAAATTAATCATACTTGCATAATCTATTTTTTTGCAAAATCATTTTCAATAAATAACAATGCTAATTATTTTAAATGGGCCTTTCAATTTTTTAATAGGTCAATTTATTTTAAGTTAATTTGGGTCTTCCTTAATTTTTTTTTTTTAGATTTAAAATATACCTAATATATTACAATAAACTATAATAGAAGGACCCTTTTTTGGGTCTATTTTTAGTGGATTACAATGTTAATTTTTTTGAATGGGCCTTTTAATTTTTTAATAGGTCAATTTATTTTAAGTTAATTTGTATTTTCTCTTTAATTTTTTTTTAACTCAAAACATACCTAATATATTACACTATACCATAATAAAAGGGGCCCTTTTTTTAGGTCTATTTTGAGGGGGCCCTAGGCCATGGCCTTGTTGGCCAATGCCCAGGGCCGGCACTGGTGGGATCTACACTACATGACACCCACACTAATGAGTATTTCGTACCAAATACTCACATAGGTGTGATGGATCCACATAGGGCCCATTTCGTACTAAATACTCTCGTGAGTATGGGACCTACACTAATTAGTATTTTGTACTAATAAATATTCACGTGGGTGTGAAACTCACACAAATGAGCAGTTTGTACCAAATACTCATGTGAGTGTGATGGATCCACATGGGACCCACTTTGTACTAAATATTCACGTGGATGTGAGACCCACACAAATGAGCATTTTTAACCAAATACTCACGTGAGTATGGGACCACACTACATGAACTCACATGGGGCCCACACTAATAATGAGTATTTTGTACTAAATACTCTCGTAAGTGTGAGACCCACACTACATGGGACCAATGAGTATTTTGTACCAAATACTCACGTAGGTGTGATGGATCCACATGGGGCCCACTTTGTACTAAATACTCTCGTGAGTATGAGACCCACACTAATTAGTATTTTGTACTAAATACTCACGCAGGTGTGGGATCCATACATATGAGCATTTTGTTCCAAATACTCATGTGAGTGTGGGGCCACAATACATGAACTCATATGGGGCCCGCACCAATGAGTATTCTGTACTAAATACTCCCATGAGTGTGGGACCCACACTACATGGTACCCATCAATCAATATTCTGTACTAAATACTAGTGTGGGTGTAGGACCCACAATACATAGAATCCACGCCAATGAGTATTTTGTACCAAATACTTACGTGGGTGTGATGGATTTACATAGAGCCCACTTCGTACTAAAACTCTTGTGAGTATAGGATCTACGCTAATTATTATTTTGTATTAAATACTCACGTGGGTGTGAGATCACACAAATAAGCATTTTGTACAAAATAATTATGTGAGTGTGGGACCCATACTATATGATACCCATCAATCAATATTCTGTACTAAATACTGATGTGGGTGTAGGACCCACAATACATAGAATCCACACCAATGAGTATTTTGTGCCAAATACTTACGTGGGTGTGATGGATCTACATGGAGCTCACTTCGTACTAAAACTCTTGTGAGTATAGGATCTACACTAATTATTATTTTGTATTAAATGCTCACGTGGGTGTGAGATCACACAAATAAGCATTTTGTACAAAATAATTATGTGAGTGCGAGGGATTCACGTGGGCTCACTTTGTACTAAATACTAATGTGGGTGTAGGACCCACACAAATGAGCATTTTGTACCAAATACTCATGTGAGTATGGGACCACACTACATGAACTCACACGGGACTCACACCAATGAGTATTTTGTACTAAATATTCTCGTGAGTGTAAGATTTACATCAATGAGTATTTTGTACCAAATATTTACGTGGATTTGGGACCTACATTACATGGATCCACATAGGGCCAGTTTTGTACTAAATATTCTCGTGGGTGTGGGACCCACACTACCAATAAATATTTTGTATCAAATACTCACGTGGGTGTGAGACTCATACAAATGAGCATTTTGTACCAAATACTTATATGAGTGTAGAACTACACTACATGAACTCACATAGGGCCCACACTAATGAGTATTTTGTACTAAATACTCTCGTGAGTGTGAGACCTACATCAATGAGTATTTTTTACTAAATACCCACGTGGATCTGGGACCTATACTACATAGATCCACATGGGGTCCATTTTGTACTAAATACTCTCATGAGTGTGGTGTGAGACCCACACTACATGGTATCCACACTATATGAGACCCACACCAATGAGTATTTTGTACTAAGTACTCACGTGAGTGTGGGACACATAGTACATGAGATCCACACAAATGAGTATTTTGTACTAAGAGTTTGTTTGGTATCTCCTAAATAAGTGCACTTTAGATAAGTACACTTATTTGAGTCATATCATTTCTTTATTTTTTTACATATATTTTTTTTATAAAAAATAAAAAAATACACTTATTTAGATCATCTCAAACAACATCTAAATACTTATGTAAATGTGAGACCCACACTACATAGAACCCATACCAATAGATATTTTATCAAAAATGCTAGAAACCCTAAAAATTTTACCAAATGCCTCACACAGGTGTGAGACTCACATAGGACCCACATTGTGTGGGTTCTGCACCCATATAAGACATTTGATGAAAACTTTAGTAGAATTTTTAAAATCTCTAACATTATTTATATTTTATGTTAAATATTCATGTAAGTCATACACCCACACGAGTATTTAGTACAAAATACATGAAACTAATACCAATAGATATTTTATATTAAAGCCAAGTTTGGGAAGTTGAAAATAATATATTTTTTTATCTTTTTTCTATCACATTATCTCTCTATTTTTACATTTTTTTTATAAAAAGACAAAAAATACACTTAAAAACTTGGCCTTAGTACAAAATATTCATTAGTATACGTCTCACACTCACAAAAATATACTATTTCTTTTTCTTTTTCTCTCTCTCTCTCTCTCTCAATGTTCTTCTACCCCTGAAAATAATAAAGGCTTTTAACTGACGAGGACATTCTGGTCATTTCATAACAACCAGAAAAAAAAATCCCTTTCGCAATTCTCGAGAGAAGCCGAACCAGGTCTCAGCTTCTTCGCTTCGATACAAAAGAGTTTGTTTCAACTTTCATTTTTTGGTCCTTTTCTGGTCTCACTCACTCTCTCTCTACATTCCTCTCTCTCTCTCTCTCTCTCTCTCTCTCTCTCTCATATGCGTTACGTTTCGCCTCTTCGCGAGAGAAACACTCAGTCGGTGCTCTGGAATCAAAGCCAGTCCTGTTCTTAAAATCTCTTCTCTCGATCTCCAATCTCTCTCTCTCTCTCTCTAAATTTCTCTTTTTCTTTTCTCTCTCCTCTCGCATTTCAGCTTCCAAAGAGCGAAACTTTTTGTTTTCGTATCTGTACAATGCCTTTTCTACTTCCCAGAATTGAATCGAATTCAACTTCTTCAAAACCAATTGTTTAAAAACAATGGAGTTCGCAACAAAATTACCCGAACCCGACACCAATGCTCGACCCGGGACCCGTTCCTTGCCCTTCGAAATCGATCTCAACGAGACTCCTCCTCGCGAAACCCCCGCCGCCGACGAGGCCGCCGTCGCTCCCGCGGCGGAGAAAGATGGGGTTTTTTGCGGCGAGGTTTTGTGCGCCTCGTGTGGAAGAGCAGCCGAAGTGAAGGGAGATACGGTTGTGTGTTGTGGTTGTGGAAGAGGGTTTCACATGAGGTGTTTGGGGACGAAGGAGGATCAGAAATCGAGAGAATGGAAATGCTTCAAGTGTTTGTTGAGCAATGGGAGTGAGAAGCTGAGGAGTGGGGTGGGGTTTTTGGATATGAATGCATCGCCGCCGCGAGAGGCGGAGGGAGAGGGGTTTCTTGAGGATGTGACGAGCTATGGTGGTGGTGGTGGGAACAGAGTTCAGAGGAGAGAAGCAGAGCAAAATGGTGATGACAAGTATGAGTTTTCTTATTTCTTTTACTCCTTTTTTTTCCCTTCTCCTTCCTTTTAATTGGATAACTGTTTGACTGAATGGAAAATTTACAGTTTTTTTTTTCCCCTTCTTTGTTTTTCTAAGTTCTTTGATAATAAACTTAAGTTCAACTTTAAGTTGAAATCAAAGTTTGTTTGTTTGTTTGTTTTTTGGTGGGTGGGTTTATTTTGTTACTTTTACTTGTTTAATCAAGGCTTTTTTACTTGCTGGAAGTTATTTCTATGGTTGAGTTAAAAACCCATGGCTGTTTTCATGTATCTCTCTAATCTCTACGGATAGAAATTGATTAGCTACTCTATATTGGTACTAGTATTTGTAAAGAAGGCCACTTTATGCTTGCATGGAGGCCTTTCTATTAGCTAGATGTTTTCTGGCTGACTGGAACTAAATTTACAGTTTTATTTTTTTATTTTTTTTTATTTTATAATTTTTTGTTTTGTTTGTTTGTTTGTTTGTTTTTTTTCTTTCAGGTGTTTGCTAATAATAGGTTTAAGTTTACTAAAGTTGAAATCAAAGGTGTTTTTTTTTTTTTTTTTTTTTTGGGTGGGTTTAATTTGTTACTTTTACTTGTTTAATCAAAGCTGTTGTACTTGCTAGGAGTTGTTTCTCTGGTTGAGTTGAAAACCCATGACTGTTTTCATTTATCTCTCTAATCTCTATGGACAGAAATTGGTTAGCTACTCTATATTGGTAGTATTTGTAAGCAAGGTCACTTTATGCTTGCATGAAGGCCTTTCTATTAGCTATGTGTTCATCTGGCTTGAAAGTTCTTTCTACTCTTATAAGTAATGCTGCACTGACATTTATTTTTCTTGGAACAAAATTTTGTTCTTGCATTGCATGGAGGCTTGTCTAGTGGTTTGGTGTTCGGCTGCCAAGACTGTTTGCACCCTTGTAAGTAATCCTGCACTAACATTTTTTAAGAAACAAAATTTTATTGAAATCTAAAAGATACTGACAAAAGAGAAGTAATTGAGGAAGGAAAGCGGATTGAGGGGCAAATACAACAAAATCAGAAGAAATAAGAAAGGAGCATAGAAATGCCTCTTTTTTCTTCGCAGAATCATATGCAGCATGCTTCCAGAAAGCAATTTTTGGGATGGTTCGCCTTTGAATCCAAGAAATGAAATAACCCTTCAATTATGAGATAGGCTAATGCCTTCATAACTAAAATGCTGATATTTTTATTGAGCCTTGAGATCAACAACCCAATTACCAAGTATCTAGGTTATTCCGTGTCAAGTTTCCATGTTCCATATTTTGTTAGCTTCTGTTGGATCCATTTAAAATGACACAAACTCAGCCTTGATGGCATTTCCTAAAACACCCTTCGAAGTTGAATTGAATTGTCCAAAAATAGGAGGTTTCAGCTAATGTGCAAGTAGTGTTGCAAAAATTTTCATTTAATTGATGCCCTCCACTTTTAGGTGAACCAAAAAAGAAATTTATTAGAAGAAATTCTTTGAAGTTTAAACTAAACTAGATGGAGTGAGCTTTACAACTATCAATTGGTCCTAATGCCCCTAAACTTGTTGTCGTTCAAAATTGTTCATCAATACGGTGTTCTTTTTAACTAAATGGTGTTTGTGAACTGCTTATAAAATGTTTTATGGGTTGAGAGCCACTAATAAATCATTTGTATAAAGGCCTTATCTAGTGTTTTTGGTCATTGAGGGATTGTTGTTTACTTATTCAAGATGTGTCTAGCTGAAGGACGGGATGGGCTAGCATTGATGAAAAAATGACAAAATAAAAACTTCTCCCATCACATCATTAACCAATGTAGGATTAAAGACCAGGTCTAGGATTCGAGTCAAATCAACCTTCCCTCTCATCTTTGGGTGAGGCAAGGAATTCAATCAGATATTTGTTGTTCAATATCTCAGCTACTCAAGAAGTTGGACTAGCTACTCCTTCGACCTGGACTGGATACTAAGGGAAGGTCATCAGTTTGGATTGGAAGGAAAGGCTTCAACTTCCAATTTCTTTTGGAGACTAGTTTGGATGATCTTGGGCAAGTTTGGAATTCGCTATTACTTTCGGCTTGGTCTAGGGAGTGCAATTTCTGGAGCACATGAGGATGAAGAGTAATGATTTCAGCAAGAGCAACAGACGGATTACTATAGTGAGTCTAGTTTTGAGCTAGTCAAATAAGCATTGAACATGGTTTAAGACTCTCCTGCCTCTTCGATAGTAATTCATGTACTTGACATCGGCTCTCCTCATATTGCATCGATGGGTTATAAATATCATATTACTTATATTCAAGTTTTTCAATCTTTCCATTCATTCCTGTGGGCCCTTCTTCCCCAAATTCATTCCTTGGACATATAATATTTCTGAATTGAATCTCTGGCTACCAACAATGTTTCACTACTGCAAAGGCCATCAAGTTGGGGGAAAGTTTAGTCATTTTGATCGTAGAGTGTATTTTATTTCTTTATTGGCATGTAAATATTTTTGCATGACCCTATTTCTCTAGTTGTTCTTAACATATAAATGAATAAACTATGATTTCATTGTGACATGACATCAAGTTACCTTGACGGTTTGGAAGACCGACATGTTAAATGCGGATGGTGTTTCGTACATGTAGGTTGACAAACAATTGAAGCTCGGAAAGTTTGATTTGTTTCTCTTTTTTAAGATTGCTACCCAATATGGGATGTATGGAATTAAGCTCTATCTCACAAATCTTTAATGAAGTGATGTTGTGGAAGACTACATTGTTTTTTCCCAAAATTATGATGACTATAATTTTCCAAATAGCTGATATCTACGTGATCTGTTCTCTTTGTGTATATTGCTAACAAATGGAAGAAATTTCTAGCATGGAAGAAATAAACGAGTCCACGCAACCCATTTTTCTAATCACGAAAACCTATGTTGCATCAAATAAGCAAAAAAGTATTGATGGGATACTTAAGATATGGTTTAGGCTAAAAAACAAAAACTTCATCGAGTTCTTTCTTTGAAGCATATGGTTTGTGTTTGTTGCGGGGCAACAAGGTTGCAAACCACCGTTTTCATGTGGAAAACGACGAATCATTGAAGATATAATGAAGAAAGGTGTATGAGAGGAGAAACCAACGTGTTCAAGATACCAATATGAAGATCTCAATTCGAAATTGAGAAGGGAATATGTAGCATGATGCAAACTTGGAGTAATCTTTGGGTTGAACATCACCTTGATCATTTGGAAAGTGGCAAATCATGGAGGAGATGGATGTAATGTGTACGTGAGGAGAAACCCAAGTGTTTAAGATACAAGTACGAGAATTTAAGTTTAACTGAGGGGATATGGAACAAGATGAAGACTTGGAGTAATTGCATAGTCCAAAATGATCTTGATCATTTGGAAAGGGGCAAATCATTGAAGAGATGATGAATGAAAGGTGTACAAGAGGAGAAACCAAAGTGCTGAAGATGCTAGTTTGAGAATCTAAATTCGAAATTGAGGGGGGATATCCAACAAGAGTGTGAACTTGGGAGTAATCTTTGATTTCAAAATCACCTTGATTTTTTTTCAAAGTGACAAATCATTTAGGTGATGATGAATGAAAGGTGTAAAAGAGGAAAAACCAAATAAGGGTGCTCAAAATAATCGAATAATCCACGAACCAAACCAACCCGACCTTCATGGATTGGGTTGTTCAGTTCTAGTCGATGTTACAGTGACTCAACTTTGGTTTGGTTTGGTTTGGTTTTGCACCTTGGTCAATTCGGTTCTAGGTCCAAAAAATGAGAACTAACCAAAGTTGGTTAGTTTCTGAGTTTGGCTATAAGCCAAACCTAGTGATTACTATCTAAGAATTGCTGCATGGATCTCATTAACCCATGCATACCTCTAAAAGAATCTAAGTTCAAAGCTGAGGGGATGTGTAAACATCTTTTTATGATATAAAGCAAAAAGGCAATTTCATGTTCAAATAATTGTAGTGATGATGAATGTTGGAATTCCACAATTGGCCAATGGAAGAGGGAAATACCATGAATTGTCAAGGTGTGTCTTTCTTGCGGTCACTCTACATAAAGAATTTACTTTTTTAAAGTTTGCAACCAAGGTAAGAATTCAAGAATGGCGGTCATTTTAACTCATGGGAGTGAATTAATGGAGCTTAGGTAAAGAAAGTATGAATAGGAATATTGGCAAGGTTATTTAGCTGGCCTTACTGAAGGAAATTTTGTTACCCAAAGGGTTTTTTTGATCTGTTTGTCTGAGCTAATCTCTTTTGGGAAATTCCTTGATTATAAGCTCTATGAAACTGTCAATAATGTTACTAATAAGGGAGCCAACAAACTTCATATGCTAAAAACTTGTTCCATTAGCGAATGCAAAGAGTGTTAGCAACAAATTATAAATGAGAGGGTTTTGGATATGTTGTGGAGGGGGGTTCGGGTTGGACACTGGTGACAGTGGATTTGGTCCTTTCTGCCTTTTTGTTTGATGTGGTTGGTATGATTGGAGCGGACTAGAGAACTTTTCAAGAGATTTCTCATTCTGTATTGTGGCTTGAGAATTGGCTTCTAATTACAATGTATGGTTGGCTGGAGAGTAGGTTAGATCCGGATTTGTTTGTTTTCTTAGAGTTTTTGGATGCTGTTCTGAGTTAGGCGTTTTTAGTTTGTTTTTTGTTTGGTTCTGTTTTGGTGCTCTTGTATTCTTCTTTGCATCTTCTTGATGCTTTTTCAATAAAGTCTTTATTTTTGAAAAAAAAAAATATATGTAAACGAGATGCCTAAACTCTCTCCCAAGCCCTACCCAAAACTGTTTTACCTAATAAGTAGCTTTTCATCCAGGCATGAAATATGAATGAATCCATGAAGTGCATCCACTACCAACTTAAAAAGGAATATGTGGAATGCCTCAAAATGGTTTAAACTTCAATGTTCTATTAGTGAGTACAAGAAGAAAGTAATCATAACACATTTTAGAAGAACCCTAATCCACATGGTCGTATATTTATTACCTTCTCAATTTACCCTTAGTGACACCATCCTTGTGTTACGTATGGGATGCACTACAAGTTGTTCACCTTTATTTGGTTTTGTAACTTGGAACTGGGACTCACTTTTGGAGATTTATAGATCATTATTAGACTGAACTTTCTTTATTTGACAAGATAGTGTTGTGAAATATTTGCAAACAGCAAACATAAAAAGGTTTGGTAGTAATCTTATGATTATTATGAATTTGAAGCTTCCTAAACTAAGAGTATGAACTCATGCAAAACTTCCTAAAAAGTGAATTCTATTATGGTAATGCCTTGATGATTTGTGTTGCGGAATACATGTTTTGAAGCATTGTGTGCTTTAGTTTAAAAAATGCCAAAGTTTGCAACTTGAAAACTTAATTTTTCTTTAATTCTTTTTCTTGTGATTAGACATCAAGGATATAGAAATGAAATCACATGAGAGACGGTTGGCAATAGCACATTGAGCTAAGTTACCTAATCTGTGTAGGTGCTTGGGCAAATTGTGCTCCGGCGGATTGGAGAATAATTCGCATCAAATCTGTATATTCATTTGATCATAATCTCAAATTTCAAACAAACAAATAACTACTTCCCACACATGCAAGGCTTGGTTTGGTTTGGTTTGGTAACAACAAAAGATTTTATTGATAAATTAAAAAAGAAACAAGGATAAGGCATGCTCTTACAAAAAGAGAATGAAAGTAAAAAATACATAACCCAAACAAAGATGGTCTCAAGCAAAAATCTACATGTAATACACCGACAACAGATCTCTAGCTAACAGAAATAGTGGAACCTCCTTAAAGAGAGAATTCACCAAAGCCCAAAAGGAAGTTAAGTGACAAACTTTATCTCACAACCAGTCCACTTCCTGAGATTTATCTTCGAACAACCGCGCATTTCTTTCCAATCATAGAACCCAAAAAGTTGCAAAAAACGGCACAAGACCATAGCATTTTGGCCCTCTTCGAACTTCCCATAGCTTGAAAGTAAATTAGTAGCATATGCGCACTACCTTTTGGTGCCACCCACATAACATTTTGCAAAAAAAACAATTTGTGCCATAGACTCAAAGCAACTGGACAGTGCAAAAATAAATGATCCAAAGATTCACCATCCTTACAACACATAATGGTCCACTGAGGATTTAGAAAATGATTAGGTCTCCTTTTTTGCAATGTGTCATTTGTCAAGATGCCTCCATGAACCAAGGCCCACATAAACACCTTCACCTTTAGAGGAACACAAGCTTTTCAAATTCTTTTGCAAAAGGGAAACTGAGGAACATGAGAATCATCAATGATTTTATCAAAAAAGGACTTGCAAGAAAAAATACCCGATGAATGAAGAGTCCAAACTCTCTTATCCTCCAAAAGAGGAACCAAAGAAAGATGATCAAATCTTGACAACAAAGAATGCACAGTGTGCAAATTGTGTTGTTGCACAGTTTTGAACGTGCAACCAAGTGCCTAGAGAAGCCAGACTCTTTGCACTACCAATGCTTTATTATTAATACATAACAACATATATTATTTATCACATGCATGCATTTTTCTTTGTCAACACCAAGTATAATTATTTTATGCAAACAATGAATTCATAAAAAAAAATATTGAGTTAAGTATATTTATGTAAATATATATGTTATGTATTCTAAAATAAAAATATACATGCCCTAAAGGCGCTCCCGCTCTCAAGATATTTTCATAAATGATGCTCTCTCGCTCTCGCACTCACTCCACAAATCAGTCATTTAGGCATTGAGAACTTGAAATATATAATATTTACAATCTTATGTTTTGAGTTGATTAATTCCAATAAAACATCCAAAAATATGATAGATAACTTATTTATTTTTTGGTACAATGTATTGTGTTAATCTTTTATTGGTTTAAATTTATTATTATTATTTTTTTTTTAAAGAAATATTCTATAGTGGTCAACTTGTGTGACCTATGGAGCGATGCTTGTATTTAATTTCCAATTTTTCCCATGTACTGCTTAGAAAGTGAGCAAGAGTCAAAAGATTTAGAAAATAAAGTAAAGATTCCCAATATCTATTTACAAAAAGGAAACCAACTAATAGCCTTAAACGTTCCATCCACTGCTTCAATTCAACTAAGAAAACATTTTTAGATATTTTTTAGCCATAATAAATGCACTTGAATAATTGCCATGTTTTTGTTATTGTAGCCTTAGCTGTAATCTTTTTAATTGTTGTTCGCTCTTTCCTTTTATTTACATTATGTACTATTTAAATTGTAAGGAAACTTTCCTGTTTGGTACATCGGAGTACAATGAAATACAACTCCCAACATGGGAAAGAAGACCCACATGCAGGTGGAGGGAGTCGAACCCTTCACCTCCTAGTGAGGTGCAAGGGCATGAGATGATCACATTCTTCTTGAGGCTTTCGATTGTTGTTAAACAAGAAGATATTTTTAGTAGTGAACTTCACTGTTGAGCTTGTGCCAATTGTTATTTCAGATCTATGAGCATCTTTCATAATTTCACACCACCAGATGTATGTGTTCTTAGGAATTTACTTGCTGGCATGCAATTTAAGGAGCTTAAGCCTATTTCCGGTGTTACTTAGCACATGAAGAGATGACTTGAGAAATTGACAGTTGATTACATATCACATTAAATTCTAAGTAGCAGGACTTCAACATGAGCTGCAATATCCTTGGAGTGCACTCCAATTGCTTTAGAGATTTCCTGTAATAAGTTTGTGCATCATTTTTCATCAAATAGTATTTGCATTAAATAGAGCCTTACAGCAGTTAATGATATATGTATTTGATTTGTAGAAGGCACTCTCTCCTTGATGTTACTTTCACTGGTCACTCGCTCAATCCCTCTGTGACAACTTCGAATATTTTACATCTGGAGAATAGATTTAATCTCCTAAAGGCATCTCGTGTTGTGACACAAATTCTAAAATAGGTGTTGAAGATATAGTGCAGTGCAGACAGTATAGAACTTCAGATTTGAGTTCCCCACGAATTTCCAGTCATTGTACACCTCTGGCTTTTCATCCAGAGACTCAAAGTGAGTTGTATCTTGAAGGCCTTAGAGAATGTATACATAAAAAACGAGGCATATTGGGTGATGGCTGGCATATGGAATTTGTTTTTTGTAAGAACAGATGTAAGACCGTTGCAGTTTACTGTGCCCCTGATGGAAGTAGGTTTGAGTCAATGCTTGATGTCGCTGGGCATCTTGGATTGTTGAGAAACTATCGTTCTTTAGAAACTGAGGATATAAGTGGTGGATTTGCTTTGCAAAAGGGATTACACTCAAACAGAAGGCGAAAGGAAATTTTGAGGTTCCACAGCTCCAATAACTATAGGGAAAATCAGAATGCTCCAAAGAGCAGTGCTGTTGTGGGCATCTCGTCAGGCATTGGGATCGTAGGTCATCAGACTGGTGAATTCGAGATCAGCAGAAGCCGTATGGAAGCTGACTCCATGGAACATGACTCTGGATTTGAGTTGTTTCAGGTAAATGTATGCATAATTTACCGTCTACTGTTTTCTTTTCAACAGGAGGTTAGATCATTTGATTCCATATAATGTTGAAGTCATTGAGGTTAGAGCCATGAACTAGTTGAATTTTATCTGATTTTTTTTCCTCTTTCATTCCAGGATAGATTTCCATTGCAATTTGAAGACTTCTTTGTCCTCTCTTTGGGCAAGGTTGATCCTCGGCCTTCATATCATAACACCAGCCAGATCTGCCCTGTAGGTTACAGGTCTTGTTGGCATGACAAGATTACTGGGTCCATTTTTGTTTCTGAGGTTATAGATGGTGGTGATGCTGGTCCTATTTTTGAAGTTCGAAGATATCCATGCTCCACACAGCCCATTCCAATTAGTTCAACAGTCCTCTTCTTGAGACAAAAATCTGACTCAGATGATGGGCACAGCAAAGTGGCAAATGATGATTCAACTACTTCTGGAATGGATGATGATGAGAATCTGAGTATTCAAATGCTGCTGACAGAAGACAACCCACCACATCTGGAAGATATTGATTTTCAAAAAACAAAAAGTTCGACAACAGAGTCCAGTTGCTTTCCACACAGAATTGTAAACGTCATACCTGATGGTATAAGGCTGGGTGACTCTATTGGTGAATTTTTAGTGGAAGGGAGATCATCATCATTGGTATGGGAAATGGCCTCTCAAACTCTTGTGTGTGCTTGCCATGAGGGATTTAAGCGAATAGACAGACTTCAATTTTGCTGTAAACATAATATGAATGGAATGAATGTCAAAGCAGCAGACAATATTGATTCATTATCCAAGTTTTGTTATCTGTCTGGACCTACTGACATTCCACGTTTGATTCAGAGCAACAATGAACTTGACAGATACAGTGAAATGCTGATGAAATGGTTACAACATGACAGATTTGGATTAGATGTGGAATTTGTACAGGAGATCTTAGAGCAACTCCCTGGGGTTCATGCCTGTTCAGAGTATAAATTTCTAAATCAAAGAAATCAGAATTCAGGTTCTCAAACAGTTAGAAGTGGGTTCCTTTTGGCTCGAAGGAGTAATGTACAAGATGGGAATTCATTAAGTTGTAAAAGACCTCGAAAACCTTTAGTTGAAGACTCTTGCTTGATGAAATCCTTACCTTTAGGCAAGCCACTAACCGCAAAGCTTCCGGCGTATTTGTTAGGTGACGTTCTTCAGGTATTGTAACGTTCTTTCATTATGAGTGATGATACTAAAATCTCTTTTTTCTTGGTTGCATATTCTCATGATTTTGCATGTGTGTTTAGGCTTGGGAGTTTCTATGGCGTTTCTCAGAGATTTTAAGCCTGGAGGAACCTTTTTCATTCCAGGAACTTGAAAACGAATTGCTAAATCCTTGGTTAGACACCATAAATCCGCTAGATGGGACTGGAAACGAAATCCAAAATTATGGAGATGTCACATTATGTACTGGTGCAGCATTGAGAATGGCCCATAGCTCAATGCTGAAAGTGGTAATAGGTGAACTCCTTTTGAAAGTTGCAGGATATGTTGATCCTAATTCTGATGCTGGAGAATGTAAGTCGAAACGAGGAAAGAAGAAAGATGCAGACCACTCACTTACTTCAAAGAAAATGAAGTTTGATATGCTCCAGATCAATGAGCTTACTTGGCCTGAATTGGCTCGGAGATACATCCTAGTTGTCTTGTCAATGGGGGGTAATCTGGATTCTGCAGAGATTACTTGCCATGAGAGCACCAAAATCTTCCATTGTTTACAAGGTGATGGGGGAACACTTTGTGGTTCTCTTAAAGGAGTGGCTGGAATGGAGGCTGATGCGCAGGTATAATTGAGTTACATTTCTTTTATTTGTTTAATTTTTGATAAGGGGGTTACGTTACTCATATCCTTGTTCTAATAACTTGTGTTGAATTTTTAGAAGGTGGAATTTTCATTATAATTATAGTTCATTGGTCCATTGGCCAGGTTTTCCATAAGCTTTAGTTGCTTTAAATGGAAATATTTGTTATCGTTGCATTGGCTATACATAGTAAGCAAATATATTACTGGTTTCTGGCATATGCTAAGTAAATTTCTGTGTTGCCATAGATAATTCTCTAAGCTTTCTGGATCTTATATTTCATATATAGGTGAAATCTTGATTACAATTAAGTTCTCAGAATCCAAATACTACCCTTGAAAACTTTGGTTTGTTTTTGGAAGATCGATAAAATACATACATGGACTCTACCAAGTGTATGAAATATGTTCAATTCTTTGAGTTAATACTATTCAGTCTTTCTAGTTCCTATTTCAGGTTGTCATTTATGTTCTTTCTTGTCGAAATGCAGCAACTATGTTTCTGGCAAGTTTGGTCTAAACTGCAAACCATCGAAGGATGGAAGGAGAGATTTGGGTTGGTTTTTATTAGATACGTAAGGGCAAAATTGTCATTTGTTAGGCCTTTTTGGTGCCAAAACCACCCTTTCATGCTCAGACATGGTCAAAACAATGTGTGCAACATGCTCTGTTAACTCAGCCAGAAAATGTTTATTTAGCGCTTCATCCAGTCTAAAGGGTGGTTGTATGTACATTTTTATACCACAAGGGGGTTAAGTGTTTTCAGTCTAAACCATAAAGGGCGTACAGTGTAATTAACACATAATTTATCTAAGCTCGAGCTTTTGACCAAGTAGCATATGTTCAAACTTGGTTCCTGTAGATTTGGCTGAATTTTAGCAGCTTCGTGAACCTGCTAAGCTTGCTTATCAGCCTCCTGAAACTTTTATCCTGAATTCCTGTTAACTGAAAGTGTAACTTGCTCTATGAATTACATATATATATACATATATATTCTCTGTTGGTCGTTTGTTTTATGCAAACTTCCTTCAATATTTAAGGGATTATGTTCATCTAGCTGCAGAACAAGTATTCATATGCCTAATTGTGCCTAGTGTGGTGTTGTTCAAACTGATCTTAGAAGGCAATAGATTCATAATTGAAACTTAGGGCTGGCTTTTTACGCTGGTGATAAGTTCCAACAGACTGACAAATTTGCCAAGCTTGAGCTGTTAATTTGTGGTTTGCTTGTTCAACTGCCTCGACAGAATTTTTCAGGCACCACCAATGACATCCTTTAACTTGTTGAGTACGTGGATGATACATTTTTTGCTTGCAGAGGAAGAAAAAGATAAAACCAATGTGGGGCCCTCTCTAGAGGAACAATGAATTCCACTGGTAGGGCACAGGGTGGAGCCATGGAGGACCTCCTTTACAGGTGTTTGGCTATTGACTAAATTTAGTCACATAGTATTTTGCTTGCTTCTTCTTCTGCCCTCCTTTTTCACATTTTTGTATACTTCAATCTTGATTAATTTTTTAGATCTACTTTTATTTATTTATATTTTTTGTTTTCAGAAAAGTTAATTCCATCATTTCGTTTGCAGTATTTTAATGTTCTTTAGTATTTGATCTAGACTGAAATGTTCTCATTTATGTGTCATATAAATTTTGTTTCCATTTCCCTTGTAATTAGTTGCCATTTGCTCTTGTAGAACTTCTGATCCATGTTTCTAACTTTTACGATTATTTTAATATTCAGTATAGCAAGAAATCCTTAATGAATAATCATGCACTAATTTATGTGATTCTCAGCTTCTTGCAGAGGCTTTAAAACAGGTCTTTGGTTCTTCGGTGAAGAAATTTGAATTTGTAAGGACAGATCAAGATGAGTATCCTGCAATGAGCACTCCCAAAATGACTGAGGTGAATGAAAGTGAAGTCCCTGCATGGGCGCAGGCACTAGAACCTGTAAGAAAGCTGCCCACAAATGTTGGAGCCAGAATTAGGAAGTGTGTGTATGATGCTTTAACTAAAAATCCTCCAGAATGGGCAAAGAAGATAATGGAACATTCGATTAGCAAGGAAGTTTACAAGGGGAATGCATCGGGA